>CM052815.1:63448884-63484037 GCA_028533885.1 Nasua narica
GGCACGTACTGCATGGAGCACTGGGTGTGGTGCATGAACAATCAATCTTGTAACACTGAAAAATTAAAATAAACAAATTTGGAAAAAAAAATAAAGAAGAGTTAATATGTATTGTATAATTCTCAAACTATTCCAAAGAATTGAATTGAAGGGACACATCCAAATCCATTTTACAAATCCAGCATTACCCTAATAACACAACCAGACAGAGAAACCACATAAAAAGAAAATTAGGGGGGGGCGCCTGGGTGGCTTAGTGGTTGAGGCCTCTGCCTTCCGCTCGGGTCATGGTCTCAGGGTCCTGGGATCGAGCCCCGCATCGGGCTCTCTGCTCAGTGGGGAGCCTGCTTCCTCCTCTCTCTCTCTGCCTCTCTGCCTACTTGTGATCTCTCTCTGTGTCAAATAAATAAATAAAATATTTAAAAAAAAATAAAAAAAAAAAGAAAATTAGGGGATGATATTCTTCAATAAAAATCCTCAATTAAATATTGGTAAAGTGAATTTAACAATACATGTAAGTGATCAAACACCATGATCGAATCGGATTTATTCCAATGACGCAAAGATGATTCAATATTTGTAAATCAGTCAACATGTACACCACACTAACAAAAGGAAGGATAAAAAACTTAAGATCTTCTCAATAGGTGCAGAAAAGCATTTGATAAAAATTTACATTCATTTTTAATAAAAACTTTCAACAAAGTAGGAATAGAGGTAACATCTCAACATAATGAAGGCCACATATGCAAACCTATAGTGAACATCATACTCAAAGGTGAAAAGCTGAAAGCATTTTCTCTAAAATCAGGAACGAAGCGAGTATGTCCGTTCTTGCCACTTTTATTCAACATAATATCGGAGGGCCTAGTCACAGAAACTAGACAAGAAAAAGAAATAAAAGTGTTTCAAATTGGAAAAGAAGTAAAACTTTTACTATTTGCAGATGATATGGCACTACAGAGAAAACTTTAAAAACTCCTTCTAAGAACTATTAGAACTAATTAATGAATTTAGTAAAGTTGCAGGATACAAAGTTAATATACATAAATCTCACCTCCTTTGTCAAAGATTATTTGAATGTATCCTATTTATAAGTGCACCAATAATAACTAAACACCTTAAAAAAAATTTAACCCAGAGGTGAAACACCTGTATTCTGCGAACTACAAGATGAAGAAAAGAAGGGAAAGAAATCAGGGAGATGAACCATGAGAGACTATGGACTCCAGGAAATGAATTGAGGGTCTCAGGGGCTTTGGGTGAGGGAAGGGTATAACAGGGTTGTGGGTATTAAGGAGGAGACATTTTGTGATATGCATTGGGTGTTATATATAACTAATGAATCATTGAACACTACATCAAAAACTAATGATTTACTATATAGTGGCTAACTGAACATAATAAAAAAACAAATAAAAAACTGTTTCTGTAGGTAAAAAAGAAAAAAAATGCTTTTTCACAGTGAAGGAAACCATCAACAAATATAAAGGCAAACTTCTGAATGGGAGAAGATATTTGCAAATGATATATATAATAAGAGATTAATATTAAAATATATGAAGAACTCACACAACTTAATATTGAAAAAACTAACAATCCAATGTAAAAATGGGCATTATATCTGAATAGACATTTTTGCAAAGAAGACATACAGATGTCTAACAGACATGGAAAAGATGCTCAACATCAGTAATCATCAGGGAAATGCAAATCAAAAAACCACAATGAGGTATCACTTCACATCTATCAGATGACTAATATAAAAAAGACTAGAAATAACAAGTATTATTGATAATATGAGGAAAAGAAAACCCTCATGCAGTGGTAGTGGGAATACAAATTGGTGGAGCCTCTATGGAAAAAATATGCAGATTCCTCTAAAAGTTCAAAATAGATCTATCATATGATCCAGCATTCCACTTCTGGGTATTTACCTGAAGGAAATAAAAACACTGACTTGAAAAGATATATGCACCACTATGCTTATTGCAGCATTAATTACAAGAGTCAAGATATGGAAGGAACCTAAGTGTCCATCAACAGATGAATAGATAAAGATGTGGTTTACACACCTTACACTCCCCTACGCACACACTGGAAATATTACTGAGCCATAAAAAAGAATGAAAACTTGCCACTTGCTACAACATGGGTGGACCTAAAGAGTAATATGCTAATTGAAATATGTCAGGCAGAGAAAGGCAAATGCTGTATAATTTCACTTATATATGGAATCTAAAAAGCAAAGCAAGTCAACAAGCAAAACAAAATAGAAACAGACTCATAAATACAGAAAACAATGTGATGGTTGCTAGAAGGGAGGGGTTGGGGGGCTGGGAAAATAGATCAAGGTGATTAAAAGGTACAAGCTTCTAGTTATAAAATAAATAAGTTATGGAGATATACAACATAGGGAATATAGTCAAGGATATTGCGACTTACTATGGTGATCATGTGTACAAATATTGAATACTTATTTGTACACTCGACACTAATATAATATATGTCAACTACACTTCAATAAAGAAAAAAATGTGAGGAATTATTAATGATATATATATACATATATATTATGCATATATACATATATATTTTGCTTGTATATAATCTTTTCCCCCTGAAAAAGGGAAGAATAATACTGTTATATCTAACTATATCTATTTATATATGAATTATATGTAAACAGGTACACATATCCATACGTGAATGCATACACAGAGAAAGAGAGAGAGAGAGAGAGATGAAGGGAAAGAGAGGGAGAAGAGAGAGGAAGAGGAGCAGGAATGACTTACAGTACATTAATGGATTAAGGGAAAACTAACTTTGTTCTCATAATGGGGCTGCTCCATGCAAACTGTAGGTCTGAAGGGTTTCCATAAGTTTTATTTTGAAAGAAAACTGAGTCTCTAATGCTACTGTAAATGACAGATTTGAATGAGTAGCTGAAGGAACTATACATTTATTTGATTTCCAGAATTGATCTTTATTACCTATACTAAAGGGTGTAGAACAGATTGAGATGAAACCTCTGAAGTTCTTGAAAAAGTTTCACTGTATATATTTATTTGCCTTAGAACAATTTACGCCACATTATTATGATCTTTGTGGTCTGCTTGATTTTTATTTGGCATAAATAGTGGTGAATTACTTTTGAATTATAATTTACTATTCTTTCCATGTACCAGATTCATTGATGGTATAGGAAAAATGTAATACATTAAAATAACACAATTTCTCCCCTAAATCATAATATGTTAAAATGATAAACCTATCTCTAACCTATGTTAGAGAAATGAATTTTTTAATTTTTTGAAGTTTTTATTTAAATTCTAATTAGTTAACATATAGTGTAATATTGTTTCAAAAATAAGATTTAGTGATTCATCACTTACATATAACACCCAGTGCTCATCACAAGTGCCCTCCTTATTACCTATCACCCAGGAATGATTTTTTTTAAAGATTTATTTTAAAGATTTTATTTATTTATTTGAGGGAAGGCAGAAGGGAAGGGAGGGGAAGAGAGAGAATTTCAAGCAAACTTCATGTTGAATGTGGAGCCTGATGTGGAGCATGATCTCATGACCCAGAGATCATGACCTGAGCAGAAACCAAGGGTTGGATATTTCACTGACTGAGCCACCAGGCACCCCAGGAATGAAGTTCGTTCTTTCTTTTTCTTTCTTTCTTTCTTCTTTCTCTCTTTCTTTCTTGCTTTCTTGCTTTCTAGCTTTCTTTCTCTCTCTCTCCTTCCTTCCTTCTTTCCTTCTTTCCTTCCTTCCTTCCTTCCTTCCTTCCTTCCTTCCTTCCTTCCTTCCTTCCTTCCTCTCTCTTTCTTTCTAAAAATAAAACGTGTTATATAAGTCTAGGTTGTCATATAATTTGTTCTTGGTATGATATGGAGAAGAAACAATTTAACTCAGCAGTCACTGGGCACATGTTATTGTGATCTGTGCTGGAGACAAAAAGGAGACGAGATTACCTTCTCCACTACTCAACTTCCAAATGCCAGAATGTTCCAGTGCTCAATATTGGGATACTTCTTTTTGTCTCAATTTTTATACACCTATTAATCCCATATTTTATCTCCATCTAAGGTGTCCCCCTGGAGTCCCAAACCTGTGTATATAGCTACTTCTTGAAATGTATACTCAATAATCTAATATTTTATAATTAGCATTATCAAAATAAAACTCCTGTTTCTCCACTAAGCCTCAAATCTCTTCTTTCCAGAGTAAATGACATCATCATTCATCCAGGAGATGGATAAAAATTAAGGGTTCATTCTTTTTTTTTTAAAGATTTTATTTATTTATTCGACAGAGAGAAATCACAAGTAGACAGAGAGGCAGGCAGAGAGAGAGGGGGAAGCAGGCTTCCCACTGAGCAGAGAGCCCGATGTGGGGCTCGATCCCAGGACCCCGAGATCATGACCTGAGCTGAAGGCAGAGGCTTTAACCCACTGAACCACCCAGGTGCCCCTAAGGGTTCATTCTTGATGTTTTCCTTTTTCTCATGCTCCACAACCATTCTCTCACTATTCCAATTGATTGTGCCTCCAAAACATCCTCCATATGCATCTGTAGCTTTTCATCTGCACTTCATCACATCTATTGAAGCCACCATCATTCCTTGCTACGTGACTGTAGTTCCCTTGTTTCTTTGTCATGTATCCATTCCCCTCTTAGTACTAGAAAAAATTGTCTTAAAGATTTAAACCATATCATTTTACCACTAAGTTTCACCTTGTATAAGAATAAAATCTAAACTCCTTTTTCTGTTCTGAAAGGCTTTACATGATATGGCTCTTGCCTATTGCTCCCACCTCATGTTAAACTTTCTTCCCACTGCTTCCTATGCTCAGCCACTCAGGGTCTATTTTATTTAACCATGCCTAGTATATTACTGCCATAGGAACTTTGAACTCACTTTTGCTTTTCTGTGGAATCCCCATGTCCACATTGCGCATGGCTGATTCTTTATTATCATTTAGACGTCACCTCTAGTGACTTCACTTCTGTCACAAAATCTAACAGATCTACCTTAACTCACCTTGTAATTATCTTAAAATCACCCAGTTTTATTTGCACTTTAGTATCTATTTCCATGGACATTTTTTTTCTCTTTGTTTATTGTTTTTCCCTCTGTCTCCTCTATAAAGTATAACATTTTTGAGAACAAGGATCTAGTCAATTTCATTAAAGATATCTCTTTTAGCCCTGTTTTGTAATTTCATTCTTTAAGTGAACAAAAGTGTTCAAGAGTTTTAAACCAAAGGATATGTTATGATCTGTATTCCTGAAGGATTATTTCTGCAGGAATTATTGGAGAAAAGCAGGAATGAAAGGAAGAAATAAATAATTGGGAAACTGTTGCATTTTTACATTGGATAAGGATCTGAGGGAGACCAGAGGTAATGGGATGGGCATTAAGAAAGAACTTTGAGGCATAAAATCTGGAGCAATAAAATCTGGAGTTTAATAATATATTATTTGTGAGGGAAAGCTTAAGATAACTGTAAGTATGCAGTCTTGTATAAGTTTGTGCCAGGGACAAAGAACATGTTTGCACAGGAATGTATTAAGATACATCTTTGATATATTGATTTAGGATGACTTTGTAAAGTTTGGAATAAATGAAGATGCCTAACAAAACATATGAAAACAAGAAAAAGTTCCCTTTGTTTTAGAAAACAATTTTATTTTTTTATTTTAAAAGATTTCATTTATTTTTTAATTTTTTAAAGATTTTATTTATTGATTTGACAGAGAGAGAGATATCACAAGTACACAGAGAGGCAGGCAGAGAGAGAGGGAGAAGCAGGCCCCTCGCCGAACAGAGAGCCAGATGCGGGGCTCGATCCCAGGACCCTGAGATCATGACCCGAGCTGAAGGCAGAGGCTTCAACCCACTGAGCCACCCAGGCACCCCTTGATTTCATTTATTTATTTGACAGAGAGAGAGAGAGAGAGAGAGAGCACAAGCAAGGGAGCAGCAGAAGGAGAGGGAAAAGCAGGCTCCCTGCTAAGCAGGGAGCCCAATGCAAGGTTCAATCTCAGGACCCTGGGATAATGACCTGAGCCAAAGGCAGATGCTCAACTGAATGAACCACCCAGACACTCCCAAAAGAGTGCATTTTAATCATAAAATATTTGTTTATGAGGATTTGGGTGGTGGGATATTTTATGCAGAACCAATGTGTTGATATTACAAATTATGACAATTAGTATCATGAATTGATCAGCTAGTTTAATTTTTGAAATAGTTAGAAAAGCATTACATGAAATTAAAAAGAGCAGCATTCTAAATTGTCCTGGTGAGGCTTTAATGCTGCATTTTTGTTCCATGAAATAAGGTTCTAACTGCTAGAGTGGCTATAATGAAGTCTTACTGGTATATTTTTTATTTTATTATTGCCTTTAGGCAGGCTATGAGCTTTATGAATTTTTAGCTCACCAGAGCAGATATTTAGAGAAGGAAGACTTTTTCTTTTCTTACTTATATTTAGTGCTTTTTCCATACTTTAACCTTGATTTAAAATAACAAAACTATGCAACCTTCTTAACATGGCCTAAAAATGTACTCTATACTCAAGTTCAACATTATCTTTTATATTTCACTCTTTTATAGCTTTTTCTCTTTCAGGAATGTTTGAAAATTCTCCAATACAGCATATTCTTGTAACCCTACACATTCACATAGGCTGTTTTCTTTAATTGTAAGGCCTTTCCTTGTCCTTTACTGACAGCCTTCGAGACCCCATTCAAATCCCATGTTTCCTATGAGATCTTCCCCAACCTGAACCACTCCTTTCAGCCCTAAAGAGTTAGGGTACTCTACTGTTTGTAACAAGCAACATGGCCATAATTTCAAGATCAGCAATATCCTGAGTAACTCACAAACAAAACAAAACAAACAGAAAGCTCAAATGAAATTCTTCAATATCCTGAGATTTTATGTGAAGCACCTTAACCAGAAAAAAAAAAAGTGTAGAATATGGTCTATTTAAAGTTAATACATCACCAAGTCTTATAGCTGTTTTATCTGAAATATATCTACCTTTCATTTACTTGTCTCTATCCCTATAGCAAAATATTCATTTAAGTTCCATCAACTATTACATGAACTTCTGTGATAGTCTTTTAATGGATCCTCTGATTTATCACTTGCTACTTCCAATCCGTTCTCTGGAGTAGGGGCTGGCAAACAAAGTTTGATGGCCAACTTTACTTTCCTACCTGTTTTTGTATGTTTTGAGAATAACTTTACATTTTTTATGATTGGAGACAAACGTAAAAGAAAATAATATTTTATGACTCTTGAAAATTGTGTGAAAATTAAATTTTGGTGTCCAGATACAGGTGCTTAGTGTTTGCATCCCAGATCTTATCTTCAGCTAGTAGGAATGATGTTATTATCATAGAAAGTATCCTTTTGGTAAAATTAAAAAGCTTTTCTTTAGGTGATGGCAGGCAGGTGGTTGAGAGCACACATTTCTTTTTCTATGAATCTGTAAGAGAAACCACGGGGTGGGTGGTGGGGTTGGGGTGGTGGTAGTATTGTCAGATATCAAGTAAACTAGCATTTAACCACTTAGCAGTGGAGTTAAGAGTTGAATGTGATAGCTAGCACTATCTTTGTTATCAGCAATGCAGATAATTATCCTCTTCTAGGTTGTAATGGTGAAATAGAGTGCCAGGGATATAGTAGGCAGTCAAGAGAAGTGTTTTCTTCTATTATCACTGTAAATATAAGAGTCTCTGAAACTGACACTGACTTTTTCCTCTGAAACTGGGAGTGGACTAGAAGAGGTGGATCCAAAGCAGGATTATAAACAATAAAAGTTGATTTTTCTTTATTCATTCAAGTAAGCTAATTTTATTCTATTTTCAAAAAGTCAGGCTTTTTAGAAAGGCTGAGTGATCTAATGCATTCAATTTTTGAACTAGGTTTCAAAAATTAGGTTTTGTTTCCAACTCCATTGCTTACCATCTGATTGGGCCCCTGCTGGCAAGCATTTGCTAAATAAGCCATTTTCTGTCAGAAAATAAATATTGCTTGGATTCAACCTATTAGCCAAAAAATGTTTGTTTCCATTGCAATTTTTTTTTTGTTCTATCTGAAATTTTATTCTGACTACAAACATTTCCAATCATGGTAGCTTATTCTGATAGACATTTTTTCAAAGAAACTGCATTTATGAATAAATCAAACAAATGTTTTCTCTTAGACAAGATCTCACCTGGCTCTTTGTAAGATTGAATCTGACAAAATATTCTTGTGCAAGCCACACACACACACACACACATACACACAGTTTATGTATGTATTATTAGTTCGATACATTTTCTTTGACATGTAACATTATCATCATACTTAGCATTTATTGATTGCCTGTACTTCTCAGGGTCTGAAGTCAAAAGCTGGAGAATAGTACATAGCTTTAGAAAATGGCTTTTCCTTATAGTACCACTTAGGTTGTTTCAAGTAAGATACTTGCCCTTATTTTCTCTCCCTTTAAAATTGCAATAAAATATTAGTTTCTTCATGCATATGTGAAATTATAATAAAAATTAATAAAAATCCATATATAGATGGGAAATTGACACAGAGTCCTGGAGAGAGTAATTATTTTTTTCATTGACTATTATAGGCCAAATTTCCATGATATAGCTTTAAATAAAAATTTTAAAGGAGGAATATATAAGTCATTATGACTGTCTTTTGGGCCTACTATGAATTACTCTGGTTATTCAAGTGGAAAAAAGTACATTGATCACCTGGTTTCTTCCATTTACATCTAGTAATGAGAAAGATAAAAACTGATAAGACATTATCCGTGGTAGGGCATAAAGGTTGGTGAAATGATCCTATTGTTATACCATTTTCTCAGGAGGATATGGCTATAGGATGGCATATTATGCAATTAGTCATATTATTTCCTCAGTGAAGTATGGAATATTTCACATACAGATGATTTTATTGTTAGTACGTGGTATTTGACTGCTTTACAAAGTGTTATTAGACTTGTTTGGTGATATACAACTCTGGAGAAGGGCTAAGTCACATTTAAGAAGAGAAGTGGTTGTCCATATTGTGATGGACTTACAAATCAAGGCAAGTCTCTCCTGATACTTTTAGCCAATAACTTTGATTTGCTTCAGAAATTAAATTGATGCTACAGACACATTGGAGTATAATAAAAGATGTAGAGAAAGATGATTTATAATTACTAGAACTTTTCCTAATGTTACAAAAAATAGATATTCTGTAGACTTTTTTATAATATAGATGTGGTATCATTCTTATTGAAGGTTACCTTGGTTAGGCTTATGACACCAAAGACTTCTCTTTACTTAATATGATAAAGGGTATCCGTATGGGTGAAATAATGAAAGCTATTTCTTGAGAATGGGAATGAAGCAAGAATATCTATCAACACTTCTATTCAACATTTTACCAGAGGATTCAGGGTAATGCAATAAAGCAAGGAAGAAAATGTAAAGTTATAAGAATTGGAAAAGAAAAAAAAACTTATTATTCACAGATGTCATGGTTGAATATATAGTTAGAAATCTACAGATAAACTATTATAATTAATGAATATAGAAATATTCTAAAGGGAGCCTGGGGTCAAGTTAAGTGGTTAAGTGTCTGCATTTGCCTGGGGTCGTGGTCTAAGATGGAACCTTGCATGGGTTTCTGCTCAGCGGGAATCTGCTCCTCTGTGATCTCTCTTACTCTTGTTCTTTCTCATATAAATAAATAAAATAAAATAATTTTTTTCTTGAATATAGTGCCAATATCCCAAAGGAATTGTGTTTCTATATGTAAGCTCAAACAATTAAAAGACAAAATAGTGGGAGAAGGGGAAGGTGGCAGAGGAATAGGAGACCCTATTTCAACTGGTCTCCTGAATTGAGCTAGATAGCTACCAGAGCACTCTGAACACCCATGAAATCAGCCTGAGATGTAAGATTATACACTTTTGGATCTCTATGGGGGCAAAGGATCATCAGTGGAGAGGTACAGAGCAGTTGGGAGTGCATAGACAGATATTGGAAGATAAACAGAAGGGGGAAGGAGCCACCAGAAGCAAGCCATTGGAAAGTAATACCCCAATGCAAAAGTGTCCTTGGGGACCAGCAATAGCTTGGAGACTGATGACTGTGAGATAGGAAGGGACTGATAACAGCACTCAAACTTTGAACAATGGGACTTAAAGGACAATTACCGGGACAGGGCAGCCATAGGCATGGACTTTAGCCCACGGTCCCAGGACAGCTGCAGCTGCTTCCTACCCACACCTGAGAGGACCCAGCACGGGCTTGAGTGGGCAATCCCTGGGGCTGGCAGCTTCTTGTGGCTACCATAGCCACCTCTGCTCTTCACCACCACTGGGACTGAGGGCACCCGGTGTGGGCTTGAGTCAGCAGTCCCCAGAATGGCAGCCACTGGGACCAGGCTCACCTGGACCAGTGTCATGTGTAGTTTGGGTGGCATAAGGATACAGAAACAAGCCAGGGTCCCTGGGTGACCACTGAGACTGTGGCTGGGTGTGCACACCACCCATGGGAGGCTGCAGTGTTCAACAGTTTGCAGAGGGGGAGTCTGTGTGTTCTGGATGATTCAGAGAGGAGCTAAGACTGTAGCTTCTCTCTGAGGTAGAGGTCTGGGTGTGGACACTTCACTTTGCTCTGACCCTCTGAAAAGGCACAAAAAGCCACCAGAGAACAAAAACCTCCAGAGAACAAAAGCCAGAAAAACTGGTTTCCATGAAGCCCAGCCCCTTCATAGGGGCAAGACAACTCCACACAGGAAGGACTGACTGAAAAACGAGTCAAGCAGAAGACAATCTGAAAGAACAAGAGAACAACAACCACAGGGTGCCCATAAAAATGTAAAACCCCAACACCAGG
This sequence comes from Nasua narica, assembly GCA_028533885.1. Taxonomy (NCBI): domain Eukaryota; kingdom Metazoa; phylum Chordata; class Mammalia; order Carnivora; family Procyonidae; genus Nasua; species Nasua narica. Next base: position 63,459,807 of record CM052815.1, read on the forward strand.
GGAAAATAATGTATTAAGCCCCTGGTATTGCTTCACAGCCTGTAGATTTCTTAGACATAACTTTTCTCTCTCTCCCTCTTTTTTTAATTCTTTCTCATGATTCTTGTTATTTTATTTTTTTTTTACCTACTTACCATTTCAACTACATGTTTAATACAACATATTCCATAGTAACTTTTTAACTTGAAATTTTCCATACATATACTTTTTTCCTTTTTCTTTTTTGTATATAGATATAAGCTTCAATGTAGTCCTCTTCCCCCATTCAATACCACCTCTTTCTATATACACCAGTTTTAATTTTCCTGTATCTCTTGAAAGTTGAGTCCTCTAACAAAGATAACAAGATATACTCAGGAAGAACTGAAATACTCTTCCTTGCCCACATTGAGGGATTATAACCACCTTCCCATCACCCCCCTTTTTATTTATTTTTTCTTTTTCTTTTCTTGGCTTTTCTGTTTGCTTTTGTTTTTGTACTTTATAAATCTTCTCTTGGGGCTCATTTTGGCTGTTCTTTCTTTCTTTCTTTCTTTCTTTCTTTCTTTCTTTCTTTCTTTCTTCCTTTCTTCCTTTCTACCTTTCTTCCTTTCTTCCTTTCTTCCTTTCTTCCTTTCTTTTTTTCTTGTGATGACTTCTGATTGCTCTAAAACTTTCCAGGGTGCACCTTGCCTGGATCATGGTTGATATTTTGAGCTATACCTCCCCTCAACCACCTCTCACCAGAATGACAAGGAGGAGGAACCTCCAATAGAGGAAAAATTCAGAGACTGTGACCTGTGCCATAGAACTAACAGATATGGACATAAGCAAGAAGTCAGAAACAGAATTCAGGGTAATAGTTATGCACACAATGGCTAAGTTGGAGAAAACTATTAATGGCAACATAGATTCTCTAAGGGCAGAAGTGAAACCTTATCTGGCGGAACTTAAAAATGCTATCAATGAGATCCAATCTAATCTAGGTATTCTAAAAGCTAGGGTGAGGCAGAAGAACAAATTAGTGATCTAGAAGACAAACTGATAGAAAAGAAGGATCAGGGGGAGGCCTGGAACAAACAGCTTAGAATCCATGAAAACAGAATTAGAGAAATAAATGACACCATGAAACGTTCCAATATCAGAATTATTGGGATCCCTGAGGGGGTGGAGAGAGAGGATTAGTAGATATTGTTGAGCAAATCCTAGCTGAGAATTTTCTTAATCTAGAGAACAGAACAAGTGTTCATGTACTAGAGGTAGAGAGTACACCCTCCAAGATCAACAAGAGTAGAATGACCTATCAGCATATAATTGTAAAACTCACAAATCAAAAAACCAGAGACAATATCTTAAGGGCAATTAGAGGGAAGAGTTTCCTTATGTACAGAGGGAGGAACATCAGAATAACATCAGACCTGTTGACAGAAACCTAATAAGCCAGAAAGGGCTGGGAAGACATATTCAGGGCACTAAATGAGAACATGCAGCCAAGAACACTTTATCTGGCAAGGCTGTCATTTAGAATGGATGGAGAGATAAAGAGCTTCCAAGACCAGCAAAGCCTAAAAGAATATGTGACCACCAAGCCGGCCCTACAAGAAATATTAAGGTGGGTTCTATAAAAGAAGAAAGACTCCAAGAATGATATAAAACAGAAATTTATAGAAACTATCTATAGATACAAGGACTTCACAGGCAACATGTTGTCAATAAAAACTTATCTTTCAATAATCACTCTTACTGTGAATGGCCTAAGTGCTCCCATAAAATGGCACAAAGTTGAAGATTGGATAAAAAGACAGGACCTATCTATATGCTGTCTACAAGAGACTCATTTTCAACCTAAAAATACATCCAGATGGAAAGTGAAGGGATAGAGAACCATCTTTCATGCTAATAGTCCTCAAAAGAAAACTAGGGTAGCAATTCTCATATCAGACAAATTAAATTTTAAGCTAAAGACTATAGTCAAAGATACATCATTCTTTAAGGGTCTATCCAACAAGAAGATCTAACAATTATAAATATCTATGCCCCCAACATGGGAGCAACCAACTACATAAGCTAACTGTTAATCAAAATAAAGAGACATATTGATAAGAATGCATTAATTGTAGGGGATCTTAACAGGCCATTCTCAGCAACAGATAGATCATCTAAGCAGAAAATCAACAAAGAAACAAGAGCTTTGTATGACACATTGGACCAGATGGACCTCATATATATATATATACACAGAACATCCCACCCTAAAACAACAGAATACTCATTCTTCTCAGGTGCACATGGAACTTTCTCCAGAGTAGATCACATACTGGGTCACAAATAAGGTCTCAACCAATACCAAAAGATTGAGATGATTACCTGTATATTCTCAGACCACAATGCTTTGAAACTGGAACTCAATCACAAGAAAAAGTTTGGAAGAAATTCAAATAGTTGGAAGCTAAAGACTATCCTGCTCAGGAATGTTTGGGTCAACCAGGAAATCAAAGAAGAACTTAAACAATTCATGGAAACCAATGAGAACAAAGACACATTGGTCCAAAACCTATGGGTTACAGCAAAGGTGGTCCTAAGTGGGAAATACATAGCCATCTAAGCCTCACTCAAAAAACTAGAACAATCCTGAATACACAAACTCTCTTTACACCTTAAAGAACTGGAGAATCAACAACAAAGTAAGCCTAACCCACTCACAAGAAGGGAAATAATGTAGAGCAGAGATCAATGAGTTAGAAACCAGAGATACAATAGAACATATTAACAAAACTAGAAGCCAGTTCTTTGAAAGAATTAATAAGACCAATAAGCCACTGGCCAGACTTATCCAAAAGAAAAGAGAAAGAACCCCAAATAATAAAATTATGAATGAAAGGGGAGAGATCATGACTAACACCAAGGAAATAAATGTAGTTGTCAGAAATTATTATCAACAGCTATATGGAAATAAGTTAAGCAACCTGGAAGAAATGAATCCATTCTTGGAAACCTATAAGCAACCAAGACTGAAACAGGAAGAAATTGATAACCTGAATAGACCAATAACCAGGAACGAGATTGAAGTAGTGAACAAAAACCTCCCAAAAAACAGGAGTTCATGACCTGATGGATTCCCTGGGGAATTCTACTAACCATTCAAAGAAGAAATATACTTTCAAAACCATACCAATCAAAACACCATTGGCATTTTCAACATGTGGAACGAACAATCCTAAAATTTGTATGGAATCAGAAAAGACCCTGAATAACCAAGGAAATGTTGAAAAAGAAAAATAAAGCTGGGGGTATCATGTTTTTTGATTTCAAGCTATATTACAAAGTTGTGATCACCAAGACAGCATGGTACTGGCACAAAAACAGACACATAGGCCAGTGGAACAGAATAGAGAACCCAGATATGGACCCACAACTCTATGGTCAAATAATCTTTGACAAAACAGGAAAAAATATCCAGTGGAAAAAAGACAGTCTCTTCAATAGATGGTGCTCGGAAAATTGGACAGCTATGTACAGAAGAATGAAATTTGATCATTCTATTACACCATACAAAAAGATAAACTCAAAATGGTTGAAAGACCTCAATGTGACACAGGAATCCATCAAAATCCTAGAGAGGAACATAGGCAGTAACCTTTTTGAGATTGGCCCCAGCAACTTCTTTCAAGACACATATCCAAAAGCAAGGGAAACAAAAGCGAAAATGAGCTTTTGGAAAAGCTTCTGAACAGCACAGGAAACAGTCAACAAAACAAACAGGCAACCCACAGAATGGGAGAAGATATTCGCAAACGACACTACAAAGAGCTTATATCCAAGATCTCTAAAGAACTTCTCAGACTCAATACCCAAAAAACAAATAATCAAGTCAAAAAATGGGCAGAAGACATGAACTGATAATTCTGCAAAGAAGACATACAAATGGCTAACAGACACATGAAAATATGTTCATCATCATTAACCATCAGGGAAATTCAATTCAAAACCACACTGAGATACCACCTTACACCAATTAGAATGGCAAAAATTAACAGGACAAGAAACATTAAATGTTGGAGAGGATGTGGAGAAAGGGAAACTCTCTTACACTATTGGTGGGAATACAAGTTGGTGCAGCCACTTTGGAAAACAGTGTGGAGATTCCTTAAGAAATTAAAAATAGAACTACCCTATGACCCTGTAATTGCACTACTGGGTATTTACCCCAAAGATACAGATGTAATGAAAAGAAGGACCATATGCACCCTAATGTTCATAGCAGCCATGTCCACAATATCCAAACTGTGGAAAGAGCCAATATGCCCTTCAATAGATAAATGGGTAAAGAAGATGTGGTTCATATACGCAGTGGAATATTACTCAGCCATCAGAAAGGATGAATACCCAATTTTTACATCAATATGGATGGGACTGGAGGAGATTATGCTGAGTGAAATAAGTCAAGCAGAGAAAGTCAATTATTATATGGTTTTACTTACTTGTGGAATGTAAGGAATAGCATGGAGGACATTAGGAGAAGGAAGGGAAAAGGGAAGGGGGGGAAATCGGAGGGGGAGAGAAACCATGAAAGACTGTGGACTCCAAGAAACAAACTGAGGATTTTAAAGGGGATCACTAAGCCTGGTCGTGGGTATTAAGGAGGGCATGTATTGCATGGGGCACTGGGTGTTCTATGTAAACTTTGAATCTTAGAGCACTACATCAAAAACTAGTGAGGTACTGTACATAATAAAAAAAGACAAATTAATTTAAATTACCGTTTACAATTGCACTAAAATATATTAAAACCCCAAAATCTAATTTAAGATATGCAGAGCCTCTACACAGAAAACAAAACAGTATATTGATAAGAATTAAAGAAGACTAAATAAATCATGTTCATGATTTGGAAGCATCAGTTTTGTAAAGATGCTAAATGTACCTAAGTTAACTTATCAAAATTCAATCAAAATAGAAATCAAAGGTAAATTTTTAAAAATTACTAGTTGATTTAAAAATATATGGAAAGGTATGGAAAGGTAATGAAATGATAACAGTGTTTAAAAAGGGAACCACAGAAGACAGTCCCCATTCAATAAATGGTGCTGGGAAAATTGGACAGCTATATGTAGAAGAATGAAACTTGACCGTTCTTTTACACCATACACAAAGATAAACTCAAAATAGATAAAAGACCTCAATGTGAGGCAGGAATCTATCAAAATCCTAGAGGAGAACATAAACAGTAACCTCTTCGACATCAGCCACAGCAACTTCTTTCAGGACATGTCTCAAAGGGCAAAGGAAATAAAAGAGAAAATGAACTTTTGGGACTTCATCAAGATAAAAAGCTTCTGCACAGCAAAGGAAACAGTCAACAAAACAAACAGGCAACCCACAGATTGGGAGAGGATATTCTCAAATGACACTACAGACAAAGGTCTGATATCTAAGATCTATAAAGAACTCCTCAAACTCAACACTCACAAAACAGATAATCACATCAAAAAATGGTCAGAAGACATGAACAGACACTTCTCCAAAGAAGACATACAAATGGCTAACAGACACATGAAAATATGTTCATCATCTTTAGCTATCAGGGAGATTCAAATCAAAACCACACTGAGAGACCACCTTACACTGGTTAGAATGGCCAAAATCAACAAGACAGTAAACAACAAATGTTGGAGAGGATGTGGAGAAAGGGGAACTCTCTTACATTGGTGGGAATGCACGTTGGTGCAGCCACTTTGGAAAACAGTGTGCAGTTTCCTTAAGAAATTAAAAATAGAGCTACCCTATGACCCTGCAATTGCACTACTGGGTATTTACCCCAAAGATACAGATGTAGTGAAAAGAAGGGCCACATGTACCCCAATGTTCACAGCAGCAATAGCCATAATATCCAAGCTGTAGAATGAGCCAAGATGCCCTTTAACAGATGAATGGATAAAGAAGATATGGTCCATACATACAATGGAATAGTATGCCTCCATCAGAAAGGATGAATACCCAACTTTTGTATCAGCGTGGATGGGACTGGAAGAGATTATGCTGAGTGAAATAAGTCAAGCAGGGAGAATCAATTATCATATGACTTCACTTATGTGTGGAGCATAAGGAAAAACTTGGAGGACATTGGGAGAAGGAAAGGAAGGGTAAATTGGAGGAAATCTGTATAAGAGATGAAACATGAGAGACTGTGGACTCTGAGAAACAAAACTCTGAAAGTTTTGGTGGGGAGAAGGGTGGAGGGATGGGTGAGCCTGGTGGTGGATATTGAGGAGGGCACCTATTGCATGGAGCACTGGGTGTGGTGCATGAACAGTGAATCTTGAAACACTGAAAAAATAAAATAAAAGTAAAAAGAAAAAAGGAACAACAGTATAATTGCAATTGTTTATATTATTATATTATTATTGGTTATTCTTATATGATAATTGGTTTGTGACAAAATTTAGACAGAAGTTAGAAGACAGTCCTATCAATGAAAGATGGTGGATCAACTATATATTCATATAGAAAATGTACATCTTTACTTCTACTTCATACCATATACATAAACCAATATTTGGGAGGTTTTAGATCTAAATGTAAAAGATAAAAAAAATGAAATTTTACTGTCTTGTGAAGTTTAAAATAGCTAATTTGTGATAGTCAAAAGTTTCTTACAAAGAACACAGAAAAGCACTAACCATTAAGGAAATTTTAATAAGGTGAATTACATTAAGAACTTCTGTTCATCAGTAATGACTGAAGAGGCAAGTGCAGTAGATATTTGCAGTAAAAAATTATTATATAACATATATTTATAAATGTGTATACACACAACACACACAACACATGTACAGAATATTTAAGAAACAAGAAATCAATAAGGAAAGGACAAGTGGTCAAGATACTTGAATAGGAAAAATTCACAAAATAAAATATTTAAAATGCCATAAAAATATAAAATAATGGTCAATATCATTGGCCATTACAGAAATGCAAATTAAAGTCACAATTAACAAAAAAATACCTATAATATCAGGTGTCAACAAGTATATAAAGCAAATTCAACTCTCATTCTCTATCTAAATTGGTGCTACCATTTTAAAAATTCTTTAGCATTATTTATGTAACTAAGCAAATGCATCTATTGTGACCAAATAGTTTAAGTAGGTATGGATGCCAAACAAATACATATGTTTAGGTACCTTCCCCCTGAAAATTAGAATTTTCATAGCATTCTTACATGAGAAGAAAAAAAAACTAGATTTAATCCAAAAGTTCATCAATAGGAGCATGAGTAAATAAAGTATGGCATATTTGTTCAACAGAAGACAATGAACACAGCGATGAAATAAACCAACAGTTCCCATTAATAAAATCATGGTTTAAGATAATAATGTTAAGCAAAGAAACAATAATAAAGGAAATCATACTGTAGGATTCTATTATGGAAGTTCAAAAGAGGCAAAATTAATCCTCTTTTTTCCTTCTTTAATTGTTCTATATTCAAATTTTATGCTCATGCCATTTGCAATGTGGATGTGGATGGATGCTAGAGTGTATTATGCTAAGCAAAATAGGTTAGTCAGAGATAGACAAATGCCATATGATTTCACTCATGTAGAATTTAAGAATCGAAATAGGTGAACATAGAGGAAGAAAAAAAGGAGGGAGGCAAACCATAAATGACTCAACTGTAGAGAACAAACAGGGTTGCTGTAAGGAGGTGGATGGGTGGGGGCTAATGGATGATGGGTATTAAGAAAGGCACTTGCGATGAGCACTGGGTGTTGATATATAAGTAATGAATCACTAAATTCTACACCTGAAACAAATATTACATTGTACATTAACTAACTAGAATTAAAAAAAATTGTGCTCATAAGATTCTAGGTGTACAGTTAATGGAATGCTACAAAAAGGAGGAATATAGATTATACTTTTCTCACTTCAAAAATAGAATATACTTAGAGGCAAAAAAAAACCACACGACATATTTCAAAACATGAAGATCCTATTCAATTCTGTCTAAATATAAAATAATTTATCATTCTTATCTTAAATTTTACTTTTTTATAGTGTGTTATGCAAACTTGAATTAAATGTGTAAATAAGATGATTTATGCTGTCTTGAGCATACTAATTGAAATAAAACTAAGGTCAAATTATAATTTAGGATTACACTGAGTCTCATGGAATTAATATCATCAATGATGAATAGTTCTTGTGCAAGCTAACAGATTCACAGAATTATACACTTAGGTCAAGTGTCTTTTAGGAAACAGAAACTTCTTTAATACTAATATTAAAGAATAATTTTTGAATATTTCTAAATATTTCATGCAATCAAAGTAAGAAGTGTGGAAAAAATGTATATTATTAAAGTGATGACTGTTAATACTATCTCCCATTATAAATCTAGTTTTCTAAACCTGTGTTATTTTTGTGTACTTCCTCCAATCTAGATTTTATTTATCCTCAGTCACCTTTTTGAGCTTTTTACTCTTGGTAAATATGTTTCTTTTATCCTTCCTTCTCCCTCTTACAACATCACCTTGGTGCTGTGTACAAGGCAGATGAAAATGCATAATCTGATATCTGATTCTGTTATTAATTTTCTTAGAAAAACTTATTTTTAGAAGTATTATGAATATATTAAAATATATGGCATGATTGACACCAACAGTCTAGGAGCTATTATTCAACCTAGGTTATTTAACTTTTGAATAACACTTAGTAGGTGTAGACATATAAAATTTTATATGAGAAAGTTATACCATAAACCCATTTGTTTGAAGTGTACAATTTCATATATGAAGAAACAGGTATTTAAACTGCATACATTTAGGTTCCAGAAGAAGTAGGAATTGAATTAGTGACTCATAATTGCAGATTATTTATTTAGAGTGGAGTAGGATCAACTAGAAGATACTTCTTGCAGGAAGATATTTTTTTGAGGTAAAATTAACATACTTCAAGCCCCTGTGCAAGAATAACTTTTAGTATATATTATGTAGATTTTGACAAATGGATATAATTGTGTAACAAACATTCCAGTCTAGATACAGCATATCTATCACCTTAGAAGACTTCCTAGATCCCCATAGGGAACCTATTTTTTCCAGTTTTATTGAGATATAATTGGCAAATAGCATTCTGTAAATTTAAGGTGTACAAAGTAATGATTTGATATATGTATATATTGCAAGATGATTACCACAAGCTTAGTTAACATATATTCTATTTCTATTCTTTTCTCCCGCTTCTCTCTTCTTTCTGTTCCTCTGGGTGAATGGTTTTTACTCATCTACTCATTTCAGATTCATTTACCCTCATTTCTGCTATTTCCAATCTATTCTTAAGTCTATTTTTAAATTTCTGATATTTTGTTTTTCCGCTATAGACTTTCATTTGGTTCTTTTTACAGTGTCCATTAGGCTTCTGATATTTCCTTTGTGTTCACTTTTCTTAATCCTTGAATTGCTTTTCCTAATCCTTGAATATGTTTAGACGACTCTTTCACAGTACTTGTCTTCTGATTCCAACATAAGAATCATCTTTTGGTCTGTTTCTGTTGTTGCCATTTCTCTCTCTCTCTTTAAAAATTTTATTTATTTGAAAGACAGAGAAAGAGCACAAATGGAGGGAGGGGCAGAGGGAGAGGGAGAGAGACAAATAGATTCCTTGCTGAGCAGGGACACCAACATGGGGTTCAATCCCACTGTACTTTCTAAAACAAAGATTTAGTGAAAAGAATGACATTGCTTTACTTTTTTTGAAACTTCTTTAGTATTTGACATAACAGAAGATAGTTAGATTAACTCGGCATCAGAGAAATATAAATCAAAACCACAGTAAGATACCACCTCACACCAGTCAGAATGGCTAAAATTAGCAAGTCAGGGAAGGACGGATGTTGGCGAGGATGCGGAGAAAGGGGAACCCTCCTACACTGTTGGTGGGAATACAAGCTGGTGCAACCACTCTGGGAAACAGTATGGAGGTTCCTCAAAATGTTAAAATAGAGCTACCCTATGCCCCAGCAATCGCACTACTGGGTATTTACCCTAAAGATACAAATGTAATGATCAGAAGGGTCACATGCACCCGAATGTTTATAGCAGCATTGTCCACAATAGCCAAACTATGAAAAGAACCTAGATGTCCATCAACAGATAAATGGATGAATAAAGAAGAGGTGGTATATATACACAATGGAATACTATGCAACCATCAAGGGAAACGAAATCTTGCCATTTGCAACGACGTGAATGGAACTAGAGGGTGTTATGCTAAGCGAAATAAGTCAGTCAGAGAAAGACAATTATCACATGATCGCTCTGATATGAAGAATTTAAGAGGCAGGGCAGGGGGTCATGGGAGGTGGGGAAGAGCAATGAAACAAGATGGGATGGGGAAGGAGACAAACCATAAGAGACTCATAAAACAAACTAAGGTTCTAAGAGTGGCTGGGAGGTAGAGGGGTAGAGTTATGGACATTGGGGAGGGTATGTGCTATGGCAAATGCTGTGAAATGTGTAAGCCTGATGATTCACAGACATGTACCCTGGGGCTAAAACACACATAATGTAGTTTTAAAAGTGTTGAGAAAGACTAGCAACATTTTTCACAGGCTGGAACAAATAATCCTAAAATTCATATGGAACCAGAAAAGACACTGAATAGCCATAGGAATACTGAAAAAGAAAACCAACACTATTAGCATCATAATTTCAGACTTTAAGCTATATTACAAAACTTTAGTCATCAAGACAGTATGATACTGGCACAAAAACAGACACATAGATCAATGGAACAGAATAGAGAACCCAGAAATGGACCCTCAACTCTATGGTCAACTAATCTTTGACAAAGCAGGAAAGAATATCCAATTGAAAAAAGACAGGATCTTTAACAAACGGTGTTGGGAAAATGGAACAGTCACATGTAGAAGAATGACACTGGACCATATTTTACAACATACAGAAAGATAAACTCAAAATGAATGAAAGATCTAAATGTGAGAGAGGAATCCATCAAAATCCTAGAGGAGAACACAGGCAGCAACCTCTTCAACCTCAGCTGCAACAACTTTTTGCTAGGCATGTCTCCAAAGGCGGGGGAAACAAAGGCAAAAATAAACTATTGGGACTTCATCAAAACTTCTGCATGCACAGCAAAGGACATAGTCAACAAAACTAAAAGGCAACCCATGGAAAGGGACAAAATATTTGCAGATGACATATCAGATAAAGGGCTGATATCCAATATCTGCAAAGAACTGAAACTCAACACTCAAATAACAAATAATCCAGTCAAGAAAAAGGCAGAAGACATGAACAGACATTTCTCAAAAGAAGATATTCAAATGGCCAACAGACACATGAAAAAATGCCCAACATCACTTGGCATCAGGGAAATACAAATCAAAACAATGATGAGATACTGCCTCACATCTATCAGGATGGCTAAAATTAACAAGTCAGGAAGCAACAAATGTTGCTGAGGATGTGGAGGAAAGGGAACCCTCTTATACTGTTGGTGGGAATGCAAGCTTGTACAGCCACTCTGGAACACAGTATGGAGAGTGTTCAAGAAGTTATAAATAGAGCTTCCCTAAAACCCAGCAATTGGACTACTAGGTATTTACCCCAAAGATTCAAATATAGCAATCTGAAGGGACATCTGTACCCCAATGTTTATAGCAGCAATGTCCACAATAGATGAACTATGGAAAGAGCCAAGATGTCCATTGACAGGTGAATGGATAAAGATGTATAGATGTGTATGTATATATATGTATATATAATAGAATATCACTCAGCCATCAAAAAGGATGAAATTTTACCATTTACAAAGGCATGGATGGAACTAGAGGGTATTCTCCTGAGCAAAATAAGTCAATCAGGGAAAGACAATTATATGGTTTCACTCATATGTGGAATATAAGAAATAGTACGGAGGATCATAGGAGAAAGGAGGGAAATCTGAATGGGAAGAAATCAGAGAGGGAGATAAACCATGAGAGACTCTTAACTATAAGAAATAACCAGGGTTGCTGGAAAGGAGGTGGGTGGGTGGGATAGGGTAACTGGGTGATGGGCATTCCGGAGGGCACATGATATAATGAGTACTTGATGATAGTGAGTGTTATATGTCCTTGATGAATTATTGAACTCAATCTGAAACTAATGATGTTCTATATGTTGGCTAATTGAAAGATAAAAGTGTTGAGAATTATAATAGTTTTTTCCAGATAATTATAAATATTTCCTTTTGATAGTAACACAAAATTGACAAATGGTAGTTTCTTAGAATTAGTTATAATGTGTAATCTAAAATTATACCCCTAATCTTTTGGTTTTGGATATATTAAAATCCACTTATCTGTCTTGTAGGTGGAATAAATTTTTTCCCCATATAGGATTTTGTAACATCATATATTGATAATTCGGAAAATATTGATTATGAGTTGTGAAGATATTCTAAGCACTGACATATTTTCTTACACCTTATCAGAAATTTACATTCACCCTACTACAAAAAAGGCCATTATCTCATTACATGTGAGAAGTTGTCATGCTCTTGGAGGCAGACACAAGATTTTAAAAATTATAATTTTTACTTTAAAGCCAAAATTTTCTCAGTGGCCATAAATAGTAGTTTTTTTTTAAAGAAACAGGATTGCTGTATTAACTTTTTAGAAAATGTCTGCATTTATCCAAATCTGAATAGCCAATCATCTTTTTTCATTAGTCATCTTTTAGGTAAAACTGATGTTCCATGGAAAAAACAAATTAGGTCAGCACACAGTTTAAATTATTGGATAAATGTTTTTTATTTAAACAACTATTGGATTTTGGTATGTAGCAAAAGTGCTTTATTCATATACAAAGTATTAATAAAATAGATATGCATCATCAACATTTAATAAAACTTAAAAATTATACTGTTTTACCAAGGACATTAAATAGAATTAAAATGCATGTACATAATAATAATAATAATAGCGATAATAATAGTAATATGCTGTGAATGCATGACAGTGAATACAATGCTATTTGTATTGTATTGGCACTGTGATTGATGTTAAGTTGTGAGAAATTGTACTGACCTTTTATTCTTCATCGGTGCAAATGTCAACAAAGAAAAAATATAATAACAATTTACCTTATATATTTTGTCCTGTTTTACAGTTGTTTGTAACATGAAGTAAGTTCAGTACCAAGTACTAAGTCATGGTAGAATTGGAAATTCAGAATATAGTTTTGAATAACTCACCTATGTGGGGAAGGGTGTGTAATAAGAAAATTTTGTGAGCTATTTACCAACATATATACAGGAGAACACACACACACACACACACACACACACACACAGCTGTCTGAAGGGATTTACAGATACGTTTCTGGACAGACATATTTTAAAAGTGTGTTTCCCCTTCCAGTTTCCACTGTTTTAGGAACATATATCATAATAATTGGTACTAATTCAAGAACAATGAAAAAATGTAATTTTCTTTGAATTTTGATAAATTAATCCAGCACAACCAACATCTTTCTTGCTAATCTATAAAAAAAACAATGCCAAAGTTGAGTTCTGTGAAGTTTGAACGCTAGGTAGTGGACAGTGCATTCTATTATTACATCTTAGACTGGTAGTAAAAAATACTAAAATTAAGTGTAAGATAACATATACGTGGGAGATGAGTAAGGAATATTTTAATGGTGTGTAGATAATAATGTGCACATGAGAGCTTAATATACCTTTTACATAATCTCAAATCTAAAAAATATAATAAGAATATTGTCTCTTGGAATTGATCACTCAAGTGCAAGTTTAAAGTGAATGAATGTATGTTGGTTTATTCATTAACAAAAATTAATGGATAGGGGCATATCAGCATGGATTGCATTCCTTTTCTAAGAGACTGGTAAATAAGATGGATAAGTAAACACATAATGATATTAAAATTTTAAAAGATCACTTGAAGTTCTTAAAACTGTCAGGAAGTTGTTCAAAAGTCCACCAAGATATAATGATGGCCAAGCTAGTGTAGTAATAGAGTCAGAAATAGACAGACTGAAGAGAGCCTTTGGGATTAGAATAAGAAATGGACATAAATGGAACAGGGGGCTAGAGTTGCAGAGTTCAGAGAGAAGGAGGCATATAGTCAAGGATAGAGTTTAGATTTGTGCCCTTACAAGTGTCAGTCACTAAGAGGGCAGGGTGGTTGCAGTGGGGTAGGATAGAAAGAAAGAGTAAACTCAATTTTTAGCACATTGAGCTTGTCCTTGTTATAAAACATTTGATAGATGTCAGACAGAGATAGACATATTAGACAGATTAGATAAATAGAGATACTGTTTGTTAAACTTCTGGTAATTTGTGCTGGAAAGGTGTGTGCATGCACATACTTGAGATTTGTCTGCATATAAATAAGCAAGTTATGGAAAATCAAAATATGACTTATCTCAAAGCAAGGCATATCTATATTGCTGGTGAAACACACCTATCCTTCTCCTCAAACTCCCAGGCAGTTCTGCTAATTTCTTCAATACTACTTTCTTATTGATGACAATTCTTGCTCAGTAGTTTGAAGTGAACTGTGAATGAATGAAAAATGTTTTGGTATGTTAGTGATGGGCAGATAAGTTATTGGTTGTAAACACATAGTTGCAACCGTGATCATGGCTAGCCAAGTAGCAATAATTTTATCATTTGAAAAGGTAAAAGTTGTCTTTAAGAGTTGACATCTTCTATGGAAGCTACTGCAATGAAGGTTTTTACTAAATTGCAACAGCAAATCTGAGAAGTAAAGAGGGATTTATTAGATAACAAATTTGCCAACATTTGATAATGGCAACATTCTGCATAGTCCTCATACTTTTAAGTCTTGTTATTGGGAGAATGCTAAGCACCTCTAAAACGAGTCTTCCTGAATCTTATCTTCTCACCCAGTACAACATGTTCTGATTGTTCCATCTTGTTATTATTCACATCTCTCTAGCTTCCAATCTGCTCTAGATCCTCTCTTTTCAACAATTCAGCTATTGATCTATATTTTCATTAGATGTGTGATATTATGGAAATAGTACAGAGAGATCTGAGTTTGGTTTGAGTAAGTGATTTAACTCAGTTTTCTTATTTGGAAATGACAATAATCATCTTTGAGCATTCATTGTGAATTACAGAAAATTGGGTACATGCAAAGTGCTATGTGTAAATATATGTATTGTATTTTAAAGGTGTAGAGGCTGCTTTTAGACAATAGGCTTGAGCAATCGAAACTTGAGCAAGGCAAAAAAAAAAAAAAAAAAGAAACTTGAGCAAGGCAAAAGGACCCATAAGGACCACCAAGCTGACAGAAACAGGCTCTTTAAGTGACCTACCTTGAAATATCCATTGGCCCTAACTGACCAATTATAACAAGGCACAATTCCTAAGATTACCAAAAAAGGGAAAATTCCAAAATTCCATACTCTCTCACTCTGTCGTGTAACTGTGGCCCCTCACCACCAGCTCATGGCAGACAGTCTCTCCTTTGTTGTCTCGCCTGCTGTTCCCTTGCAGTATATTCAATAAAATTCTATCTCTTTTGTTTTGCCTTGGGTAAATTCTTTCACCATCCACACCTCTGGCTTCCCATCCAATAGGGACACCCCACAATAGACACTTGACAAATATTAATGTGTGGCTTGCTGCAACTACCTCCCTTAAAACTCTTTTTCTTGGCATTTCTTTCTATAAGTTGTTTCTGAGAAACTCTGATACAGGTATGTGTAGGTATTCTGGGTTATTTTTCCTCTCTCCTCATGAAAGAGCCAGAAACCAAGAAAATATATGCCTAATATCTTTACAAAGCCATCTACTAACATTTTTAGTAGATTAACTCTACTAGCTTAACACATCATGATTAACTCTATTGATGCAGAAACACCTGAACTGAATAGACCAAATGCATATACAATTACTATATATTTTTTCACATTGAATTTATGTGTACCAATGTCAATACTAATCAAACTTCTCAGTTGTAAAGTGGAAAAACTATCAGAATGACATGATGACTCAGATTAGGTGACATTTGTTATCTTTGATATGAAAAGATTAATAGAACATTTAATCTACTTGTGTAAATGCTTATCTGAAAAACTATCCTGTTTTACAAATAATTTTGTGTCAAATGCTTCTAAATTAGATCTGTATTCCTTCCTGTGAATTCTTAATATCCCTTCTCTCATCTAATTTAAATTTAACATTTTTATGTTCTTTGCACAAATTCTATTTTTGTAGGATTCTGAAATGAACTCTTTAAAAGGATGTTTCTCAAAGAGTCCAGATGGTACCAATAATTATTTATTATCTTTAGCTTTTGCCATTATCTGTCATCCAATCTGTGATATTATAAATCTTGTTCAGTGTTTAGAGTTGCTGTAGCAATTCAATGAAAAAATGCTAGTGTAATAGAAGTTCAGAGGAATCCAGCATATTATGGAGGTAGAACTACTTTCAAAGCTTTAATTAAAAGTCTGATGATTGTGCTGACTTTGTATGAGAGTTTTATGAGAGGTTGTATATGACTCTAATCTTTTTTGTTCATCTTGAATTCACCCAAATATATTTCCATAGAAATTGTTACAGCATGAATTGGAGTTTTACTTTTCACCACTGTGAAACTGATGGAACTCATCTGTGAGGTACTTTTGCCAACTTAATTACTAAGATCCTTCAGATAATTTTCACTTGAAGGTGGTTAGGGAGCTCTTCCTTCTGGTAGGAAGTGTCTCACTAGATTGTGATCCTTGAAGCCAAAAAATGCCTGTTTTATTATGATTTTTTACTCCAGAAACATACTAAATGCTTAATATAAGCCACTTTATTTCTAGTCCCTGGAAAGCTCTCCAGACCTTTGTATGCCTGTGCAAAGTATACTTACTCACCAAACTTCTCCTCTGAACAGAGTTAATCCTTCTATTTGAGTGTTCTTGGACCACTTTGTACTTATTTTATTTATTTATCTCTATTAGTGATTTCACTGAGAGCAAAGCCTGTACTTTTCCCATAAATCTTTGTGTCTACAGTATCTAACAGAGTAGATGGCACATATTATGTGTTTAACAAATATCTTTCGAATTAATAATTATTATTTCTGAGAGCATTTTTACATATATATGGTGTATACCAGTCATAAACTTGCTCTATTGTTTAACACATAACACTTCAATGGTCAGCTAAAACTATTAGTTTTCTTTTCTTCCTTCCTTCTTTTTCTCTCTTCTTCTTTTTCTACTACAGATCACCATTAACTTTTTTCTTCTAATAAACAAAATGTAATTAATTTTAAAAGACAAATATAGGATTTATTGGGCCATATTACTGTTTCAGCCTATCAACATATTTAATAATATTTAAATATTTTTGCTCAATTTTTCAGCCCATCAAGATATTTTAAAAATAAGATACCTTATCTAAAATTATTTTTGAAAATTTGACTTGAAAATCTATTTATTCAAATTTATACAAATTGTTCAGAAACTGAATGATATAAAAGCAAAACTGAGCCACAGGAGAGCTCCTTCCACTTTTAAATTAATTTATTAATCAATTGACTGGTCATATTAAGTTGTGTATGAATCTGGTTAATTGTACTACTATACAACCCACATTTCTATATACTCTTTACAAGGATTTCATGAAAGATTTATCTAAGAGCTTCTTAAGATTAAAATTACATACTATAGAGTACCAGCAATAGTATCTCTATAAAAAGCAATGAGTGATATATGTAGGAATGATGGTGTAAAACCCTTTGAAAATTGGGGGTCTGGGTGGCTCAGTCAATTAAGCATCAGACTCTTGATTTCAGCTCAGGTCATGATCTCAAGGTCATGAGTTTGAGCCCTGGACATGGAACTTACTTAAGATTCTCTCTCTCCTTCTCCCTCTGCCCTTCCTCCCCCTCCCACTTTCTCTCTCTCAACAAAATAAAACAAAACAAACAAATAAACAAAAAAACCTTTGGAAATTTTCTCCTTTATAAAAGCAATGAGAACTGTGGGAAAAAATTGATAAACATCAAAATTTCCAGAACTCAAAATTAACCAAAAGTCTGCAACAATCTTGTGAATATTTATTGAAGAAAAATGATTCAGTTTTAACCAGGACAATTAGCTTTGTGGTATTTTAACTTACCCTATCATCCTTCTCTTCTTAGTTCTTGAAAACCAACAGTCTTTGTGGATATGTTGAAAAGAATTCTAGCAGCCACTGGAGAATGTGCTTGGGGTTGGAGCTCCTCCAAAGCCCTATTCTCACCTGTCATTATTTGACCTATATGAAAGTTCCCTAGACAATCCCACTCAAATAAGGTTTGTCTTATTTGATCTGACTCACAGCTTATTCAGTGTAATCAGCATTTTTTTCCCAGGGGCATTTGTTGAAAACATCCAGTAGCAATTGCCTGAGGCAATGATTGCTACTGGGGCAAATGACAAACTGATCAACATACTTAAAAGGAAAAGCTTCTGGATATATCCAGAGAATCTTGAAAAGTCATGGGAATCCAGAAGTCCTCTCACATGCTTAGAGTTGTGTTCATACACGAGTCTGTGCATGGTTAGGAAAAACCTGAGAAGGCCCTGCACTCTTACCTATGGCTGACCTAGAAATTCTATAGAGAAGCAGGAAGTGACAGCTAAGACAGATCTGTAAAGGCAAGCCTCAGCAAACAACAAAGCCTTTTGGGAAAATCTGGGAGCTCCCTGGTTAAGAGCATTTAAAGAAATCCATGTTCAATCATTAGATGATAATTAAGCCAACTAAGCAGAAACTTCAATAGCCCCATACAAAGGACTCAAACTCTACAGGCTCTGTTTAGGAAAGTTACCAAATACCCAGCAACAGTTATAACAACATAAACAGCAACAACAAAAAAACCCTGGGGAGAAAAACTAATTGATCTGCAAAATAGCCACATTATATTACTTAAAATGCCCACTTTTCAACAAAAGTTATGAGAAGAAACAAAAAAGAATGGTTGCTAGAGAGGAAAAAAAGAAGTTAAGTTCTATGAAATGCTCGTGGAAATATCACTGAGAAACCCCACGAATAAATTTATTAGAAAAGACTTTAATTTAGCTATTTTAAATATGTTCAAAAACCTAAAGAAAATGATGTCTAAAAAACAAGTGTATGAGAATGATTTCTCACCATTGGTTAAAGAGACTATCCTTTTCCCATTTTGTGTTCTTGGTGCACTTGCCAAATGTTGCTTGACTCTAATGTGTTGGGTTTATTTCTGGGCTTTTGATTATGTTCCATTGGTCTGTGTGTCTGTATTTATGCCAGTGACATACTGTTTTGATTACTATAACTTTGCAATATAGTTTGAAATTAGGAAGTGTGATGCTTCTATCTTTGTTTTTCTTACTTAAGATTGCTATGGCAATCCTCATATCCACAGCCTTTAATTAGCTCCAAGTCCTGTTGCTGTGCCCCAAACTCTTCCATCCCTTTGGTAATGCCAAGCACCTCAATATTCTAAGTGGCATGAGAAAGAAATGGGCCACATAGACAGTGTTCTGCAATGGCGGAGAAGCTGGACACTCACTCACTATTCTGACTTACCTCTGTGGGAGAAATTGTGGGCCAAGAAGATCAAGACAAACACGTTAGACTTGAAGACATAAATGGGTTGAAAGTAAATAAACTAGAAAAGATATACTATGCAAATAGTAGCCCAAAGAGAGCCCCAGAGTATGCTGACATAACCAAAATAGATTTTAAAACAAATCTTGTTTCTAGAGACAATGAAAGACATTTCGTAGTGATAAAAGTGTCAATCTATCTAGAAAATATAACAATTATAAGCATATACACAAATAATAATAGAGTCTTAAAGTAAGTAGAGTAAAAATTGATAGAATTGAAGGAATAAATAGAATTGACACCAATCCTTCTCAAACCCATTCAAAAAAAAAAAGGAAGAGAGAATATTTTCCTACTCCTTCTGTGAGGACAGTGTGACACTAATACTAAAACCAGACAATGACATTACAGGAAAACTACAAACCAATAACTGTTGTGAATATAGATGTAAAAATCCTCAAAAAAATACTAGGAAATTGATTTTAGCAACATCCCAAAAGGATTATCTGCCATGGTAGGTAGAATAATGGCTTCCAAAGATACTCACATTGCAATCCCTGGAGTCTTAAATATATTGAGCTCCATGGTAAAGGAAATAAGGTTGCAAATGTAATCAAAATTGTTAATTAAAACATCTTAATACCTTAAGAAAGAGAAGTGGACATCTAAGACATAAATCTAAGAAGTTTACTTAGATTATCCAAGTAAAACTGATTATCACAAGGGAAAGGAAGAAGAAGGAGAAGAAGGAGAAGGAGAAGAAGAAAGAGGAGGAGGAGGAGAGAAGGAGAAGGAGGGGAAGGGGGGAGGGGAGGAGGGGGAGGAGAAGGAAGTAGAAGAAGGAAGGAAGAGGAGGAGGAGGAACCTGAAGATAAGGTTCAGAGAGAGATGTGATCATAGAAGCAAAATCAAGAGTGATAAGATATAGGAGTAATCTACTTACTGTTTGGCTAATAGAGTGAAGAAAGGTGCCATGAGACAGAATATGGATAATCTTTACAAAGTGGAAAGTGTAAGTAAACAAATTCTCCTCTAGAGCGTCCAGAAAGAAATACAATTTTGCTGATACGTTGCTTTTAGCCCAGTGAGAATCATGTTGAACCTCTAATCCATAGAATTACAAGATCATATACTTTTGATATTTTAAGCCAGTAAGTGTGTGGTAATTTATTTCAGCAGTCTAAGTGAGCTAATATAGTAACATGACCAATTGGAGTTTATCCTAGGATGCAAAATTTGTGCAACACACAAGAATCAATCAATGTAATATACCATATTAAGAGAATAAAGGGTGAAAACTACATAATTTTTGCATACAGAAAAAACATTTGACAAAATTCAACACTATATCATGATAAAAACACTCAACAAACTAAGAATTGAATTTTCTCAACATTGAACAGGGTATTTACAAAATACAAAACAAAAACAGCTAATATAATGTTAATGGTGAGGGACTAAGTACTTTTTCCCTAAGATTAGGAACAGGACAAGAATGTCCATTCTTAGGAATTCTATTCAACACAGTAGTTGAAGTTTTAGCCAGTTAGGCAAGAAAATGAAATAGAAGCCATTCTAAATGAAAATTAAGAAGTAGAATGATTTCTGTTTGCAAGTGATATGTGATATCCTAAGGAATCCACAAAAAACCCTTAGTGTTAATAAATTAGTTCTGCAAGATTTCAAGATATAAAATCAGTATTCAAAATTAATGTTTCTTTATTTTACTTATAAATGATCCAAAATGAATTTAAAGGAACAGTTACATTTACAAGTGCATCAAAATGAAACACATACTTAATAATAAATTTAACAAAAAGTACAAAGTGTACTTTCAGTACATGGAAAACTACAAAGCATCACTGCCAGAAATTAAATAAGGGCTAAATAAATGGTAAGACTTCTTATATTTACAAATTGGAAAATTCAATGCTATTAAAATAATCTCCAAATTAATATACAGGTTCAGTGCAATCCTTACCAAATTCCAACTTCCATTTTTGGAGAAATGGGCAAGTTATCTTAATAGTCACATGAAAATGCAAGGAACCCTAACTAATCAAAACAATTGTGAAAAAGAACAAAGTTTGCAAAAATAAAATGTGGGAACTAGATCAAAATAAAAATCTTCTGCACAGAGAAGGAAACAGTAAACAAAACTAAAAGACAATCTACTGAATGGGAAAAGATATTTGCAAAGGACATATCTAATATAAGGTTAGTATCCAAAATATATTAAGAACTTGTACAACTCAACACCCAAAATAAGTAATCCAATTTAAAAATGGGCAGAAAAACTCTGAAGAACAGTATATAGATTCCTGAAAAAGTTAAAAATAGGACTATTCTACAACCAGCAATTGCACTACTAGGTATTTACCCAAAGGTTATAGAAGTACTGATTCAAAGGGACATATGCACCCTGATGTGTATAGCAACATTATCAACAATAGCCAAACTATAGAAAGAGCCCACATGTCCATCAACTGATGAATGGGTAAGGAAGGTATGGTAAAAAAGATGTGATATACACAGACACACACAGACACACAGACACACAGACACACAGACACACACACACACACACACACACACACACACACAGGAATATTACTCAGCCATCAAAAAGAATGAAATCTTGTCATTTGCAATGATATGGATGGAGTTGGAGTGGATGGAGTGTATTAATGCTAAGAGAAACAAATCAGTCAGAGAAAGACAAAAATCATATGATTTCACTCATGCGTGGGATTTAAGAAACAAAACAGATGAACATAAGGGAAGGGGAAAAATAGATGGAGGCAAACCATGGAGACTCTTAATTACAGAGAACAGACTTAGGGTTGTTGGAGGGGAAGTAGGTGGGAGATGGGTATTAAGGAGGGCACTTGTTATGCTGAGCCCTGGGTGTTAGATGTAAGTGATGAATCAATAAATTTTATTTCTAAAACTTGTATTACCCTATATGCTAACTAACTAGAATTTAAATAAAAACTTGAGAAAAATAATAAAAAATAAGTAAATAAAAATGGACAGAAGACATGAACAGAAATATCTCTACAGAAGACAGATGGCCAACAGACACATGAAGAGATACCCATCATCACTTACCATCATGGAAATGCAAATCAAAAATACAATGAGATATCACCTCACACTTGTCAGAATGGCTAATAACAACACAAGAAACAATGGGTGTTGGTGAGGCTGTGGAGAAAAAGCAACACTCATGCACTGTTTGTGGGAATGCAAACCTGTGCAACCACTGTGGAAAATAGTATGGCGATTCCACACAAAGTTAAAAATAGAGCTACTCTATCACCCAGCAACTGCACTACTGGGTATTTACCCAAAGAATACAAAAGCATTAATTCAAAGCATTATTAATTCAAATAAACATAGGGATACATGCACCCCTATATTTATGGAAGCATTATTTATAATAGCTAAATTATGCAAGCAGCCCATGTCCACCAATGGATGAACGGATAAAGAATAATTGGTATATATATATACAATGGAATATTATTCAGTCATAAAAAAGAATGAAATCTTGCCATTTACAAAAACATGGATGGATCTAGGGGGTATATTTCTTTTTTTTTTTTAAGTTTTATTTATTTACTTGACAGAGAGAGAGAGAGAGAGAGATCACAAGTAGGCAGAGAGGCAGGCAAAGAGAGAGGGGGAAGCAAGCTCCCCGCTGAGCAGAGAGCCCAACATGGGGCTCCATCCCAGGACCCTAAGATCATGACCTGAGCGGAAGGCAGAGGCCTAACCCACTGAGCCACCCAGGTGCCCCTAGGGGGTATATTTCTAAGTGAAATCAGAGAAAGACAAATATAATATGGTTTCACTCATATGTGGAATTTAAGAAACAAAGAAAAAGAACAGGGGTGTCTGGGTGGCTCTGTCAATTAAAGTGTCTGACTATTGATTTTTGTCTTGAGTCATGATCTTAGTATCATGAGATGGAGCCCCATATTGGGCTCCATGCTCAGTGGAGTGTCTGCTGGAGATTTTCTTCCTCTTCTTCTCTCTCTGCCCTTCCTCTGCTTATGGCATATGCTCTCTCTCTTCCTCCCTCTCTCGAATAAATAAATAAATAAATAAATAAATAAATACCAACAAAAACCAACAAAAAAACCCCATACACCTCAAAGCACAAATGAACAAAGAAAAAAAGAGGCAAACCAAAAAACAGACTCTTAACTATAGATAATGAACTGATGGTTACCAGAGGGGAAATGGGTGAGTGCATAGTTAAAACAGGTGAAGAAGATTAAGAGTACACTTATCGTGAATAGCACTGAGTAATGTATAGAATAGTTGAATCAGTATGTTGTACACATGAAACTGTCATAGCACTCTATGTTAATTATACTGGAATTTATAAAAGAACAAAGTTGGAGCACTTACATTTTCAGATTTCAAAACACACAAATTTGTAGTAATTAGAACAATGTGATGCTGGCATAAAGACAAACATAGATCAATGTACATGGATATCTATGTGAAAAAGAATGAATTTGGACCCCTACTTCACACCTTATACAAAAATGAACTCAAAATATGTCAAAGATCTAAATGATCTTTGTAGTTTTAGACAGCTAAAACTACAAA
>CM052815.1:63484537-63508284 GCA_028533885.1 Nasua narica
GGCCACAATAGCCAAACTGTGGAAAGAACCAAAATGCCCTTCAACAGATGAATGGATAAGGAAGATGTGGTACATCTATACAATGGAATATTATGCCTCCATCAGAAAGGATGAATATCTAACTTTTGTATCAACATGGACAGAACTAGAAGAGATTATGTGGAGTGAAATAAGTAAGCTGAGAGAGTCAATTATCTTATGGTGTCACTTACGTGTGGAGTATAAAGAAAATCATGGAGGACATCGTGAGAAGGAAGGGAAGGGCGAATGGGGGGAAATCAGAGGGGGTGTTGAACCAGGAGAGACTGTGGACTCTGAGCAACAAACTGAGGGTTTTGGAGGGGAGGGGGTGGGGGGGGTGAGCCTGGTGGTCGGTATCGAGAGGGGCACGTACTGCATGGAGCACTGGGTGTGGTGCATGAACAATCAATCTTGTAACACTGAAAAATTAAAATAAACAAATTTGGGGAGAAAAAAAAGACTCTAGTTTGTACTCATTCAAATAACAAAATATTTAAAAAATCTGATAATACTAAGTATTTCTCAGGAAGAGAACTACCATGTTTTAAGTTTATAATTTAATGAGGCTTTTGATTATAAACCACGTTTGGGACACAGCCGAAAGGAAACTAAACTTCTCTGCTTCACCAATGATATGGATTTTAAGAAATGATGATAAATGTCCTAGAGAAGAGAGATGGAATAGAATGGAGAAGAATGAGGGAAAGATCTCAAGTAGGAGGAAGATGAAGATCAAATAGAAGACTTTCTGAAATTTTTCCAGGAGGAGGATGTTTACTATGGTGGATATGTGAGAATGAACTGGAAAATTTCCATGCTACACACTCGGTCGTGTACATACCTTCTGCTCCTCAAGCTTCAGTGAAGTCTATCATCTACACATTCTGGAGACTGTGGATACTTTGGGGAATTAGAGGCATCAACACAATAGCATACAAGGCAATGTAGCATGGTAGATAACTAAGGTACCTAGATTAAAAAAATGCAGACTGACACTGGGGACTGACATTTCAGTAGAAGCAGGGCAGGGTCATGGGGGGTAGAAAGGGAAAAAATGAAACAAGATGGGACCAGGGAGGGAGAAAAACCATAAGACTCTTAATCTCAGGAAACAAATTGAAGGTTACTAGGGGGTGGGGAGGGAGGGAAAGGGTGGCTGGGTTAGGACATATGGCGAGAGTATGTGCTATGGTGAATGCTGTGAATTGTGTAAGACTGATGATTCACAGACCTGTACCCCTGAAGCGAATAATACATTGCATGTTAATAAAAAAATAATTGAAAAAAGCTATTTGAAAAAAAAAAAGAAGTAGAAAGTTGGAACTAGAGGTAAATTGGAGAAGGTGAATTTCTAGTAAAAAGCTAAGATTGCAACTCCATGTGGAATGGGCTTTTGAATGAATGAATGAAGAAAGGACTCAATGAATAAATGAATGAATGGATAAAATTTAACACACATTTTAATCTTAAAATATAGGATAAATTTGCTCACTTATGTGTAACATGGACATATGTGTCTATAAAGACTTGCAAGTAACAGCTCAGTAGATATCATATACCTCCCAAGGAGCTGAGTGGAAGTCTCATTTTCTTTCCTGACATATATTTCAGTCCACAGTTCTTTAAAATCCTGGAGAGAACTTGTTATATGCCAGTCTATGAAGTTTCAAGTAATTTTTTCAGGTCACAAGGATTTTGTTTTTTTCTTTTGTCCCATCCATTAATTATGAAAAGAAATGGATTTTATACAAGCTTTCTGTCTTGTTCTTCCATTTACCTGATTTTAGAAGTTCCCCTGAAACTGGTGGCCTAAAAGACGTGCCGCTCTGGATCAGGAGCTGAGCTGCAGAATGTACTGAAGGTTTTAGGGCCCAGGTAATACCACTGTCTCTTTTCATGCATTTTGCATTATTAATTCATATCAAGGTGATGTCAGTGTTAATACATACCTAGTTTAGAGAACAAATTTTCCTTTTGGGAACTTTTATCACTTGAAATATGTGGGCACCCTACTGTATGAGGTTGAACTGAGAACATGGAAAATGATTACGTATGGTTCATGCATTTTCTAGAAGATCCTCTTATTTTTTTAATGATTACGTTATGAGTTAATCATATCATATTGGTAATTTCCTTGAGAGCCTTTTTTTCTGCATTGGAACTGATGGACCTCAGTGAATATAGATGTCACTTTGCAGCTGGATTTCTTTTCTAATTCTCCTAATTAAGTGTCCATACCATTCCAAAATTCTTCAGTTACTTTTATGTTCCTAATCCCAGGGGCGCCTGGGTGGCTCTGCCTTTGGCTCAGGTCATGATCCCAGGATTCTGGGATCTAGCCCTGGGATCTAGCCCCACATCAGGTTCTCTGCTCCCCTCTGCTTCCCTCTCTCTCTCTGCCTGCTTCTCTGCCTACTTGTGATCATTCTCTCTCTGTGTCAAATAAATAAATAAAATCTTTACAAAAAAAGTTCCTAATCCCATGCACGTTTCTATTTTTTCCTGAGATTTCTGCAATCCTTCATACAAATTACTTTTATATATGCAATGCTTCCAAGTTTACTCACCTATCAGTAGGTTACAGTAATTCCCATCTTGTTTTGCATATTTCATTCAGTCACATACTCTTAAAGGTAAAAGAGTCATGCTTTGTTACCACTATTCCCACCATTTGAAGAGCCCTTCCTCTGCCTTTTCATCTAATTCCACTCATTCCTTCAAGATAGTTTTATATTATCTCCTTCACTGAGCTGTTCCCCCACCTTGCTTGAACTGATTTCTTCCTTTCCTCTGCGCCTATAGAAAAGTTTATTTGTAATGCTGAGGGTTATATATGTTAATCTATAAAGTGCTTTGGTGAAAGCCACTGTGTCTGGCACTCAGGTTTTACACTAAGCAACTCTAGAAGTACCATTCAGTATAAATGCTGTCACTTCAATTGTGCAGTATACCACCTAAACAATGGTAAATGGACACCTACTCAGAACAGCACCTGGCACATAAAATTAGTTCTAAGTGTCTCAACATATTAGTTATTACTGTTACATCTTGTTTTATAGTGAGAAAAAATTACCTTTAGATATTTCTTGATTTGTCACTTCACATCTTTTCCTTCTTCAGCTCCTGGAAGAGTTATTTGCTACTGTTTTTTTTCTCTTAAATTTAGTTATTAATTCTCTGGACTGTCTACACCACCCCTAGGAAACTCTAACTTATTAAAATTAACTTTAAAATGAATTAAATTTGAAAAATAAATATCCAGGTAATCCAGTGAGAAAGTTATCTAAAAGACCCTCCCTTCTCTATTAAAATAACTTTTCTCTGCCAAATTATTGCTTTTAAGATCAATGAGATTCATTCTCTTGTAAACACCTCATAATGGTGTTCTTGAAAATAACATACACATACAGCACAAATAATAAATTGCATGTGTAAATATTTATTCAGAAATGTCAAATACTGGAAATTTAAAACTGTAGTCCATTAAGACACATCAAGAACCAATGTAAGGGGGCATCTGAGTGGTATAATTGGTAAAGTGACCAACTCTTGGTTTCTGCTCAGGTCATGATCTCAGGGTCCTGTGATCCAGCCCCATGTGGGACTCCATGCTCAGCAGGAAGTCTGCTTAAGACTTTCTTTCCCTCTCCCACTGCCCCTCTCCATCTCTTTCTCAAATAAGTGTGAGGTTTGTTTCAGCTATGGAGGATGGTTTGATATCATAATATCTAAGAATGCAATGAGTGTATTAATTAAACAAAAGTTTTTAAAAATATGTGAAAAATTATTTGGTAAAATTTAATATGTCAACAAAAGAATAAACTTTGTTGGAACAAAATAAACACATTTTTTTAAAGATTTTATTTATTTATTTAACAGAGAGAGAACACAAGCAGGCAGAGAGGCAGGCAGAGGCAGAGAGAGGAGCAGGCTCCCTGCCGAGCAAGGAGCCCAATGCGGGACTTGATCCCAGGACGCTGGGATCATGACCTGAGCCGAAGGCAGCTGCTCAACCAACTGAGCCACCCAGGCGTCCCAAAATAAACACATTTTTTATGTTTAAAATGTGTTCATATTTATATCTCACATTAAATGTCAACACTGTGCTTTAGGATTGAAATCGGAAGCATGCCCTTTACATTCAAAGAGGAATAATGGTTGATAGTTATTTTTACACTTTGTTTTGGAAGAATTAGGTAATTCTTTTTTTTTTTTTTTTGAATTAGGCAATTCTATTAGACATTAGAAAATATTACAAAAAGACAATCATAATGTTTAATTGTTTGTTTTCATTGCTAGCCTATATTCCTCTTAAGAGCAAGGAGCTATGTTGTAATTGTCACTATATCCCCCAAATCCTACTGGGTTATCCCCAAATCCTACAGAAATTATTTTTTAGTAAACTAATGCTCGATTTAAATTTGTCAGATGGTTTTAAATCTGTAGTTTCTTAACTATTATAGCCACTAAAAACTAAAACTTACCTAATTTCAGGGAGAGAAATTTGTCTTGCCTCTACTTATAGCTTTCACCTTTTCCTACATACTTGTTAGAAGAAAGATTATTAAACATCATTTTTTATTTAGTTGGTTCTTGTTTATCACAACAGTCTTTGATTAAAAAGAACCAAAAACTATTCTCCGGATCCTGTCTTTTTTTCTTTTTTTTTTTTTAAATCGCACTTTTAGTTACTGTGTGCCTAAATTGACATTTTATTGGTTTCAATGCTCAAAAATCAGTTTTTTAAAAAAATCTTGAATTTCTTTTTAGTGGGTTCTTGATTTTGATGTTTACTTCTATCAGCTAAAATATACTTACAAGAAATTTTCTTTTCTTTTTAAAACTTTCTGAAAGTAATCCCACACCCAATGTGGGACTTAAACTCACAACTTCAAGATGAAGAGTTGCATGTTCTACCAACTGAGCCAGCCAATGGCCCCAAGAAATTTTCTTAGATGAGATATTAATAATTTAATTTGTTATTTCAGAGTTTTGATTAGTCACAAATGTTTTATTTTCCCACACAAATAACAAGTTTGTACATAAAAATTTTTGCATCCAATATGTTTTCTTTAAAACTTTCAATTCTCTTTTTTTCTTTGGATATGCTATTTTATTCATGAGAAATCTGTAGCTACATTATTTCCTTATAGCTAAATTGTTTTTGCTACCTGAATGGTTATAACATTTTTTTCTCCACTGTTTTTTCAGTTCACATATTATTGGGAAAAATCAGATAAAATCTGAATAAAAAAGAGATATATACTTTTCATGGATTGGAAGACATTAAATGATATCAGTTTTCTCCAGAATGATCTATTTGATCAAATTTCTAATAATATTTACTACTGAAACATAAAATTATTATATACTTATATACAAATATATTATATTTACATATTATTTATAAATATATGCATGTATTTCATTTATAGCTAAAACACTACTTGAAGGAGAAAAAAGATAAGGTGCTTATTCTGATCTTAAGTCTTAAGAAAAAACTATAAAAAATAAGATAACATCTTTTTTTAAATCAACATGCACCTTCTTTTTATTTTTATTTTTATTTTTTTTAAGATTTTATTTATTTGACAGAGAGAGAGAAATCACAAGTAGGCAGAGAGGCAGGCAGAAGGAGAGGAGGAAGCAGGCTCCCTGCTGAGCAGAGACCCCTGATGCGGGGCTCTATCCCAGGACCCTAAGATCATGACTTGAGCCAAAGGCAGAGGCTTAACCCACTGAGCCACCCAGGTGCCCCTAAATAAGATAACATCTTATACTCACAATGAAAAAAACAAACAGATTCCTAGAAACATAAAATTTTCCAAAACTGAATCAAGAAAAAATTGAAAATCTGAACAGATTGATTATTAAGAACAAAATTGAATCAGTAGTAAAAACAAACAAAACAAAACAAAACAAACAAAAACTCCCAACAAACAAAAGTCCATGACCAACTGGCTTCACAGGTGAACTCTTCCAAACATTTAGAGAAAAGTTAATACCTATTCTTCTCAAACCATTCCAAAAATATAGAAGAAAAGCTTCCAAATTCATTTTACAAAGGCAGAATTATCCTGATCCTAAAAACAAATGCCCCCTCCCCAAAAGAGAGCTAAAGGCCAATATCTCTTATGAACATAGATGCAAAAATTTTCAACAAAAAAATTAGCAAACTTCATTCAATTTTTCAATACATTAAAAAAATATTCACCATGATCAAGTGGAATTTATTCCCGGCTTGCAAGCATAGTTCGATATTTGCAAATCAATCAACGTGATGCATCTCTTTAACAAAATGAGATAAAAGCCCTATGAACATCTCAATAGATACAGAAAATTATTCAAACCTGTCCTTAATGAGCTTGACAGTTAAGGGAAGTATTGGTCAGATATTTTATAATTTATCCCCCAAAT
Organism: Nasua narica; assembly: GCA_028533885.1. Taxonomy (NCBI): domain Eukaryota; kingdom Metazoa; phylum Chordata; class Mammalia; order Carnivora; family Procyonidae; genus Nasua; species Nasua narica. The sequence goes on from CM052815.1 coordinate 63,490,976, forward strand.
GAGATTTGTCTGGTGTTTTTCTAATTAGACTAAGATTATGGGTTTTTTGGGAGAAAGATCACACAGGTAAAGTGCCATTTTCTTTTTGTAAAAAAATTTATTTATTTATTTGTGAAAAAGAGAGAGCACAGTATGGGGGGGTGGGACAGAGAGAGAGAGAGAGATTCTCAATTTCAAGTAGACTCCTGCTGACTACAGAGCGTAGGTGGGGCTCCCATGACCCTGAGATCGTGACCTGGGCCAAAACCAAGAGTCCGTTGCTTACCTGATTATGCCATTCAGGTGCTCCAAGTTCCATTTTCTTCATTTTTTTTTTCCATTTTCAATTATTACATCATATCAAGGGTACTTACTTATCAACATGACTTATTATGTAGGCTTATTATATATTATCTACACAATATTTTTGGAGGCTTTCTGCATGATATATTTGTCTCCTCTTCCCTATTTATTTACTTATATCATTATGGACTAATTCAGATTTTAAATGAAGTCTTATATACTTATATTTGGTTCACTCCAGTTCTCTGTAATCTAATCCTTAAATTACCTTTTCAGCTTCATTTATTACCCATAGACAGACTTAATTGTTTTCAAATGGTTCTACACACATCCATTATTTTTATATTGGCAAACCTCTAGCAGAAATATTCTTCCTAGAATCTTCATCTCAAAAAATTTTATTCATTCATTTTACAAGATTAAGTTCAAATGTGATTTCTTCTGTGAAACCTGCAACATTTCTGAATGTTCAGTCTTTACTCTTTACTCTGAAAACATTATGCATATGCCTATTTTTATAGCACTTATTAAATTTTATTGTAGTTATTGACTTATATGGTTTTATATGCCATTTAGTTGTGAGTTGTGAGGAATTAAACATTCTTTTATACAAAAACCCCTGAGACTAGAAGTGTCTGAAAGCCAAAGTTTTCATTAAATGTGTATGAAGGGTAAAACAACTCCAAAGTGAGGAATGTCATGAACTGTCTTGAAACACTTATATTTCTACCTCTGCTATATTATTGTGAAGAAAGTCCTTGGGTGGAAAATAGTACATTGGTTCCCTAATTAATCTTACTACAGTAGAGGTTGTATGTAGCCAACTCTTAATTATCGTCTTCAGTCTGCTTCCTTACTTCTTCCAGGAAATATAGATATGCTTAATTTAAAACAACGTGTCTTCACCATGTAGTTTCCTGGGGGTTTTGTTTCAGAGGACCCATTATAAATCTTTACTTGCCAGGGTAATTGAAATCAGTACATGATGGTAACTTTATAAGATTTGACCAGATTGGTCAACTTCTCCTTACAGACTTTAGTTTCTCACTCTTCATTGTTAGTTTCAGCTTTCTGAAATGCCCAGACTGCAATTTGCTATTTTATTTTATCAATCTCTTACATTGTGTTAACTGGATGGTATCTCATTGCTTAGTGATTTTAGCTTCAATATTCTTCTATATTGCATTTCCCTGGTTTTGTGTAGGTCATGATAGAATGACCAAATGGGATTTAAGACATGTTAGTTTCTTTTTGAAAAGCTATTAGAGATCTCTAAAACACTAAAACTTTTTGGAAGTGGGGAAGAATAGGAGGGCATTGCTGGTCTCAACATATGGAATAAAGCTTATTGTTTGTTTTGCAAGCGGGCAGTCAGGTATGTTCACCTACATGGTTGGTGAATGTCTTGTGATGCATGCTGAGTGGGAAGCCAGCCAGGTCTAGACACTAATTAGAAGAGTGAATTGGCCCACCTGTATGTGATCCCCCTTTTAGTATGGGCTTACTTTATTTAAACTGTTTTTTAAATTAGCTCCTATTTGGTACAGATGGCCAGAGAACACATTACAGAATTTTAAGTCAAGCTCTAGGTCTGTTGTGATTTGCAATGTATTTGGTCTTGAGAAGAGCATTTCCCAGGATATCTGCAGAGAAAATTCTTTTCTACTGAGCAGGGACTCATAGGCCATTAAGAGGGCGCTGGGGGCCCTAGGCAGAGGTAGAAAAATCAACATGGTTTTTGTGGTAGAATGACTTTTCCATCAGATTTCTGATTGCCAGGAGCCAGCTGGGATGAGATTTAAAAAAGGATTTGCAGCTACAAAATAGGATTGAATTCTGGTTTGCACACTTTTTGACTGTGTAATTTAAGACTCTGTTTCTCAGCCCAGTTTTTCATTATTGTCCCATGAAGAAGCCTTCTTTGACAAGTTTTCCTGATTACTACTTCATGAAATTTTAATAATGCCAGAAATACCGTATATTTGTTTATATACTATATGTATATCTTTGATTCATACATAAAAAGAGTAAGCAGAAGACTCACTATAATTGAGAATAGATAAATAACATTTTTAAGTCATAAAATTTAAAAATTGAAAAATTACCATTTAAATTTTTAACTATATTTATTGAATGACTTCTAATGTAATTTATTTACTTATATAAAGTATTAAATTGTATGTGTAAATTAATATTCTATATAAATATATAATAATGATAATAGCAATGTAATTCAATTTTAGAAAAATAATTCAAAACAGTTTCTTTTCCAGGAAGAGTAAAACAATCAAAAATAATTTCCTAAAATTATTTTTTAGGAAACATAACTTTTGACTTTGCTTGAGGTAAGAAAAAAACCTTTTAACTAGCTGTGAGATATTCATTCAAATATTTCCTATACTGGGAAAATAATATTTGGTTGAATAACATTTGTAAAAGTAAATAATAATGTATATACAGTTATTTATTTTCAAAGTCCATGTCACACATAAAAGCACTGAGGATCAAATAAGGCAGCCAATGGCAGACAAAAGAAATGTATAGGTCCTCATTTTATGACTTTAAGATTAAGCAAAATCAATCTAGAGAAAGTCCTCTAATCACAGCTATCTATTTATGACAGATTGGTACTTTTGGTTTTATATACATTTTGTGCATGTTTCCTGAATTTGATGTCATTGGTACTTGTGTGACACTCAAGACAACTGAATGGCAGTAACATTTTGTCAGATGGGGAGCCCTTGTCATTAGTAAGATGTATTCCTCTTCCCAATGACTAATTTTCATCCTTTTGGAGACATTATCAGGGCTGGTGAGAATGCATGGTTTAAGGTAAGTTCATTGTTGCTGAGAGGCTTGGATTCTTAATTTTAAAATAAGGATATTATAAAAAAAATAAAATAAAATAAGGATATTATCATCAAACTGTGTGAAAACATCTAATACAGTGCTTGGTTATGGAGTTCATTATCAGTTCAACAGAATTTTTGGAATATTAACCATATGAAGACATAATGGTAGTTGCTAGGGATATATAGTTGAATAACACATGGATGATATATGGTTGCTACCTCCCTAAAAATTTACTGTTTAAATAAGTAGATTAATATGTAAGTAGATAATTTTAATACACTATGGCAAGTACCGTTGTAGTAGTGGGCAAAGAGGAGGGATCCTTTTAGTTTTCCCATGGGCAAGGAAACATGAAGATGTCAGATAAATTTCATATTAAAGGTTGAATAGATAATAAGTTTGGAAGAAGCCTCTTGTTGCATGAGGGTACAAAGAGAACAATTTAATTGAGGGGAAAATGTACAATGGTAACATGAAGCTGTATAATTATGTGCATTTGTAGAAGAAAAAGCAATTCTAAATGTCTAAGAGGTAGATTTAAAGAGACAGTGTTCTGGGAGATGAGATTGGGCTATAGGTAGAAGACAAGTCACAGAAACAATCTGTGTAATATTATAGAGCTTGGATTTTATTCTTTCCATTGGTGCTTCTTACTGTTTCTCACTGAAGTACACCTAACAATAGAGACTGCTATAATACTGCATTGATATTTCATCAGTTAGTTTAAAATTGCATGTGAATTTTGGATTCCACTTCATTACATACATACTTACTAATGTAGTAATACTTTAAAAATTACTTGCCTGTTAAATTACTTCCAAACATATTTGAATAAATTCAGGTCTAAAAAGATGTGTCATGTTAATGCTTTGAATTTCCCTTGGTACATCTTTGTATGTGTGGCAATGGGCATGCCTGGGTTTGAGAAGTATCACCTTAGGTTATGAGAGCAATTCAAGGATAGTAGAAAAGAAGTGACATTCCCATATTTCTTTTTTAAATAGAATATTCAGGGCAAGACATGAAGATGAATTTGAAAGAGATGAGTGGAAGGAAACCATTAGGTAGTCAACTACTGCAATAGCTCAAATGAATGTTAAAGAAATTAGGATTCTATTCTCCTATAGAGACTGGGAGATGGGGTACTATATTCCCTGATGATTACATTTCAGAAGGATGGCTCCTAGAACCTTTAGAAACACATTCCTGGGTTGCAAAACTGGCAAAAAGTTATATACCTACCTACCTACATACATATATATATGTATGTATATACATATGTGAAAGGGGGCAGGAAAAGAATTTACAATAATAAATTTTCTAACATAAATGCTCTAAGAAATGGAAAGTAGGGGGGTATAGTATAGAAAAAAGGCTGTTTATAGTCAAACTCAGGGAAAACATTTAGGGTCTCTTGGTCAGTGCTATATATTACATTTTAAAGTTGACCTACAAAATTTTGCATATAAAATAGAAAGGGAAAGAGAGGAAGAAAAAAGTCCAAGTATAAACAAATACAGGCATAACAAGCAAAGAGAAAAGAGCAATGATTCATGTGTAGGAGCCCATTTATACACCCCTTAGCTTTGAGATATTTACCTGATCAGAAGCAACACTGTTTGGAATCCTATCACAATGAATAATCAGGACCAACATTTTGCAAAATATCACAGTCTACAGGTATGCAAATGGTGGTGCTGGCCAAAGTATTATGTGCAAGGAAGGTTTATGGACCTCTCTATGAGGCTTTAGGTATCAAATTGTGGGAGAAGAAATGTAACATGAATCATTGTTAAGAGTCTGAGCCACCTGCTCATGCAACTTTTATCTTCTCTACACGTGTGAACCCAATTTCTTTTATACTCCTCTTCGGTGATAAATTGCTGTCAAACATGCCCAACACTTATACTTTGGTCACTAGGACACCATTCATAATAGGAAACTCAGATTGCATGGCCAACTGATGTTGAATAGATAGGCCTTCTTAGTCTCTACTAAGGCCCAGTAGCAAGCCAGAGCTTTTTTTTTTTTTTTTAAAAAGGAGAATAATCATCTGCAGAAGAAACATAAAGTTGCTCTGAAATTATGGTTTTTAGGATTCTCTTATTTGCACTTATAAAAGCCTCTATATAGCATCTTCATTTGCCAGAGACACTTTAAGAGTAATTAGAACTGCCCGTTCAGAAGGCTATAGTGGAAAGCAGTTTTCATTGCAGCCTGAACTTGTTGTGGAACTTTCTCTTCCTCAAGTTTGGGAAATTTACTGGTGACTTGATAGATGGATCAAAATAACATTCAGACGTGGTATCTGTTGCCTCTTAAATCCATACAAATTGACCATTGTTGTAATTATTTTTTCATGATAGGTGGTGATCGATATTAACTCATTTTTAACCTAAGCAAGGATACTCATACCCCCAGAAATTTCAGTGAAGTCATAGGCCCATGAAGTTTTGTGGGATTCTTCTCTGGATTGCATGAGTCCACTATCATTCAGATTTTGGCTAAGGTTCTATTTATTACCTTACCACTATAAACCACCACTTCAACTCATGGAACACGGTAGCATTTTGGGACCCCAAGTAATTACCGACAATTCACCATGTTCACTAATCCCCATAAAGTCTAGAAATTTACTTTTCCGATATTCTGTCATTCTAGTAACTGGCCACAGTTCCCTCTGGAAAAGGCTTGAAGGAGGAATTACACACCAGTGGAGCTGTCGCAGAGTTCCTCTATAAGGAGATTCAGATTCCTTTTTACTTCAGAGATTCTGTGTCTTTGAAAGGCCTTTGTTATGGAGAATGAGTGAAAGGTCAGGACAGCCTTGTGCTGATTCACATTAGGTTTTTGATGATCAGAGCTAGGGTTTTTTCTGTTACATGGTTCAAATTGTGTCCCATCTGTTTCACTCCTAGGAACACTGTGTTGTTGACAGAGATCCTAGAATGCCAAAATATTATGAATATCTGCATATCTCTGCAGACCTTGGTGGCAAACATGTTTCTCTTGTCTTTGGCAATTAAGTGTTGCCTGTTGGTCTCTGCCAATCTGGAAATCCTATCATTTTCATTGAAATCTGGAGCCCATCTCAATTGCTGTATCTGACATTGTCACATCTGACTAATTAAGAGGAAGTACCAGAGATTTTCAAGGATAAGGAGCTATCCTTAGTACTGCATTTGACAATGAATAATGAAGGGAATAGCTTCTGGGTTTTCTTGGTGTGTGGCTGTATAGATCACACATTATTCCATTCCAAAATTCTCATCTCTATAAGCTTTGAATTCCTTCCTGCTCATCAATTCAAGGGAAGCACTAACATCTCATTCTCATTAAACATAGCCATTAAATCCTACTTTCAGTCAACCAACCAAGTAAGATATTAGAACCACTTCTAGGTGAATAAATCCAATTTATTACATTCAGATTATTAGTAAATGCAAACATATAAATGCATCTTGCTTGTCTTGTGTTATTTTCCATCTTCCTACATATATTCTCCAGGGTTCTGCTGAAAATTATTGGTACAATCTCATAATTCTAAATTACAAAAAATCTAAATTATAAAAATACTATAAACTATTTTTTTGGATCAGACTATGTAACTGATACCTAGAGCACACCCTTACAAGAAATCTGCCCCAGGTGAAGTTACCATAGTTCTCATGTGCCCCCCAGGCACAGGAGTGTAAGCTACTTCCACCAATGAGAGTTTCAATGTGTCTCAGAGCTTCAAGATGTTCAGTTTTATCTGATCCGAGACATCCTCATTCAAAGTTGTAGGGGCTTATTGTTTGCTAATCAATGTCCTGATGTTCATTCATGCAATTTGGGAAGAATATGAATTTAATGATGTTTTAATCCTTCAACATGCACAACTAAATTTAGAATTTAATTTGTCAACAATATCAATCCATAGGAGATCTTTTTTGTTATTGTTATTGCTTTTGTTTCCCTGTAAATATACTCAGGACTCGGGAGATTCTGTCCACATTACAGTCTCTGTAGTTACCATTACTGGACATAAGTGTAGCAGCCACATGAACATCTAAGGCACGTACTCAGGTTGGAACTTCATCATAAGCAAGTACATTGACACCATCACTAACTGTGATGCCACTACATGCCATGGATTAGCAGCATATCTTTTTGCATTGGCAAATAGTTCAGTATCACATTCAAATCTAGGGGAAGGACCAAACCTGTCCCCAAATCTCATTTTTGAGTGTCTGTCTCCTGGGACTACTTCTCATATTAATTATGCATCAGTCAGGGTCTAGTCAGGACAAATGACACCAGTAATTTGCAGAGAGAAAATTCAATACAAAGAATAATTAACTAACAAAAGTTAGTTAAATGTGTTAACAGAGAACTTTAAGTGGTATAGAAGTAGCAAAAGCAAAAAGTATCCATTTTTTTCTAGGGCTTAGGGATAGCAAACAAGGAAGAACTAAGAACTTAGCAGATTTCTCCTACTCCAAGACCGAGATTCAAACCTTTTTGGACTGAGGTGGCTGAAACAGAAAAATGAAGCTTGCCAGTGGTAAACAAATTTGCCGAAGGTTGAAGGTCAGAAGTGGTTTGTAGAGGTGGTCTGCCAAGGGGCTGGAAACACTTGCCAGAGGTTGCTGGCTTAAGCTGTTTTAGAGGAGGTCATTGTGAGGATATGACAGCTGGTTGACCTGAAAGCTGTAATCAGGAAATCAGACTCCTCACCCCATTCACTGTCTTTGGAATTTATGTTCTGCCCATCATTCCCACATTGGGAGCTGCTCCAAGGTCATAGTCTTGAGAGAGTAAGGTGTTGTTGAGACCATCTGGATGATACACATAACTAAACCTAGTTAAAGCCCTTGTATAAACTATTACGATTTTGGTAGACAGGTGCAAAGATCTACTTGTCTTGCAGGTGCTCAAGACAAGACTCCTATGTAAATTTCCTTACTTATTAAACCTGTTGCCTACCAATCTGGAGTGGCTTCCTCTTTCTTCTGTCTCTCCTTGCCCTGCATGTACAGTGGCCAAACTGTGAACCAACAAACTGGAACATAGGAAGTGCCAGGTGGGTAGTTGGAGAAATTTGCTGGAGAGTGCAGGCTATAGTTCTCTGAGGAACATGAAGAAGAGTACTGGGGCCACATACACACCAATCTGCTGGTGATGAAACAAAAACTGCACACTAGAATCTGGAAGCTAAATCCCTTGCTTCTACTATAGTTTTGCAGTTTCCCTCCGTTTCCCTCTATTAACAAAGTTTAATGATGAACTGGCTGTCAAAGGAGACATGTTTACAGAATCCAGATCCAGAATCATAGAGCAAGGAAAAGAAGGGTGAATTTTGAGCTGAGCTCAGTAAGTTGTAACTAGTGTGCATAAGATGACAAGTGGGATCTTGGGATTTAGGCATTGGGATTGAGGTGCCTATAAGATGTTGAGGTAGATAATTAGCAAATTTTTAGATATAGTGTTTCAGAAATATTTTAGAATAATTGTTATCCACATAAGTGTGTTTGAAATCTTCAAGGAGAGCATGTGGAGTGAAGGCTAGTGGGCTAAAACAAGAGCCAGAGTAAACACCATTATTAGTGATGAAGTTTTGGAGTATATATGAGGTTCAGTGGGGGTGGGGTCCAGAGCTGATGACAAAGAAAGAATTCTTGAGACATCTTTGGTGCAAAATGGTGGTTTATTAAAGCAAAGGGACAAGACCCATGGGCGGAAAGAGCTGCTGCCCTGGGGTTGTGAGGGGTGGTAGGTTATGTAGATGGGGTTGGGGGGTAAGGAAAAAGGGAGGTTTCAAAAGAACTTTCATATGCTAAAGAGGACCTACAAGATAATGGATACCAGAGGGCTTGCCATTGTCAAGGTCATTTTTCCCTTCTTAGCAAGGTATTAACATTAAGATAGTTGGGAGATTCCTAAAGAATATCATATATGTCCTACCCAGGAGTAGGGGTGGGGGAAAGTTGCAGAGTGTCAGCTTTTGCTTTGTCCTCAGCCAGCCTTCTGTTCCCTCATCATTAGAAAGTTGGTAAGAGAAGATGAGAAGCCCACAAAAGAGGTCTAGAAGAAGTCAGATTAGGACAATCAAGGGTGATAGGCTCATGGAAGCCTAAAAAGTAAATATGTTCATAAAGGAGAAATGGATCACCAGAGTCAAATCAACCATCAAATCAACTAGCAAGAAAAATCATGAATAAAGGCAATCAATATGTATTCCTGATTTAAAGCAGTCTGAAAGAAAATGAATCTAAGTTTTTCATTTGGGGAGATACATAATTATTTTAAAAAGTTTGAAAAGAAAAAGACACACGTGAAGCAAGCTGGAGACAGCTGAATGATTGAATGAAATAATCTAACTTTTGCATAACAAAAGCTTGAACATGTTTTAGCATGCAGATGTCCTTTCCTTGGCTCACATCCTTTTTTTTAAAAAATGTGACTTTGAATGTCTGGGGAGGGGTATAAATTCCCTATTATCTTTTATCCATCCTGTAACATTTATTTATATTACCTGCCTTATACCTCCAGGTATTTTAGAATACTGACATTTGCAATACATTTTTTCTTGAATTTGAAATAATGTACAAAGGGAGATTGTTATTAATTCTTCTAGAAAGCAATTTACAGCATAATGGTTATAATAAACCTGAGAACTAAAAAGGAAGTTTGAAATATTTACTTCCATGCCTTCATTTAATAGTTGTCTTAAAACAGTGTTGTTCTAAGAACAGCAAAGATAAATGACTTTTTCAAGATCATTTGGCCAGTAAAGGGCAGATATATGGTTAAAACTGAGGCTCTTATCCACTAGACTCTCAAGAACATTGCCATAATCTATATGACTGACATTCCCATCCTGACACTCTTTAGTACCTAGTTTTAAAAACAAAAAAACAAAAACAAAACAAAAACAGTGGGCCAAAGAGAAAGCTTATAAAAAATAAAACCATGTCCTTCAGGAATTGACTAGAATGTAATTTCACTGTTTTTCTTTTCAACCAAGAGATATTCCTATGTATTATCAACAAGTTAAAGCTCTGACTTCTAGTTTGCTAGCCCTGGGTTTTAAAGTCTATGGTATCACTGATTTCCACCATACCTTAGAGAATTTCTTGGTATATATCTTCTATGAGCCACTGAAATGATGTGGTTAGTAGAAACAACATCCTTTGTCAGTAAAATTACCATTTGTCTTTCACTAACAGAGATGAGGTAAGAATGAATGAGGTAATGTTGGCAAATTGCTTTGAGATCTTGAAATGCTAGTGGAAAGCAAAAGATCAGAAATCTCAATTTTCCTCTTCCATCTCCATGGAGTGTATATTTTTTCAGTGTTTCAGTATATGAATAGCAAGCTACAGAAAAGTGAAGAGAAGGCTTATATTGCCTTTTTTTTCTTTAAAGATTTATTTATTCATTTAGAGAGAGAAAGAGCATGAAGGGGGAGGAGCAGAGAAAGAGAATCCTTAAAACAGAATCCCTACTGAGCGAGGAGACTGACCCAGAGCTCAATCCCACAACCCATGAGAGAGCTCAACCTGAGCTGAAACCAAGAGTCAAATGCTTAACTTACTGAGCCACCCAGGCACCCTGGCTTATATTGTTTTTGTAATAATTTTCATGAAGACAGGAAGGAAATGAAAACATCTCTTACCTATTGGTGAATGTTCTATAGGACAAGTCTCACTGAGATCCTGCTTGCACCTTTACATACCTCATTTTTCATATGTAATCAGCGGGCAGAGCACGGTATTAATAGATTTCTACAGAAAGACAGATTTGGGTGTAACACCAAGGGCTGTCTCTTGCTATCAGAGAAAACTTGAGTGAGTGTTAATTTTTCCGAGGCTTGGTTTCTATCATTAGCAAACAGAAATAAGATTATTTCTAATCTATGAAGTGAGTACAGGAAGTAAAGGAAACATGTGTATTAAGTCCTTAGCAAAGTTCCTGGTATTTCACAAGCATTTAATGAAAGTGAGTTATTATTTCTTACTGCTACTATTATGGGAAATTAGTGACAGTGAAAATACTAATATAGACCTTATTATGTCACTATTTTGTGTAAAACTCTTCAGTGACTTCATTCTGTCCATGAAAGAAAGTTAAAATTTAAAAGTATAGATTCACGGTCATGAAATTAGCCACTGGCAGAGCACAACACATGTATGCACAGACATGCACACAAAAACACACTTTACCTCACATCTAGATTGGCTTGCTCATCCTTCCATGCATGTCAAATCATTTGGTACCTCTGAGATAGTTGTTTGTGTTGTTTTCTCTACTTATTAAAAAAGCCCTTATCTCTATTGCTATTTTAATGAAATTCAACTCTTCCATCAAAGCAGGATTTTTTTTTTTTAAGAAATGACTCAGCTTTTATTAATTAGCATCTTACATCTAGAAGAAACAAAAGATAAGATAGTAGAGCCAGGAGAGCTCCCTGGACAACCACAACAAACAGGGCTCAGACAGGGTTTAGGGCTCAAGAAGCCATCTGAACTGATGGAGGCAACCCCCTCTGAGAGTGGGCCCAGACCCAGGGGTGCTCCAGGATTTGGGCTAAGGGCAGCCGCTCCGAAGGCTGGTATCTGAGAAGCCTGGAGATCAAGTCCTGGGCCCCTGAAGGTAATGATGGGGGAAACCTTACATCTACCTTGAGAATGCATCTGTAGGTCTTATTATGGGAAGGGATCTCGAAGGGTGGATTTCCCACCAGCATCTCATAACATAGCACTCCAATGCACCACAGATCAACCTTCTCATCGTTATGTTTTCCTTTCAATCATTTCTGGGGGCAAGTAGCTTCTTAAAAATGCTTCTTAAAGAAAGCATTTGTGCTCTCCAAAATAACAGTTTTCTCATTCTTATGTGGGTCCAGTGTTTGGAAGTCTGCCTCATCTATCAAATTTCAAACCTTCAGGATCATGGGCTGTGCTGTCTTTATCTGCACATCACACAAGCATTGGGGTGACGATTACCATCTGTGAAAAGAGCAAGTAGCACTTCTCTCTGGATCAGGAGGGCAGTGCATCTCTGCCTCTATTTACTGCCCCTTTGATTGTTTTCTTAGTTGACAGTGTGGCTGCTTATCTCTCCCACCTGGTTGAAATCTGACAGTGGATTTGGTACTGTGTGACATATGACCATGCTCTGAGGACAAGGCTTGTTGGAAGTAGACTGCATGAGAAGAGGAGAACAGAGGCAGCATAATATGAAAGTATTCAAGGCTTGCAAAGCAGACGCCATGCTTTAACCTGGACATTTATTAGCCATGTGACATTGAATGTGTCCCTCGGCCATCCTGAGCCCTGTTTCTCCACCTGGAAAAAAGAGAATAGTTATTTTTACATCCTAGAATTCAGTAGAAGATTAAATGAGATAAAATGTGAGGCGATTTGTGTGTATCTTGGCACTCAATATATTGTACTCAATGCAAAGTACTTTTCCCTTCTTTCCTCCTGAGAGGTGTCAGGATATAATTTGTCACCTAAAGAATAGATTCTTGTCCATATTATAGATAAGATATTCAAAACATGCAGTGTTTTTGTGAATATAGGTCACTTGATAATTGAAAATGACCAAATGTACAGATGATAAACTAGAATTGATAGTGAACACAGTGTTCATAAGGCATAAAAATAGCATTGAACAAGTGCTCATTAATCTCTTAATAATGTCAGTCACAGAACCAGAGGTGAGTAAGATTAAGGTGTCAACCTTGTGATATGGTTCTTTTAACTTCTAAGTTCTTGGATTTCAAGTGACACAAAATCAATTGAAGTCTGACAGCTGTTTGGTAAGCTATGTAAAATGAATTTGGTGAGTCAGCTGAGCTCCTAACAGCTAATGACTTCAAAGTGAAGGATATGTCTGATAGGTCTGATTTATCCCGTTATTGTGGGTTATTCTAGCAATTTGGCTAAAATAGGGGGATGGGGGAGATTCTATTACTAACACTGGTCTGAGAAGGTTTTTCTTCTCCCCATAAAAATATCAGAGCATTGAATTAGAAACTGCATTAAATATTAATAAGGTACACGTTTATATTACAAACGAGATAGCAGTATACCTGGATCTTTTTTAGGTTATATCCTCTCTATTATTCTACATTAGGCATCTGTAATACAATTCTGTCGTATCTCTTGCCAGAAACATACCTTCTCAGTTTTCATAGTCTCTTTTTGATTCCTGCTGCTGATCATATCATAGCTGGACAATTTCTCTTCCTTTCTAATCCACTCTAATTAAAGCAACAATTATCATTTCCCTAAATTATTTTAATCAGATTACTCCCCACACAGGAAACCATTGTAGCTCGTAATTAGCTCTTGAATCAAACTCTTCAGCATCTGCCCCAAGGCCTTCAACTCCTGTTGCTCATTTTACTGATTTTATTTCATGGTACACATATTCAGATAGAATGAACCTTCTTTTCAACTAAGCATACCTAGTTACTTCTGTCTCTGAGTTTTCAGGCTTCTTTTTGTAAACCCTTCACAAAATATAATCTTCTTATATTACACTAAATTGTGTTGCCACACTCTTCTTTAGGATTTTTCCTTCAAATTCACCTTCTCTGATGAACTCTCATTAACCTCCCTGGTTACCTGGTTTCTGGCAAATCCCTTCACATCAGCATTTCCTTAGCTTTTTGGGACTGAGTTCTATAGGGCTGAAAACTTATCCTAAAAAGCTAAGCATTCAGTAAATATTAGCTATACTATATAAATGTATTATATAAATTCATGTATAATTATATTAAGTTATATAAATATAAATTATATGTAATAATATATAGTATAAACTATGTATACTATGATAAATTATTATATATTAAAATCACAATATATTAAATATATATTTACTAAATTATGTAAATGTAATAATATATATTTATCCCAGCCTATCCTTAAGCACTTTGGACATATATCTGAAAAATGAACACAACTCTGTAAAGAAGGTGCTTTTCTTGCAGTCATTTAACTGATAATGAGGATGATGCACAGAGAGGTAAAATAACACGCCTGAAGTAATTGGCTAGTAACAACTGGGAATGAGTGGATTCTGAAGCAGGCCATCTGGCTTCAGATACGTACTCTTCATCACCAGACTCTAAGATAGCTGCATTAGCTTACATTCATGTGTGGATTTTCTCTGTTGGAGATTTTTAATGTCTTATATTTGCTCATTTAACTCCCATATTTGATAAGCAGAACCCAGAGGTCAGAAACTTTACAGATCAGCCACATAACTAGAAATATACTTTCTATAGAGGAGAATCTTAAAACACTGTTACCTAACCCACAAGCTAATATTTCAGGAGGGTATTTATTTCTCATGAAATTTTAGACGAGGGTTTGAATTTTCATGTGGTTTTCTCCCAAGTTTAAGGCAGTCAAAAAGTTGGAGCTCTACAAAATTCTGAAAATGGTATTTTATTCATTGACTGAACAATACATGTTGGACATTGGACCAATCACTGAGAATAAACAGGGAATAAAATCATCCATTTGAGAGAGAGGAGCAAGATGGCGGAGAAGTAGGAGGCTGAGATAGAGTCGGATCCCAGAAGTTCATCTAGATAGTTATTAAATCATTCTAAAATCCAGCATACTCAACAGGAGAGAGAAGAGAGGAAAAAGAGCAATTCTAGGAGCAGAAAATCGACCACTTTCCAAAAGGTAGGACGTTTGGAAAAGTGATTCCAAAGCGACGGGAAGAGAGACCACGGGGGGAGGGGCCAGCTCCCTGCAGCCAGAAAGCCGCAGAGCACAAAATTGGAACTTTTAGAGTCCGCTCCCCTGAGGGACATCCCTCCAGAGGCTAAGAGGGAGGTTTAGGCCTCGTGGGAACAGAGTGGTTTCAGGACCCGCGAGATCATAAAGAGACGGTGGTATCTGAGTGCAGCAGAGCTCCCAAATATCGGGGTGGAGAAGCCGGTGGCAGAGAAAGAGCTGTGCAGGGCGTTTTCAACTGGGGCTTACCCTAGACCGTGGCTGCGGCCCTTCATGTGGGGACCCCATAAGGCATTCTGGAGAGACCCCCTCCTTCTTCCTTGGGGAGGAGTGGCACGGGAGCATTCAGCAGGAATCTGCTGAGTTTGGAGACTCCAGATGGGGCCGCACACCCAAGATAGAAACGTGCCACCACCGGTGTCTGAGCTTGGAGCTTGGGCGGGGACCCGGGAGATGGGAGTGATTGACTGCTTTCCTCTGAGGGCGCGCTGAGGAGCAGGGACTCCAGCACTCAACTCCTCCAGCCAGAGACTGGGAGCTGCCATTTGCATTCCCGGGCTCCAGGGCAGTATGGAAAACGCTAAGGGAACAAAGACTCCATAGAGCAAACTGAGCGAATTGCTTCGCCCCTCCCTGGGCAAGGGCGGGGCAATTCCACCTCGGGCAAAGACATCTGAGAACCAAGTCAAAAGGCCCCTCCCCCAGAAGTTCAGTGAGAATATCCAGCCAAGCCCAAGTCCATCAATCAGTGAAAACTGGAACTCCAGAGTACTTTTCTCTCTCACTGATCTATTCTTAGCTTGATAAAATGACAAGGCAGAAAAATTCACCACAAAAAAAAAGAACAAGAAACAATACTGACGGCTAGAGACCTATTAATACAGACATCAGTAATATGTCGGAAATTCATAGAGTTCTATGAATTCTAAAGTTTTTTATGAATTCTAAAGAATTCTAGAGTTCTAAATTCATTAGAGTTCAAAATGACAGTAATCAAGGTGCTAGCTGGGCTCGAAAAAAACATGGAAGAGATTAAAGAATCCCTTTTGGGAGAAATAAAATCCCTTTCTGGAGAAATAAAAGAAATAAAATCTAACCAAGATGAAATGAAAAAAGCTCTTAATGAGGTTCAAACAAAAATGGAGGCTCTTAATGCTAGAATAATTGAGACAGAAGAAAGAATTAGCAACATAGAAGACCAAATGACAAAGAATAAAGAAGCTGAGAAAAAGAGAGACAATCAAGTACTGGACCATGAGGGAAGAATTCGAGAGATAAGTGATAACATAAGACGCAACAATATTAGAATAATTGGGATTCCAGAAGAAGAAGAAAGAGAGAAAGGGGTGGAAGGTATATTGGAACAAATTATTGTAGAGAATTTCCCTAATCTGGTGAGGGAAACAAACATCAAAATCCAGGAGGCACAGAGAACCCTGCTCAAAATCAATAAAAATAGGTCTATACTCCATCATCTAATAGTAAAACTTACAAGTCTTAGTAACAAAGACAAAATCCTGAAACCAATTCGAGACAAGAAATCGGTAACATACAGAGGCAGGAATGTTAGATTGGCGGCAGACCTATCCACAAAGACCTGGCAGGCCAGAAAGGACTGGCATGATATATTCAGAGCCCTAAACGAGAAAAGTATGCAGCCAAGAATACTATACCCAGCTAGCCTGTCACTGAAAATAGAGGGAGAGATAAAAAGCTTCCAGGACAAACAAAAAATAAAGGAATTTGCAAACACCAAACCAGTCCTACAGGAAATATTGAAAGGGGTCCTCTAAGCAAAGAGAGAGCCTAAAAGGAACAGAGACCAGAAAAGAGGAGAGACAATATACAGTTAACAGTCACCATACAGGCAATACAATGGCACTAAATTCATATCTGTCAATAGTTACCCTGAATGTAAATGGGCTCAATGCCCCAATCAAAAGACACAGAGTGTCAGAATGGATAAAAAAACAAGCCCATCGATCTGCTGTCTCAAGCAACTCATCTTAGACCCAAAGACACCTCCAGTTTTAAAGTGAGAGGGTGGGAAACAATTTACCATGCTAACGGACATCAAAAGAAAGCTGGGGTGGCATTCCTTATATCAGATAAATTAGATTTTAAGCCAAAAAAATGTAATAAGAGATGAAGAAGGACACTATATCATACTTAAAGGGACCGTCCAACAAGAAGATCTAACAATTGTAAACATCTATGCCCCTAACATGGGAGCAGCCAATTATATAAATCAATTAATAACAAAGTCAAAGAAATACATCAACAATAATACAATAATAGTAGGGGACTTTAATACCCCCCTCACTGAAATGGACAGATCATCTAAGCAAAAGATCAACAAAGAAATAAAGGCTCTAAATGACACACTGGACCAGATGGACATCACAGACATATTCAGAACATTCCATC
>CM052815.1:63508784-63574845 GCA_028533885.1 Nasua narica
GTATATATGTACAATGGAATACTATGTAGCCATCACGAGAAACGAAATCTTGCCATTTGCAACGATGTGGATGGAACTAGAGGGTATTATGCTAAGCGAAATAAGTCAGTCAGAGAAAGACAATTATCACATGATAGCTCTGATATGAAGAATTTGAGAGGCAGGGCAGGGGGTTATGGGGGGGTGGGGAAGAGCAATGAAACAAGATGGGATGGGGAAGGAGACAAGCCATAAGAGACTCCTAAACTCATGAAACAAACTAAGGGTTGCTGGGAGGTGTGGGGGGGTAGAGTTATGGACATTGGGGAGGGTATGTGCTATGGCAAATGCTGCGAAATGTGTAACCCTGATGATTCACAGACATGTACCCTGGGGCAAATAATACATTATATGTTAATTAAAAATTAAAAAAAATAAAAAATAAATAAAATCAAAAAACTCAATTAAAAAAAATTATCCATTTGATGAAATAGCTATCCCATTAGGGGAGGTTGATATTAAACATGAAAGGCAAATATATAAATTTTTTCTATGAAAATATACTTAGTTATATTAACTGTAATTTTATTATAGTTTCCATAAGTGCTCTTAAGTAGGCATACAGGGAATTACAAGACTGCATAATAAAAAGATTTGACTTTGTTTGAGGGAACTGGGAAAGTGTTCCGTGAGAAGGCAGCATTTAAGGCTTAGAGGATCATTGGAAGTTGTCCAGGTAAAAGGGAGATGGATGTGGAGTAGCATTATGGGCAAAAGAACACCATATGGACAGGTCCCAAAGAGGACTTGGAGTTGGAAACTGGAAAACTAAAATGGAAGCCAGAATGGCTGTACCACTATGGGTGACAGGAATGTAGGGTGAGATGAGACTGGAAAGGTAGGAAGGAACCAGAACACAGGGTGAGTGGACGTTGGTGGTATCTGTGTTTAGCACCTTACAATCCTTTTTCTGTGTTCTTGTCTTTCCTCCATATATAGATTGTCTTTCTCCCAGCGCTCAGGGCTTCCCATGTCCTCTACCTCTTTCCTCTCCTCAATACCAGCTCTTGTGAAATGACAAACTTCAGGGATGATTGAGGAAGCTTATAGTATAATACTGCCCATGGACCTTTGTATTATAATAAGAAACAGAACCTATATTCTGTCCCAGCCAAACAAATGAAGATATAACCACTGTCTTTTACCTATTGACCATTTAGGGACGTGAGCAGAAAAGCAGTTCTTTTGGAAGTGGGAATACTGACATCGTACTAGGAGGCAGCCACCCACCTGCCCGTCCAAGCTTGGTAATTATAAAACAAAACAAAACAAAAACAACCCCCCCCACACACTCTCTTTAGTCCTTGTCCTTCATGTGTTTCATATGTTTCCTGTCGTTGTGAGGGTGATGAGACTGGGGGTGAGAAGTATGTGGGTAGTGGCATGTAAAGAGATAGTTAGAAAATTATTAATGGTTTGTGGGTGTGCATGTGTGTTAAGGAAAAAAGGCAATTCCACTCCATTAAATTGGGTATGTAATTCTTTTTTTTTTTTTTTGGTATGTAATTCTTTAACTGGGTGGTCAGCCATTCTATCTCATAAATATGTCAAAAACTTATAAAATTGAATTCTATGGATTTTCACTTAAAGAAAACACATCATCTAGATCTTTCTTCACATATCATGAATCATGTGGTGCTTGAACCTGCCACTTCGAGCCTTGATTAATAATCTGCCTAATTGCTTTCCTTTTCCTTCTCACAGCTGGCAGATGGAGTGTTGTAGATGTGACTGAACCACACTGACGGTATTTATGCTGCAAACAAATGGTGTTATGGTTGGTGGATTTCTCCTCTTTGATCCAAATACCCTAAAGACAAAGCAGAACTCTGAAAATTTATCTATGTTTCCACTCTGGTCTCTGCTGCCTTCTTGATTTTTATATGAGCACACTTGGGATTTGAGCCCTTCTAAAGGTGAACTTGAGGATTGTAGCTCGTTTCTGTATAGCTCACATGATGAATAACTTAGAAAATATATGCTTCGAGAGAGATCTTTAAAACATGCACTGCTTGCTTTGAGAAGAACATTCATTAGCATTGTTGCTCTTCACGCTCTTTGGTCGTGCAAGGAACGTAGCTACACATTCAGAGTAGACATTAATTCACAGGATTTTAAAATTTGCATTTGGAGGTTTCGCAGCTCCCAAGCAATTTTAGTTTCCACTTTTGGTAGTGTTTACCTTCAGCTTGGGATACAAGTGCTGTGTCTTCATTAGTTAATGCCCATTTGCTATTCAGTTCAGTGGCCTCTGGGACTGGAACATGTGGGAGAAGGTATTTCCCACAAGGTACACAGTTTGAAGAAGAGGCAGAGTCTATGATATCAGAGGGGAAGTCATGCTCTTCACAGGTAACACCTACTGGGGCAATTGTTTTCTGGGGGAGATTTCAGTTGCACAAGTCCTATTAACTGAATTGACATGGAGCAGATGGGTAGAAAAACAGTGAACAATGAAAATTAACTTTCAAGGATAGTGTTTGCTGAGCAAAGGTTTTTACTTGGGGGTAAGTAATGTTTAATAGCATCAGGGAAACAGGAAAAAAAATAATGGATTTTGGATTTTGCGGGTAAATTAGAGTATTTTTATCATTTTAAAATTTAAATCATTTCTTAAAGTATTCATTTGATAATGTACTAAATTGTGTACTAGAAAAATTAATAACACAAATAGTCAGCTTCTTTAACCTCCCCTTCTCTTCTTTCCTCCCTTCCATTCCTTCTTCCTTCATATCTTCTCTGGTCTCTGTTTTTACCCAAGTTATAACATATACTCTTTAAAGTGTCAAATAATTTTATAAAAATCTTCAATCTCTTAGCTCTCCCCTCCCCAAGCAACTTGTACCCCTCCCCCACCCAAGGTAAAAGACTCACTTCTTTTGACTTACATTTTTTTATTTATTTAAAATATTTCGGGCGGTTTTAGTATGCTTCTATTGACATCTGGATTCTCTGTTAGGCTAGATTTATTCTCCACTACAGGAAATGAGAATATCCTTTTTCTTGTTTTACATTCATTCACCAGCCCCTGCTACACACCAAAGAATCCTCTCCATTCCCTTTCGCCCAATGTTGTTATTACTATAATTTCAGTCAGCTCTATTCCATGTTTATAGCATTTTGATTATGTAAGCACTAGTCACAGATGAGCCATGCTGTTTCCTAGGATTATTATTTCTGTCCTCCTCATCTTTCTTCCCCTTATAAATTAAGAGTTGTTTCATTTTCATATCAAATGGTTTCTATTTAGTTACCATTGTTTCTATCCCAAATCCTCTGTCAGTTTTCTAAATTACAATGTATTTAAATAATGTAAAAATTAATCAGTTTCAAGTGTTTGAAGATAACTTTCTTGGCTTTCTAATCTGGTTGTTCTGACACTGGGTGCATGGTAGTTCTTTAGAGAACTCCCTTACCACCATCTCAGGGCTTCTTTTCACCTTTAGTCTGTTAAAAGACCTAGTTGTTGCATTTCATGTTGGAGCATGACCTCTGTTACCTCTGAAGAAAGGGGGTGATGGGAGTTAAATTTTTCAAAAGCTAGCCTGTCTGAAATATTTTTATTTCATTCTCAGTTATATAAAATTCAATATTAGACATAATTTTCTTGTGTGTCTCTTATAGACTTCATTGTCTTCATCTATTTTCCATAAATATTACATTTGGATACCTGATATTTTGCATAGAAGTGAGGACGGTGATAAAAATAACCTATCATACAGGTTGTTGTGAGGATTCAATGAATTACTCTGAGTCGAGCATTTAGTACCTGGTGTATATTAAGGTTGTAATAAGTCTTAGCCTTTTATTTCTTTATTTTCTCTCTGCCTGGAACTCCTATTATTCTTGAGGAGGACATCTGAATTTCTTATCTTTACTATTTTTTGCTTTTGTCTTTGTACCCAAATTTCTAGGATAGGATATTTTCTTCCCTTTGTCCCTTTGTCTTCCCTCCTGTCTCTTGAACTTTTCATTTTCAGTCCCATATCTTAATTTCCAATACCGTGTGTGTGTGTGTGTGTGTGTGTGTGTTTTAGAGTATCCTTTGTTCACTGATCCCATATCTTAATTCTCTAAGGATCTTAATTATGATTTCATTTTTAATGTTTTGTTTCTTATGAATATTTTATTTTTCTTCCAAATTTTAACTTATCTTTGCTTGTTTATTCTGGATTCTTTGAGTGAGAAATTTTTGCAGGTACCTATTAAATCTTAGTTGTTCTCTCTTATTTAGAGGCCTGTGTAATCTATCAGATACAAACCTTCGACTGTCTCATGGGCACCTTAACAACGGCCCCTCTTTCCAAACTTGCGTCTCATTCAATCCTCTGTGTCTCAGGAAAATGACACAGGTTATTTAAGGTTACTTAAATAACTCACTCAGGTTCTCAAGCTAAAACTTTAGCAATTATCGTCGGTTTTTTTTTGTTTTGTTTTGTTTTTGTATCATTGACGTGTAATGTAGCCACAAATCTGAGATCACAAAAACATATACTATCCCTCTTCTTTTCTTCTCCAATGTGTTCCACAATAGACTTCCATTAGGTCCTTAAAAATTCCAAGCTTGTTTCCCTTAAGAACATTTTTTCTTTTGCTAGAATGGTCTTCTGGATTTTCACATAATTGCTCCCTTTTATACTCAGTCCTTGGCTAATTATGATCTCTTCAAAGAAGCCTTCTTTGCTATTTCAAGTAAATAAAAATTGAAAAAAAATTTCAAGTAAATAAAAATCCACTGATTCTTTATCATATCCATTTACATTAATTCTGTGTAAATTATCACTATCTGATATTTTTGTATTTACATTATTTATTTCTACATGTATTTTTGTTTATTGTTCATCTCTTGCAATTAATGCAAGCTCCACAAGTGCAGGCAACTTGTCCATATACAACTATATTCCTAGTGGCACACAGTGGTTAATATTTGTTAAATACAAAATAATATATGTAATATAAAATTGTGTATTGAAGGTGCTGGATGCAGGAGACTGAGTAGAAAGTTGTTTTACTTTCCACCAGTACACACTCTGCAAATCTATTCAATAAACTTCTTCTTTCTCCCCATAGATTAAATCTCCATTAGATTTAATAGCTTTTCCCTTTGCTTTTCCCTTTTCCTTCATGAACTAAAACCTTAAGCTAATTTTATATATAAAATCTCTAGAGATGCCTGACTGGCTCAGCGTCTGACTGGTAGAGCATGCAATTCCTGATCTCAGGGTAGTGAGTCCATGCCCTATGTTGGGCATAGGCTTATATAAAAAACAAAAACAACCCCCCCTCCCAGTTCTAGACTGTCATCTAATGGAAAACTCTCTTCTGTCCTAGGATTTAGTTCATTCTTAGACTTATGTGGTAGGAAAAGGCAAGGAAGGAAGACTTGATGAACTGCTCACAATTTCGCTCTTTCTTCCTCATCCCTCCCTCATTAAGATTTCTCTGTCTCCTCTGCAGAAAGGTGACTACATAGCATATTATCTAAATTGGGACACTTTTGTGAGGGGAGGGGCACTGTTATTAAAAGAGGCCTACAGCACAAGCATGGAGTGGGCCTGGACTTAGCACACCAGCCCTGGGCATATAGTTGTCTTTGTCCAGGCCCAGGAATAGTGGGAATCCAGGGAAGGAGAGGTGAAGGACAAAAAAAAATGTCAACCAGTGGGTACAATTAGTACATAGCACTAGAGCTTTCAGTATGGTAGATGCACACTTGCAGGGTTTTTCTTCCATGGAGCATCTTCAAGGAATTTTCAGAGCTGAACCTTGCTCTTCTCTCTGCCCCTCCAACCGCAGGGAACTCTCAGAAGTCTCTGGCACAAATGAAGCCTCCTCTGGCTAGTAGCCATGCCCCCTCCTCAGAACCTGTACCTTCAGCTCCACCTCTAGCCTCATTCTGCTGAGCTTACTCCACCCCAGGCAGAAAGGTCTGCAGCATAGGTGTACTGTTTGATATAGATCACTGTCCTCTCCAGCTGTGCAGGGTCCACATCTGGAAACTTGGGCTCTGCCATCATTTCATGGGCACTTTGTTCTTCTATGGCCCCCTCTCCTTCTTTTGCCAACTAAAGTCAATCTCTTATCTTTCAGAATTTTTTAGTTAAGAGTCAGGTACTACATGTGTACCAACAGATGTCTCCATGACCCTCAGATATATGCACTGAGCTCTGTAAATATTTCTCTGAAGGTCCCTTCTTGAGGTTTGCTGTAGACAAGCAACTCTCTCTTGGCCACAGCCCTTCACAAAGTCTCTCTGTGAAGAAGTCCTTGTTACAATTCACTTTAACTTTCTGAAGTCTCCCTTATCTTCCTTTATTTAGCCTGGGAGTTAGCAATGGGCTTTATTAATACTGGCAGAACCTGGTCCATAATCCAACTGTATGAAGGCCTCGTACCTTATTTTAGGATATGAAATACTGAACGCCTTTGGTAATGTTCTTAGCTTTTTTTGTTTTTAAGGTTTTATTCATTTATTTGAGAGACAGGGAGAGAAGGAGAGAGAGTAAGAGAGAGAGAGCATAAGAGGGGAGAGGGTCAGAAGGAGAGGCAGACTCCCCCTTGAGCAGGGAGCCTGATGTGGGACTCAATCCTGGGACTCCCAGATCATAACCTGAGTTGAAGCCACTCAACTGATTGAGCCACCCAGGTGCTCCTGTTCTAGCCTTTTAATCCTCAATTTAAACTCCAAGACAGTGAGAAAAAGTCACATGTAACACAGTTACACTAATTTTAATTAAAGACTCTTTATGTGCTGGGCACAATATTGGGCACTTTCCATATAATTTCTCATTCAGCCCTCACAATAATTCCATTGAAGTAGGAGCCACCTTCATTTTACAGATGTGGAAACTGAGGCCAAGCAGTATTAAATAATGAAAAATAGACAACAGTCACACAAATAATCTTAAACCAGTCTAGATTTGAAGCCAGGAGGCCTACTTTCAGAGAATAGTCTTAATCACAGCACCTTCCTGCCTGATGAGGGTCAGGGAGAGTAAACATGACACTGTTTGTCTCTTTTATGCCTTTGTCGCTTCTAATTCTTAAACCTGGTGATTCACAGCATAATGAGATTTCAAAGGAATTTTATGCAAGCTGATTAATAATAACAAGAGAAAAGCCTTTGCTGTGTAGCTTACCTGTGTACACAGCAGGTAGGTAAAGGAATGTTACCAACACATTCCTTAAAGGAATGTGAGGATTCAGGCAGAAATTGGTCTGCCAGGTGAAGTATAAAGGGCAATTGCAAGTTGCAGTTGGTATCCTGTGGGAGAGAGAGGCAGAAAAGGGAAGGTGACTTAAGGGGTAGAATAGGGATACCTTTCATCTTTGTTTCAACTTCAAATTTTTTGCTTAGTTGCAACAAAGGTGGGATTCTTTCTGATGCTGGAATGAGGTTTTCCAATTACTTAAGAACAAGAGAGGGAGAGGGAGACAGGGTATTTATCAATTTGAATCTAAATAGAACAGAGGTGAAGAGAAACTCAGATTCCACTGAATGTCAATTTTCACTGTTTTTCTGATAATGACCATGATTATCTTGTAAACAAAAGTATTTTGTTCTTGGATTTTCAGTGATTTTTAAATATTTTTACTTTTATTCCTTTAATATCCCATTAACACTTTGTTAGATCATTGTATTTGTACTTTTCTTCACCTTAGAACACTCCAGCTCAAACCAGTTCAGCCATAACATAACTCAGTACCTGAATTTATTGTGTCCAACATCTCATCTGCTAAATACTGCCTTTTTTCCTAAAAATAATCTTGTTTCTACTACATACTTCGATCACACAAAACTGCTTAGCCAAAATATAGGCATTACTGTTGTGACTAGAGACAGACTTTACTTGAGAACTACTGTGATGCTTAATTTCCAGCAATATGCCTCAAACATAAATAAAGTAATATGTAAAAACCGAGTTTCCGAACTGAAAAAAGATGAAAAACATGTCACGGTGTTCTTTGAGTTTGTTGTATGTCCTGTTACTCTTAGGAGCCCACGATCACATTGCTTGCCCTCTCACGGATGGGATAGGGCCTAGTTTTTCTTGTTGGCTGGGCACCTACCATGACCTCTGTCATTGCCTTCTGGATGACATTTTTCTCTTCTGCTTGATAAAACCAATTATTATTTTTTTCCCCAAGAGTGTGTTGATTATGTCATTGTCATCGTTGCAGCCCAAGTCACATCAGTCTTGCTTTCTGTTAAATTCGCCTTGAAATCTTGGTGTTTGATTCCAAGCCTTTTCTGTTTTCCCCCTCCTTTTTAACATTTTCATCCTGTACTATACTCGCATTTTGTTGTTTCTTTTGATATGAAAGTGTCTGCCCTTGACATCCTTGTCAGAATGTTTTCCTTTATTTCTAATACTTTATTGTCTATGTCACTGCGATTGTACAATTGTGTCATAGTATTTGTCACATTCACAATTTTGATGTTCAGTATTTGTCTTATTACTGCCACAGATACAAGATAACCTTTTATCAAATACTTTTAGAGACTTCAGACAGTCTCAAAGAATAGTAAAGCAGAAGTTGTTTTAGTTACTCTGAAAATGTTCTGTAAACAATTTAATAAAACAGAAAGAAGTTTCTCAAGCTCATAGATTTCCCAGATTGTTTATTAAAGCTGCCAATTTTATTGCACTCTTTTCATGAGTTGTTCTCATGTCATGGCAAATAGATAACTAAATAATTTTTCCATATTCTGGTTTGAATTTGGTGGCTCTCTTGAACTAGAAGCCAGAATTTCATAGTGTGAACATTCAGTGTAGCAGAATTCTTTTCCCATATGTAGTCTCTTGTGGAGAAAATGTGTCTCTTTGAGTTAGTATGATTGTAAAAGTATGTGTAAGATGCTATAAACATTAATGATATTTGGAGGAAGAGCAAAATTAAAAATTTTCTTCTTGTTCTACAGTGTTACCTTGTAAATTATTAAGGAATAAGAGGATAATCCATTCCTGAGAGCTAGATGTGATTTTGATAACACAGCTATGAGGTATGTTGCTATTTGTCCAAAATATAAAGTTAACATTGGCTTAGTATTAATGACTTTTCCTTTCCCCAAACAGACTCAGCATCCTTTGGTTTTGAAGGCACTACTCCTTCTTGATCTTTCTAAAATTTAGTTTGCCTTTTAGTCCTTCTCTAAATGTCACACAAACTCAAGTTGGAGCTTCTTTCCTTGTTGTGGTCAGTACTTATCATCCAAATTTAATCTCTGCTGCCCACTCCTCTTGATCTTCCTTTTTTTTTCAATCACTTGTTTCTTCAAAAACTAGACTAGAATCTTAAACTCTTATTTTTTTTTAAGTATTGAAAGGGTCTTGGCAATTTTAATTTGCAGAGGAAACAGTGAAAACAGAGAAAACAGTTTACAGAGCAAACAGTGAAACTTTGCGTTAGGGGCATGGTTAAGGGTAAGTGTCAGACGTTGTATCATTTAAATTCAGCTTTCCCAAATTCATCTCAGTACATGAGATCTTTCCCTGTTCTAGGTGAGGAGTCTTTCCATAAAGTTCCTTAGGAATGAAAGGTAATAACAGAAGCAAACTATCACTGAGTTTCTTCTCCGTGAGGGAGAACTCAGTGGTGTGAGTCATCGATCCCAGCAGTATGAGCCAATTTCATCATAAAGATATGCTCATCTGTGCTCCTGTTACTGCAAGCACATTTCTCTCCTCTCTTTAGGAAGAAATTTTCAATGATGAATAAAGGGACAGAATGGTTTCTGTTGCTATTTTAGTGTGTTAAAGCAATCACTTAGTGTTTATTATACTAATTAATTATCTCCTTGTTTATTTTGTGCAATTATTTGCTGTTACTTAGTAGATAATGAATTCCTGTTGGCATAAGAAGGATAAGGCAGAAATTTTAAAAGATCTGAAATCTTGGCTCAGGTTTTGAATCTTGAGTGGGAAAATCAGAGCTATCATTAGGATGTCATGGATTGGCATGAACCGGAGTGCTCATCGCTTCTTGAGCATCAGTTCTGCTTGCCGAATTACCGAATCATGGCTGCTCAGTGTTTGAACTTGTAATGAACTGCCGGCTCTAATAGGTTTCATCTTCATTATAAGTTGATATAACAAATAAGTTCAAATAAGTAATTAGATGTGAGGAGGCTCTTGAAGAGCGGTTTATTAGAAGAAGGTAAATTTTAGGGAACAAATATAAGGCTATTAAGGTATTGATAGAATATTAGGACAGTCACTATTAGAATTGTATAAACAAATGCTAAAGTGTTACTTTTTAATGAAACACTAAATTTAAATAAGCAAGTCATGGGCTGCATTTTTCCTTGACATTTCATTATCCCACGAATTACATACTCCATTTGGCCATCGTAATATAAAAGCTTGGTTACTAAACAGCAGATTAAAAAATGGATGATAAATATTTCAGACATTTCAGGAACTCAGCCTCTCAGCAGTTCTTGTTATCGATTCTAGCAACTTATTTCACAGCATGCAGCAGACAGATACATTTTAGTAAACTTGATGTATTAAATAAGATACCATTTTTATCAAGATTTATATATTAAAGGCAATCGGTTGACATTCTTCAGTAATCAACTTTGTGATTGACCAAATTAATTATGTCAAAATCAAAGGAAATTGCCCTTAACATTTATATTTGCGTTGTCTGCTGTTTGTTACTCATTTACTAGAATATGATACACATGTGGACTCATGCCTACATAAATATATATATAAATGTTCTTAAGATTTAAAATCTTTTGAAGTTGTAAAATTTTAGAAAATGAAATTATTTAGATTTAATTGGAAATTTGTCATAGTTTATCTCAAATGGATTAATCTCTTAGCCATGAATATGGTATCAGAGCAAGATAGAATGAAAGTATTAGTGATGTTTACAACTGCAAGGCATTTAAATTTTCCTGTTATAAATAGCATGAATGACATATAAGATATTAAGGAATTTTATCCCTTCAGTTATTGTCACTATATATTTGAGGCAATTTTTTAAAAGATGTGAATGGGCATAGCAATTGGAGTCAGAAAAAAGTTTGTGATTGAATCATCGTTTTGCTACACTCATAATTTGATTTTCAGAAAGTAACTGGCTGTACATTTACCTTTTCTTTCCTATTATATGGGGATAGTAATATGTTTTATGATGCTGTTGTGTGGATTAAATTTAGGAAATACAAAAAAGTATGCAGGCTGTTCTTGTTTAGTACTTAATAGAGTACACTTAATACACTTAATATAGTTTCAAGCACTTTGAACACGTGATCTTTAATATTTAAGCAATAACAAATATATATATTTTTGAGAATTTACTAAATGCCTTGAACAGTTGTAAATGTATTTACATGCAATAACACATTTAATTTATCATTAATCAATAAATGACTTATATTAATTACATTTTATAGGCAATAGCACTTATATCCAAGGTCAACATATTTTAATTTATTGACTCTATTGTACAGTCCTTAAAAGGTATATAATTATTTCATTTCAAAAACTCTGGTTTTTAATTATGACCTGTGCCATTGGTTTCCAGAAGCAAAACAATTTCAGAGATGTCAAAATATGAAAAATGGTGTATCCTTTGATTGATGAAAAACTATGAGATCTAGCAAGTGAGAGAACTAGGATTTAGAATCCAGGCAGTTTTTCTCCAGAGCTTTCCTGCTTATCCCACCACTATACTTTCATGCACAGAGAAAGTGTTCAACAGATACAAATTTACTCCTTAAAAAATGGATAAGGCCGACAAATATGCCAATCATTACACATTTTTTTGACAGTTTTCATTTAGGTATTTAGGAGCATTAAGAATGTAAAAGAATGTGGGTAATGTGAAATTACTTGAAAGAATTTCTAACTCTTTTCTTGACAAATGTCACTGGATGTCTACTGAACACAGACATATCTGATATGCATACATTTATAGTTTATAGAGAGAATGATAAGTTTATTGTGACAAACTAAATGAACATAAAATATTTATAAATTCTCTTTTTTTTTCACAGTCTTTTTCTATTTTATAACATCAATATGTAAAAGAGAAAAAAAAATGCTTCTTACTGGATATCCAAAAGCAAAACAAAACAAAACAAAACAGCAACCTTGAATGTCCTTTTCTGAATTAAAAATTAGCCTGTGAGTGATAGAAGGACATTTCTACAACATAATACTTCTTATATTTATATATTTCATACTTTATATTGAGTCACTAGAGACATTTTCCTTGAAACTTAAAAGAGACAAGAACTTCTCTTTCACCACTATTATTTTACTATTGCTCAATAACTCACAGCGAATGCACTGGGTCACAAAACAGAAATTAAAAACTACCATTATTGAAAAGGAAAATACATGGGCAACAGTATGTATAGTATAAAAGCCTTAAAAAAGAGAAGTAATTGAAAAACTATTAGAAATAATAGTTCATTAAGTAAGTCAGATATCAAATAAATGTGTAAAAATAAATTTAGCAGTAATTATTTTAGAATAGGAAAATTCTCATCCATAAGTAATAAGCAACTTGTAAAACACCTGGAAAATATCTCTGAATCTCTTATAGGTCAAAATAGTATTAAAAGACATAAGAACATACAAGATTTAGTGGGAAGACACATTTTGGATGATGGAGAGACTCAATATTGTAACGTCTATTCTCCCCAAATAACTTAGATATTTAACTGAATTTATAAGAAAAAACATTATAAACTCATCTATTTACATAAGTACATTTAAAAACTGACAAGATTTCTTTTCTTGAACCAAGTGAAAAAAGAATAGACGAAGGAACTTTAAGGAAAGAAGAAATTACTAGAAAAACCTAGCATTTCAGATATTAAATAATATAATAAAGATATAATAATTAAAAGAGTGGGACCAGCATAGCAATGGACAAACTGAACAGTGGAATGAAATTTTAAAATCCATAAATATACCAAAATACATACAGAAATTTAGTACATTTTACAACAGTGTGTGAATAAATAGGTTATGTAATAATTGTCATCTTGAACAACATATAATTAGATTCCTATTTCTCACCATCCACATAAATAAAATCTCAGATGGATCGAGGACTTAAATATAAAAGAATCATAAAAATGGTGGTGGATATTGAGAAGTGGACATATTGCATGGAGCACTGGGTGTGGTGCATGAACAATCAATCTTGTAACACTGAAAAATTAAAATAAACATATTTGGGGAGAAAAAAATATTAGAAGAAAACATGGGGGACTTAGTGTTAATATACTTATAGCTGGCAAGGTTTATTTAAGTAAGATAAAATCAGAGTCCAGAAAGAGTAAGATTGGTAAATGTTAATATTTAAAAATGTCAAACCACATTCTCATTACATAAAGCACCATTATCAGAGATAAAAGAAAGTCTGGAAAAGCATGTTTCACTTAATATCATAGACAAAAACCTAATTTACTTAATATATTTCAAGCTCATTCTTTTTTTTATTCTACATATTTATTTTTTTCCCCGAATATGTTTATTTTATTTTTTCGGTGTTACAAGATTAATTGTTCATGCTCAAGCTCATTCTTCAAATGAAGAGGGATGAGAACTTCAGCATGACATTCAAATGCCATGGGATTTAACAGTTTATATAAATAAATTCCACTTTAAACAGAAAATATGCTCAACCTTACCTGTAATATTAGAAATACAAGGTAATATTGCTTACCTATTTGTTTGTCCAAATAATATAAATTCTGAAACACTCAGTTGGTAAGTGTATGGAGAGTTAGAGAGTCTCAAGCGTTGCTGGTGGGGGTATTAACTGATGCAAGCATATGGAGATAAGTTTAGCTATGTCTTCCAAAATAAGAGATGCATCTACCCTTTGTATCAACAGTTTCACTTCTAGGTGTGCAATCTTCAGACTTACGTGCATGTTTAGGATTTTGATTGCAGAATTTTTTTTTATAAGACTAAAAGACTACGGACAACCCAAGTATTCATTCGTGGGGAGGCTTGTTGAAGAGTTTCCATTTTAGGCTATCAAAAAGATTATTGTCTTAGTCCATTTGGGCTGCTATAACAAAATATTGTAGATGGGGTAGCTTATACAGTAACCTAATGTGGCAGAAGTGGGTGAGGGAGCTCTCTAGGGCTTCTTTTATAAAGATAGTTAACCTACTGATTAAGGTTCCACTCTCATGACCTAATCATTTCCCAAAGACCTCACTCCTAATCTCATCACGTTGGGGATTAGGATTTCAACATATGAATTGTGGGGGGCACTAACATTCAGTCTGTAGCAATTATATCTATATCTTTATATATCTACATCTATCATCTATCTGTCATCTATCATCTATCTAATCATCACCTGTCTATCATCTATCTACCTATTGTCCCTCTACCTACCGATAGGATCAAATCTCTAAGACATTTATATAATGAAAAAGTATGGTGTGAACTATTGGTAGAGTATTTTCCATTTTATTTTATATGGAAGTAATATTTTAGAATGCATGGAATATTTCTGGAAGGTTATATAAACAGTTGAGTACAACATGTGCCTCCGGGGCGGGGAACAGGGTGACTGGAAGACAAAGAATGGAGGACATTTTGCTGCACATCATTTCAAACAATAAAAGAATGGCTGTTGTATCATGAACTTATATTGTCTATTTAAAAACATAAATGAGATAAAAAAAATCCCACAAAATCAAAATACTAATATACAATTTTATACCTCTCTGCATTTTCCAAATTGTATGTAATGAACATGAAGATTAGTTAAATAGCTTAGACTAGTGTTTTATAATACGGGACTAGATTCACACTATATGCTTCACCACTTAGTTATGGGAAATTGTGTAACTTCTCTAAGCCCCAATTAGAACTTTTGTAATATATTCCAGTAGCATGATTTTCATTATACTCATCAAACTTTTAGGTTATTAGATTGACCTGTATTATCCATAGGGTATAGGCTTTAAGGCAGTAGGGATTACGTCTGTCCTATTTATTGCTCAATCTCTAATGTCCAACACAGTATTTGGTATAAAATTATAACCAAGAAATATTTATTTAATATAATTTGATAAATACAACTAAGATGTTTGAAAATATCTATAATTTTATGTCTTAGAAAAATAATTTATGCCTAATACAAACAATAGATTTGCAAACACAAATTGAGAATATTAGAAATCTTACATATACAATCTTAGAGGAATATTGTTTTTACTCATAGGACAAACTTAAATTTGGGGTTCTGTATAAATGATTCATAGAAATTGCTTGTCCTTCAGGGATAGAGCAGACTAGTTATGTAAAGATTTTAGGGATTTATTAGTTTGTAAAATTATACCAAAATTCTTTATTTTAAAAGTTTCACAAGCAAATAAATTGAAATACAAACTTTATGCTGGAAAATCTATTCCTGAGAATGCTTTTGGTTTATTAAGTGAAATAAGTTGCTTAGTAATAATTTTACTTGGATCATTTGAACTTTGAACAACACAAAATCAGTGTACCATAAAATTATGTAATTGGTTACAGAGAGGCTTAAGCCAAAAATAGATTTCCAGTCAGAAGCTACTGATAATTGGAACTATGGAATAAGGCATTTCTTCCCTTACTATGTTATTTGAATTCTTAAATAATTGTAAACCTAGAAGTAGATATAGTACCATACTTAAAGACTGGTATCCATGTTGTTTGCCTCCCAGTTTGGTTATCTCAGGTGTGGAGTTTGGGATTATATAGATCCCCTGAACCCTGTGATGACTACAGAGATTTCCTTCACCAGAAACCAGATTAAAGCCTTATGTATTCTGAGTTGTAAGCACCACTGTGGCCCCTAGAAACACATTCCATAGTATCTTCTGTCTCTCTTCCAAATGTTATTCCAATTATTTGGTTGGTTCCCAGTCCTTAGTTTTGCATTTCCCATTATTTCAGACCCTAACTGACTAGTTCTATATTCTAGGCTACTGACAGAGGCTCTGGCCCATGCCCAAATTTTGTTTATGTATCTCTCTAAGGCTGAGTCTCATCTTGTATCCCTAGAATACTGCATTGGACCCACTGGGTTTGGGCAGATATCCTTCCTTCTTCCATTAGCAGCACTATTGAATGTTTATTCAGTTTTATATAGAACCCTTCCAGTAGTAAGAAGCTCATTAGTTTATAAAGCAGTTCACTCCACTGTTTACTACTTGTAGCTCTTCTTGTTTGAAAGTTCTTCATTTGGGGATGCCTGGGTGGCGCAGTTGGTTAAGCAGCTGCCTTTGGCTCTGGTCATGATCCCAGCGTCTTGGGATCGAGTCCCGCATCAGGCTCCTTGCTCCGCAGGGAGCCTGCTCTTCTCTCTGCCTCTACCTGCCTCTCTGCCTGCTTGTGTTCTCTCTCTGTTAAATGAATAAATAAAAAATCTTTAAAAAAAAAAAAAGTTCTTCATTTGGAGTCAGATTTTGGCTCATACATAGAACTACCCCTTGGGATCACACAAAAATTGTCATTGATTCTTAAATTTACAGAGATTTGGAATAAATAAGTCCAATTCCTCAACTCTGTCTCAAATGACATGGTCTGTAGAGACACTTGTTATCATTATTTGTCTATGCTCCAACTTCTCAATATTCTTAAAATGTGGTGCTTAAACCTACACCAAATGATTCATTGTTTAATAGGAATAGCTAACTTTTACTGAATGCCTAGTGTGTACTACCTCTAGAGTGTTCTAAGAACTCTGTGTCTTTGAACTCATTAATAAAGTTCTCTAATTGTGTTTAACAGACAATATGAAGAGCAGGGAGGATAGGTAGCTTGTCACACAGCTAGCAACTGGTAGAGCTGCAAATTTTTAATTTGTCTAGATTTATCCATTCCTACAATTAATGTACAACACCAAACTACCATATCTCATGTGGACTGGCAAAAGTGGCCTCCTAACTGATTCCCTTACTTCTATTTTTGTTCCACTTTGATGTATCTTATTTAAAATTCTATTTACTACAGGGGTACTTGGGTGGCTCAGTCAGCTAAGCATACAAGTTTTGATTTTGGCTCAGGTCATCATCTTGGAGTCATGAGATCAAGACCTGCTTTGGGCTCTGCACTCAGTGCAGAGTCTGCTTGTCCCTCCCTTCCCCCTGCTTGCACACAAACACTCTTTCTCAAATAAAAATAAATAAATAAATAAATAAATAAATAAAATCTTCAAAAAATACAGAGTCAAATATTTGTAACTTTAAAAAATGATAAAGATTAACCTAAATATTAATAAAAATTAAAATAATAATAATAATGGGGTACCGGGTGGCTCAGTAGATTAGGCATCTGACTCTTGATTTTGATGTGGGTCATGCTCTCAGGGTGGCGAGATTGAGCCCTACATCAGACTCTGTGCTGGATATGGACCCTGTTTAAAATTCTCTCTCTCCCTCTACCCTGCCCCCCCACTCCCTACTCATGCTCTCAAAATAAATAAAACAAAATATTCCTTATTATAAAATATACATACAAAGAATCTAACTCCTAGATATAGCATTAATGAAAGGCATAAAAGAAACCTCATTTTCAGGAACTTTGAAGACCTTGGTATCCTCCACCCTAATCTTTTCTCCTTCCTGCACCACCAGAGGTTATCAATATCCTGAGTGGACTCTGGGATCATGGCCTGAGCCGAAGGCAGACGCTTAATGACTGAGCCACCCAGGCGCCCCCAGCCCCTTGTCTTTTTAAAAATAGTTTATCTCACACATATGTATCTTGAAATAGTACCTTTTAAGTTTTATTGTTCTTTTATTAAAGGAGTCCTACATTTTTTATTTTTTTGTGACTTGCTCTCTTAACAATATTAACTTAAATTTATTCATGATTATTCTTGTACCTTTGGTATTCATTTCTAATGAGGAGTAATATTCCAATTGTGTCAATATACAATAACTTTTTCAATTCCTTTGACATTTAGTTTGTGTTGTTTTGTTTCTGCTTTGTTTTTGTATTGCTATTACAAAACAATTATGGCATAGAATGTTCCTGTTTATATCTTCTGTTGAACATGTACATGTGTGCCATTTGGGACTACCAAACCATAATGAATTAAAGAAAATAAGTATGACAATAGCAAGCTAGCAGTGAACCGTGTAACAAAACGCCTTAAAATATTAGTTACTTATTGGTAGTCTTTGTGTGATTAGCTTATTTACTCTGCTTATCTGCCTCAAACTAAGCTGATCTCTCCACGGTTGTCACGTGTTAGCCATCAGTTTATAAATAGGCTGGGACTGGATGGACCCAGATGATGTTATCAGGACAAATTCAGTTCTGCTCTGAATTATCCTTCATCTGGGTAGGCTAGCTTGGGCTTGTATTCATACTTGCTCTCATCCAGCTTCAGGGTTCCTAAAAGAGAATGCAGAAACATTGCAAGTCCTTTTTAAGTCTAGCCTTGGAAAAGGCACATCACTTCTGCCATATTCCTTTGGCTAAAGTAAATCTCAAGCCCAGCCTAGATTCCAGGAATAGATACATGGACTCTTGGTAAGTGGAGCTGCAAAGGCACATTGCAAAAAGCAAGTACTGGGGAGGGGTGCTCAACTGCACCACACTGTGATCAGTATATCACACTGAGTGTTCGGGAGGATGAATTGTAGTGGCAGCTCTCCTACCCTGCTGGCACTAATGTAATTGATATGACTGCTTTGGCAATGAATTTTGCATTAGATAGTAAATTCCAGGATCTGTTCTGTTGCTCCCTGCCTGCAAGTTTTTCAGGGGCAGGCCATCTAGGGAGGACAGCCGGGGAGCCTGTGACTGTTCTCTGCTGTACCTATGCCTGGATAGGTACAGACCTAATTCTGGGATGCAGAGTCATCTGTTAGAAGTCATTTGTTCCCACTTATCAGGGATATCAGAAATAGAGCTGACATGTTGACCTCCATCTGTCTTACTCTTTATCTATTTTTCTACTATTTTATAACGAGGACTCAGAAAAGCATTATTATTAATTGGGCTCCTTCGAATCACAGCAGTACATTGGTACATTGTCCTTATGTCTAAAAAATAAACATTCTCTTTCCTTCAGTATCAGTCATCATGTCAGTGTAATTCAGCACAGTACTTCCAGCACTCGGAACCCTGTCAAGGCCCTCTGTAAGTGATTACTGGACTGATGCAATGAATGAATAAATAAAAGTCTTTTCCTTTTGAAAGAACTAAGAGAGCATACTATCAAAGTGAAGCATAGTCTTATTCTTTAGGTTGCTGAGATATTTTTGACTCTGACCCATTTTACTTTTACACCACTCTATAATCAGCACCTATGGCTCATGTTCACATGGTGTGATCTTTCACACCGTGACACTGAATAATCACTACTCGCTGGTAGGTATCACGTCTTTCTGGATTGCCCTGTAATGGTGACCTCTGTAAAGACAAAGGCAGCATAATGAGTTAGCAATCCTGCCTACTTAGCATCTCAGCAGTGGACAATTGGTTTCACGTTTTTGGCACTCCCAGCATTTTTCTTTCTTATGATTCATATAGTAGGATCTACTGAGAGCAATCACATTAACAAGGGCATTTCTAAAATCACCCTTCTTGGAAAACTATAAGGTAAAAAAACAGATTTTATTTCTCTTGGAAGAAATCGGTGCTAAGCACCTTTTTCCAGAGAATGTTGCTGATTTATGGGATTCTAGAAATTACATATTTTCCACCTTTTTATTTTAGAAACTTTCATATATACAGTAGAGACAGTAAACTTGACGTACCATCATCCTGCTGAAATAGGAAACAAGTGGATTAACATTGGAGTGATGGGACACAGGCAATAAAGGCTGAAGTCATAGGTTCTGATGTTATTGCTCTTTCTGAGAATGTGGTGGTAATAGAGATCAGAGTCAGATTTAAACAACAACTCTGTGGGATTTTACTATCATTTATTATCATTTTATCTACGAAGACACAGAAGCAAGGACACAAGGTCATAGAACTCATAAGTGGAGGAGGGGGACTCTCCAGGTCTCTCCCAGTCCTGAGGTCAGAATTCTACCCTCATCCTACTCAGACCCACTCCTCTCCTCAGTATATCTGCTTCCATCCCACTGTTCCTTACTTGGATCTGTGGATCCACTCTTTTATGGTGAATATATGCTTTGAAAGTCCCAAGTTTTCCTTTTCATCATATTTACTTTTCCAATGAAAATCCCTTGCCCCCTGCCTTCTAGAACCCATACATTAATCTTTGCTTTTTGCCTCCTTTTGAGGCACTCTTTTGCCATATCATCTAGTTACTATCTTTTGAATGTCATTCCTCGGCCTATGGCATCTATTTTGGGGGACGATCATCTCTTGCCTCTTCCCTCTTCCCCTTTTCATAGTTTCTTACTTATTCATCCTCTGTCACTAACCTTTAGCATTTGTTGATAATCCTTAAACCCTTTTAATCTTACAATGACATAAAATTCTCAGGGCTTATGTTCACCACTACTTTATATTTGGTAACTCATTATCTTTGCCAGAGAGGGTGGAATGAAGCTTAGTGATAAAGAATATCAACTTTAAAGTTAGATAGACCTAAATTAGAAAATGTGGCTTACTAGTTATATAGCCTTGGGAAAGTTGTCCTCTGTAAACCTTAGTTTATTCATATGTAAGATTTACTTAGGGTATCTTTATAATGCAGTCGTTACTAGAACTAAGTGAGAAATTATCTGCTAAAAGTATTGCCCAAAGCTTGGCATGTTGTGTAAATCCTTAGTAAATGCTGGCACTAACAATGTGTGTGCACGCATTCTTCATTCCTTAGAGTCACTCAACCTTTAAGATCTATGATCATTCTTTTTATGACCACTTCTATGCCTCTCACTTCTCCCACTTAGTCACCATAAATGAATAGCTATATTTTACATTCACAACACTTTTTTTGTTATTGTTTCAATTTATTACTCCTTCTGGATTCAACTGCCTCTCTTTCTGCTGTAAGCCATCTTCATAAAGTGCTTGCTAAGAAGTACCATTAAATCCCTTGTACTCTTCTATGCCTAGAAATTCCTCAGTCCTATGGTCATCTTTCTTTTAGCCTGTTTCTTAGCTTAGAAAAGCCATGTTTTTAATTTATTTTTGTTTTTTAAAAAAGAGTTTATTTATTTATTTTTCAGAGAGAGAGGAAGAGAGAGAGAGAGTAAGCCAACAAGCAGGAGAAGCAGATTCCCCCACTGAGCAAGGAGTCCGACACAGGACTTGATCCCAGGACCCTGGGATCATGACCTGAGCTGAAGGCAGATGCCCAACCGACTGAACCACCCAGGCATCCCAAAGCCATATTTTTTGCTATTTAACTTCATCAGGTTCATTGATGTCTAGAAATATTTTAGTCATTTAATTGATTCCAAATAAATTGATTTGGATATAATTTCTTTAAATTTTCTATTTTTATCAAGTCACCAACATCAATTCAGTGAGACTATCAAGACTGCTGGATGAAGATATCATATACCTCTTTGTGGCTGTTTTTCAAAAGCACATCCCTCCTATTCTAACTTCTAACTTCTAACATGGTTACTAAGATATTAAGTTTGGTCCTCCCAGATTGTGCAGTCATTTTTCCTATTAGACATTTCTGAAAACAAAGGAAACAATTCCAACTATTGGTCTAAACTAGAGGAAAGTTCTTATTTTTGACTGAAAGTGCACTCACGACCCCAGGAATATGGTTGTGTATCTATATTGTTAGAATACTAGCTTCTGGTGATTATAATCCCTTTTGCTCTCTTTTAATGCTTTTTCATTAACATTTATTATACCACCACTATTGTGGTGCCTATTATTGTGTTGGCCACTACAGAGTGTAGATATGCACTATCTATAATTTCATATAACTTATAACTGATTTATGCCATTCTTACAATTTTTTTGATATAAGTCATTAGTGTGTTTCCTTCCCATATGTTGAAATAATGACTAGTTCTACTTAACATCAACCTTATCTCATCCTTCTCCTTAGAAAAAAGGAGGTCTAAGCTAGATCTGCAAGCCACATGGTCTGGCTTAGTCATTTCATAATTCTAGACCAAATTGTACTTCTCTGCTCTTGCATTTTAAAGGTATACTTTCTTTAATTATAGAGTTGGGATCAACTTAATCAGTTTCTAAAGTTTGAAAATTTAAAAAAGTATTTCAGTGATAAGATCCAGATGCCATCTAAATAATATTTTCTCTTCTTTAAATTTTGTAAAACTTAAATGGAAGGAAAAGAGAAGGATCTTGATTGGTCTTGAGAGATACATAAATCAGTTTTTGGACTGTTGCGAAATGCTCTCACAAGGTCACCTACAGGAAAGCTTGGTCTATAGAGGATGCTGCTTTTTATTTATGGAACCAGTGAGCTGCTTATAAAAGACTGGCTGGAAAAAAAGGTGGTTTTTTTTTTTTTAAAGAAAATGCTGTCTTCTTGTTTGACTGGAAGGGAAGCAGCTTTAACTTACCCTCTTTTTGCCTTGGGACTGCCACATCTGTAGCTGAGACTTTCCTGAGTCTCCGATGAAAGGATAGGCAGATGGAAGTTCTAACCTTTATAAAGGGTACAACACATCAAAAAAGGTGGGAATTTAATCAATTAAAAGATAAAGCCATTTACTCAATGGTCTTTTTTCCTCGAATAGGATGATCTTTCCCATACAAGCATGCAAAAGTTATTTTCCTGAATTTCTTTGGTTATTTTTAGGTCAAATCCAAAAACAAATAAAGAAGCCATTGTCCAAAATGTCAACGGATATTTGCCTTCAATTAATACTAATACATAAGTGAATTTTCAGGAAGGAAAAAAGCTCTCTTTTAAGAAAGATGCTTTCATTTTAAAGCCTGAATGTAGATTCCTAACAATTTTGGTAGAAAACAAATCTCCCTGCAGTGAAACTTCATGTTTTCCAAGGTTCTTACCTTCTTACTACTTTGAAAGATTAGAGACTGCATCTTTTTTAATCAGAAAATTTTCAGGTTATGTTACCTGTGTACAAGGTGCTATTGAGAAAAAAATCTTCATAAAAAATTAATGGTATACAATTTACAGTCTATTTCTGTTTCTAAGAAACACATTAGGCAGAGTATACTCAACCATCTCAAGTGTTTTAAATGAGTATTTTGAATTCCTAGTCTCAGAGGGTCTTAAACAATTATTAACTGAAAGGATGTTGACATATCTAAATAATGGTGAAGGTAATGGGGATGAAAACAGGTAATCATGACTCCCAGGCAGTGTCCTGGGTCTGGATGTGCTCCTGAGATATGGTTTAATCTGTTACAGGTGAAAACACAACCCTGTAAACACCATTGAGGGGAAAGAGCATATCTTGCAGCACCTAGCATAGTGCCTGGCACAAATTGACATGAAATAAATATTTGTTGAATGGTATCCTTTCTGACTTCCCTTTTAATATATTATAAATTAATTATAAATAATATAATTTTTCAGTTTTCCCTAAACTGCAAGTCAAATTTGACCACTGTTCCTAGGAAAATCAACTATGGGACAAATTCAGTAGCCCTATGCCCTTCGGTATACATGCCTTTGGTATTTAAGACAATCTAAAATCTGAGTTATATCTCCAATTGTTGCTCCAAAGGAACTTTTTGCCCCATTCATACCTGACCACGAACACTTTTGACTTCAGACCAAGGACCCACCCCTTTCAGAAATAATACTCCATCATCATATGCCACCCAATTAAGCACTTTAGTTTGACTACTTGTAGCTGCATTATGACAAATGAATGTAAATACTCTAACTGCTAATGTGGTCACAGTTTATTTTAACACAATTTGAGCAAGAAGCTATTAACAAGGGAAATGACTAATACTTGAATAATTTGCTGCATATACAAAGAACACAATAATTGGCTCTGAGATTAGGCGAAAAGATCATAAAAAACTTTAATAACATTCCTAATTGTGCTCAAATTGAAATCTAAGAGTTTATGGCTTAAAAAAACGAGCATAATTCGACAATCCTGTTTTTTGTGGAAAATGGACTAGGGTGGGAGTCAAACTGCACTTGCTAGCTTTTTCGTGTGTGATAAAGAATATTATAAATGTATTTACTGAATTATAACATATTTTTGATATTTACAAAGGAAAATATCTCTTATTCATGTCTTATTTACAAAGAAAATTTAGCAAAACTTTTAAAGACTCCTTTCAGGAATTTCTGAGAGTATTTTCCCCAAATGTTCAGGACTATGTCATTTAGAGTTCATCATCGTTCTTCTCTAACACAACTTGAACTACTTCAAGAAAAAATGATTTTGGAGGAAAGTCTAATTTTTCTATGAGTGGATCAAGGTCACAAACAAAATGTATCTACATGAAGGGACCCATTAAACTGGGAAATTACTATAGTGTGCTCTAATGTAAATTAGTGCATTTAGACTATATTTTATTACTGAGTTTTTCAGTGAAAAAATGCAGAGGATGTCTTCACTGCTGACTCAATGCTAATTTCACATTCATTTGTTAATGAAAAATCAAAATTAGCTCTGAGGTGTATTTTACAAGTATTTTAATTGAAGTTAAATTCAAAAGCTAGACTAGTAGGAATTATTTAACGGAGTATCAGATGGACTCAAACATTGTCATTAAAAGAAAAGGGGATAGCTAAGTTGTAATAAATATTTTAGGGTTTTACAAAATAAAAAAATATTTTCATTATTTAGAAGCTTCATCATACCTGGTACTTAAAGCTAAATAATGACAATGACAGAAAAGGAGAGTATTTAACAAACACATAGAAATTTGACAGATATATTTTGAATTTTAAAATATGCATTTTAGTCTGACCCATTTAAAAGTTAATGTTTTGAGTTACAGCATTTGATAAGGTAAAAAATGTAATCGATCAACTGAAAAGAAGAATCAATAAAAGGCTCATTCAGTCCCCATTTTAGCATTTTCTTTTGTAGAGTTAATATCCATAATGGAGTTGTTTTTTATCATCTTCGAGTCACTGTATCTTATAAATGTCAGCTAAATTATAGAATGTTGGAACAGAAGCTTGAGGAATTTAGTTAGACAGGTTAGACTAGGAGAATAGCACCTTGAGAAATTTGGCATGTCCATTTGAGAAATGCAGACGTAGGAGGAAAACTCATTGGCAGGTTTGGGGATGACTTCCATTCATACCAGTGGAAAGGATATCTGAAAAGTAGACTGATAGAGCTGATAGTTAACCCTGGCAGAGGATTGGTGGTAGGACTGTCTAACAAAAACAGGACAGTTATTAAGGAATGAGTATCACACCAGGGAGCCTGAAAGCAAGAAATATTCCAAGGTGGAATCAGAAAGCATTCTGATCAATATCTAAAAAGTTTGATAGCAGAGGTAATTTCTTCTATACCCTATGGTGTCTAAGAAACCCATACTACAAAGATCTCTACACTTTTTTTTGCACATTACCTCTGATAATAAAAACAAAAACAAGCACCTAAATTCCATATGTATATATTTATTTATGTAACACA
This sequence comes from Nasua narica, assembly GCA_028533885.1. Lineage (NCBI taxonomy): Eukaryota > Metazoa > Chordata > Mammalia > Carnivora > Procyonidae > Nasua > Nasua narica. The sequence goes on from CM052815.1 coordinate 63,534,310, forward strand.
TATGATTTATGAGAGTTAGTTAATATCTAACAGCACACTGTAAAGTTCTTTTTAAAAAACATTACAAGTAAATCAACATTTCAAGTAGTCTTCTTGATGATCTGATTGTTTTTGCTAACTTCTTTCAGATGTGATGAAATCACCATTGTTTATCAGGTTGTATTTGTGTCCTCTTAGTTTTCTGTGATGCTTTATGAATATTATTCCAATCATTGGTTCATTTGCATGAATTACTTTTTATCAGATTTAGTTTAAACCAGAGAATGTGATCTATCAACTCACTTAACTGTTTACATGCAAATATCAATAAATATCTAAAACATTGCTCCATCTTTTCAGTTACCTTTTTTAGTTAAAAAGCCAGGAGAATAGATTAGAGGGATGGTTGCAGGGATAGAGAGAGGTGAAAATTTAGAAAAAATTTAGAAAATTCACTGGGAATAAGAACACACTCCCTTTTAGAAGTATTTGGAATTAGATTTTAGGTGGGTTAGCATTTAACCAGGGATGTATTGTAAAGCAGCATTCCAACCTTTGAGAATAATGTCAAGAAATACAAAGAACATCGTGTCCCATGGATTCCCCATTAGTCTCTATCATAGAGAAAAACTCAGATAAGAAGGGAAATTATCTGAAGTGAACAATTCAGTGAACCTATTGTGCAAAAGACTCAAGTTAGGACAAACAGAAAGCAAGTGAAAGAAAGGGGTAGTTGTCCCTTTCTGTGATTTCCAACTTCAGTCCCACATGAGTTCAGGAGACATCTTTGACTTTAGGAAATTTGGATTGTAGTTTTCCTAGTTTTCAAGGTGAGTTTTTTTTTTGTCTTCCTCAAGTTTTATTTGATTAATCCTAGAAAAGATTTATGAATGCATGATATCATTCACATTCTAGGCAAGAGGGAGTTTTACACTTGACAAGTGGTAGATATAATTCTTCCTAGGCAGTTTCATCACACCCCTCTCAGTGGTGCTGTTGATGTCCTAAGTGTCCAAGGATATGTGTAAAGACACAGCAAGACATAGGAAACAGGAAGAAAAAAAAGTCTGAAATCCACGTGGAAGCACTGTAAAGCAGTGTAATGATGCTCAAAGCTGAGAAACAGCAGCAGGAAGAAGTCTATCCTGGCAGGAGGGGCTCAGGACCGCCTTGCTGTCAAGGAAATGAGGCCCCATATAAAAAACTCCCTGTGGGTAGCAGCAGTAGCCTTTGTTTCTGGAGTAGACTGAATCCAACTAGCACAGGAGGAACTGACTTCTGGCTTCCTGGTGACACAATAGGCCTTCACTTTCATTTCTAGGCTGAGGAAATAGTACCTATTAAAAACTGAAGTAGAGAGAAGCAAGAGGAAGGGCAGCCCTTATTCCATCAGGACATTGCTGCTATCTTTTCTCCATATTCTGACATTTATAATTCTACAAATGGAAGATCACATTTATTTCTTTCCTATCTTTAGAAGAGTAAAAAGAATTTAACACAGACAGGCTGAGAAAGAGCCTGTCCTGTACTTAACAATCAATATTCAGTAGTACTTTAAAAAAATTCTTGGAAGAACAAGTTAGCTTTTTTAGCTTTTGCACATGACCTCAGCCAACTTTGAATTCATAATTGTTCCCTCTGCATTATTATACTGAATCATAAGATACAGGTTTTCTTTGGATTTTATGTGTTCTTAGAATTATATGTTATTTGGTCCACAGACATATTACATCATCTACTTTGGGCCTAAGAACCATTTTCACCATAGAGTCACAAAACCATTTCTTCTCTCCTTTTAATTTACATACTTGGATTTTCTTCCCAAGGGTTGTTAGTTTAATTGGATTTGCTGTTTGTTTTAAAATTTGTCTTTCTTGCTATGATTATTTTGAATTCTGATTTTTTTTATTTCCTGCAAACATAAGAAACAAGATTGGATTCCATTCCATTAGTTCAAAGTCACTGATATGAATGCTAATGTGAATATCTTCACCTACTGTATTATAAGTACAATTTCTAGAATGAACTAAAACATTCTCTGTTCAGTCTCTCTCTGAAACTAGCCTTTCTAGTCTTAAGTTTTCAGAATCTCTATCGGAAACTATCCCTCTTTCTCATTGCTCCTATATCTCTCACTTGATTTATCTTTAATCACTTCCTAAAGGGCTTACCTATCTTTCATGTTTTCTTTTTTTAGTCATATTTTATCCTGTTGGATATATCTCCCTTCCTTCCTCCTTTCCGTCCTTTCTCTCCCTCCCTTCCTCCTTCCCTTTCTCCTCTCTCTCTTCTTTCTTTCATTCTTCCTAGTTTAGGCGAACTTGTGTACTAAGGTATAAAGGACACAGAAAAAATGCATAAATCATATATGTACAACTCAGTAAATTTTTATGTGTTTCATGCCCATGTTTCTTTCTTAGCTTAGATTCCATGGTCTGCTCTTACAACCACTCTCTTTTATCACATTTAACTAATTTTCCCCTTTTCATTTATTATATGTACTTGACTAAGCTCCAACCAGGGTTAAATCAAGTTCTCTGCCTACTCAGTTCCTCCTTTTTTGCAGTAAACCATGATCAATGTTCTTGCAATTCATGACCATATATTTTAAATTACCCTTTGTGCTAGGTAGCTAGTATTTTATAATTCCTAGTCATTTACTCTCTCAGTCTTGGGGACAAGTATTTTCATCTGTTTTTCCTTCAAATTTCCAATATCCTTCACTTCTCTCATCCTCATTCTCATTACCTTTCTTCTATTTGCTAAGAAAACAGAATCCATCAGAATGTAATTTTTGCAAGCTTCTGCCACAGCATTCTTCCCCTTGGTAGCTTTCTTAACCATAGAGTGTATTCTTGCTTTCTCCTTGTTACTGTGATGGGATGATCCAAGTTTCTAGCTAAAGCATCCATTTGTCACTAGATTATATTATCTCTCAACCACTCAAAAGGCTCTTCACAGTAATTGACCCTCCGATAACACTGGAGTATTAAAACTTGCATTGATCCTGTGGTCTTTCTCATAATCATAAAAACAAGTTGTAATTTCTCCCGTGTTTGAAAAAATAGTATATTTAGCTTAATATATATATTATATATAAAAATACATATCACCCTAAACTCACCCTTCCAGTGACTGATTCATTTCTCAGATTCTCTATAGAAAAACTCTGGGAAAATGGAAAAAGTGGAAAAATATCTCTTTGTTTTTTTTTTTTTAAAGATTTTATTTATTTATTTTGACAGAGAAGAGAGGGATCACAAATAGGCAGAGAGGCAGGCAGAGAGAGAGGGGGAAAGCAGGCTCCCCGCTGAGCAGAGAGCCTGATGCGGGACTCAATCCCTGGACCCCGAGACCACGACCCAAGCCGAAGGCAGAGGCCTTAACCCACTGAGCCACCCAGGTGTCCCTCTCTGTTTTTGCAACCCTTTTTATCACAATCAGGAAGGATTTGGGTCACATGACTCCTTGAACATTATCTTATTAAGGTCTCCATGCTCTCTATATTGCCAAACCCATAGTCAATTTTAAGTTTCCATTTTTCTTGATCTGTCATCAGCATTTGATACAGGTATTATTCCCTTTTCATTATAACTCAGCCTTCACTTGACTTCACACTTCCTTGGTTTTCTTTCTCTCTTATCTTCCTATCTTCTAGACCTGTGGTCAGCCAACCTGACTTCTGTTAATGGTCACATAGTAAATAGATTAGCTTTTGTGGGCAGGTGTGGTCTCCATTGCATGTTTACCTCTTTTTTTAACTCTTAATATACATAAAAAATATTCTTCACTTGTAGGCTGTCCAAAAATGGGCTAGATTTGACCCACTAGTCATAGTTTTTCAGCCACTGTTTTAGATTTTCAATTTCAAAGTGTCCCAGAGCTCAGTTCTTCTGTCACTACAGTCCATATTAATAGAAAAGACATCATTCCTTCACTTGGAGATCTCATCTAATTTTTAGGCTTAGATTTAATGGTCTGCTCTTACAACCACTCTCTTTTATCACATTTAACTAATTTTCCCCTTTTGATTTATTGTATGTACTTGACTAAACTCCAACCAGGGTTAAATCAAGTTCTCTGCCTACTCAGTTCCTCCTTTTTTGCAGTAAACCATGATCAATGTTCTTGCATTTCATGACCATTTATTTTAAATTATCCCTTTGTGCTAGGTAGTTAGTATTTTATAATTCCTAGTCATTTACTCTCTCAATATATGAGAGAGTATACTTATATACCATATACATGCTGGTAGTATATAAGCAAATATATACTAGCCAGACCTTGCCCCTAAATTCTAGAATCATATATCTAACTGCCTACTTGTTATCTCCTTTGGACATTTACACTTAATATGCCCCAGACTAAAAGCCCGACTCTTTCCCCAGACTTGTTCCATCTTCCTGTATTTCCCATCTTAGTAAATGTAGCTCCAGTTCCTCAGACTCAGAAAGTGATATTCTCTTTGACTTTTTTTCTTTGTTTTATACCCCATAGTTAATTCATTAGCAAATCCTACAAGGGCATGGGCATCTAGATATCTATCTATATATCTATATTTATATGTAAAGGGTCATTTATTTTCTCCCATACCATTACCATGGTCTAAGACCCTATCATTTCTTACTTTTTGGTTATTGTAATAATATCATAAAGCAGTGCTTTCAGAGTAGGGGCCTTCGGATAGCCTGTTGGTCCATGAGGAGATCAAGAATTTATGACATAATATAAATGAACAATATCACCATAAATACAATTTAATTCTGTCAACATTTTTCCTTAGTAGGACCTTCTCAATTCAGGAAGCAGTACATTTATTTATATTTTGGCACAAACTTCTTATCTAGCTATTAACTACCATTTTGAGTATCACTATCCTAAAGGTCTTTCTGCTTATGGCCTTTTCATCTTGTGTTTTATTCTTATCACAGGAGCTTAAACAGTCATTTTGAAAGTATAAGACGGGTATTGGGGTGACTCAGTTGGTTAATTGTGAGTCTCTTGATTGCAGCTCAGGTCATAATCTCAGTGTTGTGGGATACAGCCCGTCTCTGGGCTCTGCACTCAGTATAGAGTCTGCTTGCCCCTTTCCCTCTGTTTCTCCCCCTGCTTGTGATCTCCCTCTCTTTCTCTCTGTAAAATAAAGTAGTAAATCAAATATTTAAAAACACAAAACCTCCCAATGGCTTTAAATTGCTCTTAAAGTCCGGTTCTCGGAGTCTTCATGGCTTTATATGTTCCGTCTTCCCTTATATACCATATACATGCTGGTAGTATGTATACCTCTGTTACCTCTATGAACTACTTTCTTTTCCTTTCCCTCCTGTCAACTCCATTCCAGCTAAAAGGGCTTGTATAATGTTTCTCAAATATGCCATTCAAGGAAGCTACTGCACTAGAGCCTCTGCACTTGCTCTTTCTTATGCCTTTTTTCTGGTGATGGCAGGGCTTACTTTCTCATGTACTTGAGGTCTTTGTTTAGATATCAGCGAGGATATCAGCATATCTTTCCTTAATTATGCTATTTAATTTTTCTACTTCTATTTCTAGCATTCTCTGCCACCTTTGATTTTCTTTAAATTACCTATAACCTTATAATACATCATACTACCATTTTTTATTCATTTTCTACTTTCTTTTATTATTTTTTAAGGAGTTTATTTATTTACTTGATGGAGAGAGAGAGCATGAGTGGGGGTAGGCACAGAGGGAGATGGAGAAGCAAACTCCCTACATGGGGCTCCATTCCAGGACCCTGAGATCACAACCTGAGCTGAAGGCAGACACTTGGCTGACTTGAGCCCCCCTGGTGCCTCTCTACCTTATTTTATACTAGACAATAAACATCAGGAAGGCAGGGCTTTTTGCTTGCCTTTTAAAATAATGCATTCCTAGTGTCTAGAACAATATCTGACACATGGTAGGTGTTAACAAATTACAGCTGAACAGATTAATGAATGAATAGGTTACATTATAAATTTTTATTATGGCATTTATTATAGTATAATGGTTTCATGTATTTTATTTTTATTTTTTTAAAGATTTTATTTTATTTATTTGACACACAGAGAGAAAGATCACAAGTAGGCAGAGAGGCAGGCAGAGAGAGAGGGGGAAGCAGGCTCCCTGCTGAGCAGAGAGCCCGATGCGAAGCTCGATCCCAGGACCCTGGGATCATGACCTGAGCCGAAGGCAGAGGCTTTAACCCACTGAGCCACCCAGGCGCCCCTCATGTATTTCATTTTTAGAGTGTAAATTATTCAGCATAAAAGATATTAATTTTTACAACAATAGTTTTTTTGCACCATGTTTGTAGAAGAGAATGAAAGTGTTATAGAGGGAACAGTTTTTAAATATAAGATCCTATAGGACATTTTGCCTGCAGTTTGAAATTAATACCACCAGATGGTAATGTTTTATTATAAACAAGACACTCTCCAAGGTTTCTCAAAAACATGAAAACCAAATTTTCCATACATATATGTGTGTGTGTGTGCATGTGTGTGTAATGGAACTTAATTTTATATTAAATCATCAGCACAAATATTCATAGCAGAATAATGTTGCATTAAGTTATATGATTTAGGGTGGAATTTGGTATTTAAAGAAAATTAAAGTATAGCCACTAAAGTACTTTATATCTAACTTCCTGTATGTAATCCACCACATTTCCAGAAATTTATTTTAAGTCCTTTCTGAAACTTCTGATCAGAAGATCAGAAGATTTGTTTAGCTCTTGAAGAATAATATTACCATTGGTATGACTTTTTGATAGCGAATTTTTATTAGTTGTCTTTATAACAAATAATCCCCATACTTTAGTGGGCTTTACCTCTGGGAGCCATATCAGGTTTATGGCTGAAGATGGTGAAAGAACCCTTTAGTTTCACTTCTAGTTTTGGTGGCTAGAGGGAGGAATGAAGGCCTACTGTCCAGGAAAATGCCAGAGATTTATCCCAATTCAAAGAAAGGAATGCTCCTCATTCTAGCCCTTTCCAGTTTTCCTTTCTCACTTAAGGGAGAAAAAAAAAAAGTCAACAGGAGTTAGTTAAGGATTTAAAGAAATAGCCTAGGAACAATGTAGCCAGAGAAAGGAGTAAAGGGCATGGGGAAAAGGCTATTCCAGTAGAGAAACAATGTGAAGGTCACAGACTTAAAGACTAAAAGCTAATCATAAGTTATAGGATTACCAACACACTAACAATGTTCCAGTATAATAACAATAGATAACACCTGAAAGAGCTGAAAAACAACTCTTCCTAAGGAGAAGGACTTAAGGAAGTCCAAAGTAAAGAGGGGAAACAACATCGAAAACATAAGAGGAGGGGTACCAAGGTGGCTCAATTGGTTAAGTGTCTGACTCTTGATTTCTGTTCAGGTCATGATCTCAGTGTCTTGGGATGGAGCCCCATTCTCTTTCTCCCTCTCCCTCTGCCCACACCTCCCCCCCATTTTCTCTCTCAAGCTCTCTTTAAAAACACAAACAGGGGCGCCTGGGTGGCTCAGTGGGTTAGAGCCTCTGCCTTTGGCTCGGGTCATGATCTCGGGGTCCTGGGATCGAGCCCCACATCAGGCTTTCTGCTTGGCAGGAAGCCTGCTCCCCCCTCTCTCTCTGCCTGTCTCTCTGCCTACTTGTGATCTCTATGTGTCAAATAAAAAAAAAATCTTTAAAAACACAAACAAACAAAAACAAAAACAAAACAAAACAAAAAAACAAAACATGAGAGGACACTGAAGCCTCTGGCACCTGTTGCTACAGTGAACATCAAACCAAAGATCCTGGAAACTCAAGGAACACCAAAAATTAGAAATATCAAAGAAAGTCACACGTAGGCATGTCATGTTCAAACCACAGAAAACCAAGGTCAAAGAAAAAGATCTTGAGGGAAGCAGGGATCTATGGAGGAAGAGTAGTTTATGATGAAATTGTACTAGAAATCAATAACAGATCAATAACAGATGGTAGCTGAAAAATCCACCAATGTTTGGAAGTTAAACAACACATCTTTAGATAATATCTGGGTCAAATAAGAAGTCTCAAAAGAAATTTTAAAATATTTTAACCAAATTAAATTAAAATAAAAAACACAACTTTTCAAAATTTGTGGAATGCTGAGAAGTCATTGTTTCCAGGGAAATTTATGGCTTTTGATATATATGTTAGGAAAAAAAATCCAAAATCAATAACTTATATATGGAACTTGTGAAAGAATATATACAAGACATCTTTTCTTTGTGACTTTCATTTATTTATTTATTTATATTAACATATAATATATTATTTGCCCCAGGGTACATGTCTGTGTTTTCTTCTATTTAGATTCAATATTGTCTTTACACTTCAGTTTCAATGACACCAATGAAAATGACCAGTGAACACAGACTCATAAATGAATGATGTTAGGTTCATCAGAACATGAGGGATTAATGGCTAATTCTGACAGGAGGAATTGGGGAATGTTCTTCAGAGAAAGAACAGTTCATGCTGAATCCTGAATCACCATTTAGGCATTTGATGATATTACTAGAAACTGTGTGTAGTGGAGGACAGGATGAATCACAAAAGAATGGTAAGAATAAAATTAGGTATTAGCTTAGATAAATATTGTGAAGGTCCTTGCTTATCTTGGTAGGGAGCTTGAGATCAATCCATAATGAGAATTAATTGGAACATTAATGAAATCAAGGTTAAATAAATTCATTTTTGAAAAGAGCCATAGTTGAATCTTAAAAACCACTGGAATTAGGTCTTTGACATCTTTGGTACTTTCTTTCATTTTTATAGTGATTATTCTCTCACATCGCAGACCAGCATGCTCCATGAGTTGAAGGATCAGGTGCATGATGGCTATATCTTAGAGCTGGAGTAATGTTCTTATTCACTTCTAGGTTGGAAAATACGGGGGTGGAGTAGGAGTGGAAATCTTATTGGCCTGCCACAGATGAAATTCTTAACTCCTGAGTCATCATTTGCAGCCATCTGAGAAGGATTAATATAATTACATGATGACCCAACCAGTACTATATGAATTGTGTATGAGTAAAAAGTAATTCATCGAAAAAGATTCAGCAGAAAGCAGTATACTGGACAGAGAAAATAATGGGAGTTAATAGAAGAGATTATGCAGAATTGCATTTTTACAACTCTTTGGTATTTGAAAACAATGAAAATGACTTTAAAATCTTGAAATTAGCAAATTAGTGAAACAAAAACAATCTAAATTTCACAATATATCTTTGAGGTGATAAGTGAGAGACAGTTACTTGAGGCGATAAGTGAGAGACAGTTACTTGAGCATAAATTTCCAGTCTTGTTTGTATCCCTGTTAGCCTAGCTATGACTTACTGGACTCAGAAATCTGAACTCTAAGCATTAGCAACCATTTATAGGCTAGACATAGGAATATATGCTCTGTAAGATGCAATCTCTCTTACAGAGGAAAAACCCAGTTGGATGGTCACTACGCAACCAGCCAGATCTTAACATTTCTGAATGTGACACTGATAGAAACAGAACCAGTAGGAGATGAAATGATATGCTTAGAGTCAAGTGAAAAGTAGAGAGGGAAAGAGACAATGAGAAATGCTGAGTGACACGTTCAGCAGCATCATTAGCACATGTCAGGTAGACATCTATTTCTGAGAGGTTATCAAGATGACCAAATTACCTAAGTGGCTTGTAGATTATATCCCATGGGAAGCAAACACTGAGGCAGAGACTAGTGTTCAGGACATTGATTAGGGAGTCCTCCTGGGAATATGGATAGAAAAGATGGGAAGCAGGATTGGACAGAAAAAGAAGTTAAGTTCTGATGCAATTCCGAGGAAATTTTCAGTCAACCCATGGAGAGGTCTGGAACTGGGATAACATTGTATTTTTCCCAACTTGGTGCAAGAGAATTAGGACTATACACCAACATTATAATTAATCACTGGATCAGGGCTGCTCCTGGAAAGAGGTATGACCTTGGGTGAAGCAGTATTCTTCAGCCAAGGCACTCTCCAAAGACAGCTTATAGCTGAGGGCCATCTTCCAGTAGCTGGGGGAAATCTGTCCTTCTTTCCTAAAAGAGAATCTGGATGGTACACCACAAAGGGGTATAAAAAATTATCTGTTTCATAGGGGGTTGTTAAGATTAAATGAGCTAATATGTGAATAACACTTGGAAAAATGTCTGGCATATATTAAGCATTATACAAGTGATTGCTGCCCTTCTTATTAATGACTGAATGAAGAATATTCCTAAGTCTCTAACAGGTTTGTTTTGACATGTTTATGGTAGTGGTTTAACCAAACGTTTCTAATAATATCCAAGGAAAGTAATAGTTAATGAAGTGATATGCTTCCTTCATTTCATGTGGAAAAATAATACACAGGATAAAAACCTAAATATTACCCTAAACTGACTGCATACCTCTTGGTTCAGGTTTAAGTCAGAGAAGCTGAGCTGCTCTGAACTTTCCTGTACCTGATCTACCATCCTACCTCACTTCTGATGTATTGCATCACTGTACTCTGAGAGATATATTGGCATTTAGCTTAATATTGGCTTCTCTTTACTATGGTTATGTTGTGAAGTTGGTCAGGCTCTGGATGCTTTTCTGAAACATAATGGGAGGGTCTAGCTGGTGGAGAAAGACAGTGTTGTGTATGGAGTGCATGAGTAATTTGCACCTGTCATATTTATAACGCTTGAATCTAAGGCAGAAGCACAGGCCAGATGTTTTGAGTTCAGGCTCCTGTTTTTAAATTTTTGACTGCAATCCTAACAGAGCTAGCAATGCTCAGAGCCATACAGAGATTAACATATTTAGTTGTCTGGCAGTTGGTTAAAATATTTATCTTTCACTTAGAAAAATCTCCTTTGCCAGATGTAAGTGCCAGCATTTATATGTATACAACCTTTTCTATGTGGTATATACAATATGATGGCAATTGGCAGTGGAGCAAAAGAGTTGCTGACTCTTCATTAAAGTCTTCTCCACTTTTAAAGTTTTGAGTTCTTCTTTGACTATAAAAATACTTTTATATGAGTGTCTATCACTCCTGGCTGATCAGAGGGGTCACCCATGGAGTTCTTTGAAAAATAGAAATGATTGCACTGTGACTATGCCTACTGAATAAAGATTTCTTGGATGGCATCTCTAGTTTAAAATATTTCCGCAGGTGATTCTGGTGCACAACCAGAATTTAGAACAATGATTTATAAATATTTATTCTTTATGACCTGCTTCTTTAATAGATAATGATAGTTACCATATTGTGAGTGTCGGGTACTTATTAAACACTTTCTCTGCAACACTCCATTATTCTAATCCTCCCAATGACTCTATGAGTTACATCTTATTATTCTCCTTTTATGATGAACTGAATGAGGTTAAATAACTTCCCTAAGCTTGGTCTGTCTGACTCCAAAGCCTATATTCACTCCACAAATTCATGCAGTCAAGGATGCTTAGAATTCAAGAGAGTAGGACGAAGGCTCTTTGTTAACTTCTTAGGATTATCCACACCCTCTTGCTGATGCTCAAACTAGTAATCATCATAGCTCATAAGAGGGCTATTTAATGTGTGTAACTTCTTACTATTCCCATGACAAGTGCAGTATAGTAAAAATGCACAAGAAAGGAGAAAAATAGTCTTTACTCTATTAATTTTTACTATCACATTTTAAGTCTGAAGCTAGGGAAATAATGTATTATTACCAGACACATTAAATAGCCCAGCAAGCAGATCAATAACAAAGTGCAAAGACCACAAAGTCCCCTCTTATCTCTGTCTTCTAGACATACATCAAATTTATCTCTGTCCCTAGATGCTGCTCTTCTTCTAAGCTTCTACTTAAATTATTTCCCTGTTAGTCCTCTGCTCTGGGTCTGCCTTCCTCTCTGTTAGATTTTCTTTTTGGCTGTACCACAGTCATGTTGCTAATGCTAATGCCTCATGTGATGTCAGAGGGCTCATAATTCTAACTGCTCTTTCAAAAATAATAAATGTTATGTAGATTTTCCATGTTGTTTTTTCCAGCTTTTCATGTCACAACAATGTTTTTCAATTTGAATATATGTCCTCAGGACAAGTAGGTGTTAATAACTTAAGCAGTTGCAATATATTAAATTACTAGAATATTCTTATAGGCCAGTTGTTTTGTTCTGTTCATTCCCCTAGTTACTTTTTAGATTATTAGTTATTAGATTTGGCAGAATTATAATGAAAGAAAAATAGAAGGGTCCAAAGTTAAGTTCCTTATTTTAAAAATATTAATCAGGACTATTTTTTTAGCTTAAAAGAATTTACCTTAAAAATAGAAGATCTGTGATAAAACACTATAGCTTCTCTAACCTTGACCTTATTCAAATGACCTCTAATGTTAATTGATAGCATAGACAACTGTTACTAATTAATCAGTCCTGACCTGTAAACAGTTGGAATGTGTGTGAATGTGTGGCACTTTATATTAAAGCTTTGAGTTAGAGATATTTAGGTGAAATTGTGGTCACATGCTTAAGGCTTTCATTGAATGCTTTGGGTTTTAGCTGATGCAACACAACTGCTTTAAATAAAGCAAATGTGACCTGAAAACAGGATGAAAAATGGAGCCTGATTGACTAAAATTGAGTGGCATGGTTGCCTGGACTTAGAGGTCCATCAGTTACTGAGACAAACCAGACAGGCAAGAGCCTATAGTAAAATATGCATGTCATTTAGGGAGGGCAGAGGCATAAACTGTCCTTTTATCTGGCAAATGGCTTATGGTCCTCATGGTTACAGTAGGGAAATAACTGTCTACAAAAGATCACTTAAACTTTTTCCTATACAGGAAGACCTTAGGTATTAACCTATAGACAGTAAAGTATTCTGGGAATTTATCATTTCCTCATATGTCAGCATTCTTACAGTGGCAAGATATTACCTTGTATGAATCATGTCTTGTTTTCCAAATGGTCTGTCAATATCACCTGAACACATTTACTTTAATGATTCACTGACTTTAATTTATTCTCTCATTGACACATCAGTGCATTTAACATATTTTCCTGTCTTTTTATGTTCTTTCCTCTGTTTGCAGCAATTTTCCTCCTCTTAGTCATTCTTCTTTTTTTTTTTTAAGATTTTATTTATTTATTTCACAAAGAGAGAGAGATCACAAGTAGACAGAGATGCAGGCAGACAGAGAGAGGGGGAAGCAGTTTCCCCACTAAGCAGAGAATCTGATGCGGGGTTCAATCCCAGGACCCTAAGACCACGATCCAAGCCAAAGGTGGGGGTTTTAACCCACTGAGCCACCCAGCGGCCCTAGCCATTATTCTATATACATAGAAATATTCTTTTCTTTGTAGATCTTTCCTTAATGTTTAACTGAGGCAAATTTGAGAGTCATTGGCCACTTATTTTAACAGAAGAGTTTCATATATATCTTCATCTTTTCCAAAATAATAACTCTAAAATTATCAAGTATCTTTATTGTTTAAATATATCAAATATCAAATATATATTATATCAAATATTCTTATTATTTATTTAATAGCAACTCAGAGTTCAAGATATCTTTCTCAAATTTGTCTGGTGAGAGTGCTTTGGTGAATATCAAGGATGGAATGACTAGGACTTAGTGAATCAAATAAAAGGTAACTTGACCTGGTGGTAAACACATAAGCTAGGAAATAAGAATAGGATTTTTAGTCCCAGCTCTATTAATACTAGCTGTGGTGCTTGTTCCACTAAACCTTCTCATCCTCTCTTTTTTCAACTGTAAAATGCAGTATTCACTTGAACTAGACCAGTGATTTTAAAAACAGTTTCTTGGCACAGAAACCTATTCCGCAATTAAGTGGCAAATTAATGTGTTCAAACGAAATGTTGTGATGGTTAAGGGAGGGTGATGAGGACCCCTGAGTCCAACATCCTATGTTCCCATCCCTGAAGCAGCTCCTGAGAGATATCTCTTGAGTCTCATAGAATCCATAAAGCCAGTATTAAAGCAAAGCAAAACAAAACAAAACAAAAATAGCTATCTCTTAAGTTCCATCTAAACTCAGTTTTCCAAAGATCTTTTTCAAACTGAAGTGTGCATTCATAGAAATAAACTTTGTTTGTGTGCCAATGCCCAGCCATCATCCAGTTGTCTGTCTTTTAAGTCCTAGCCCCAGGGTTCATTGATTGCTTGTTTTCCGCCTTGTTTTGTTTGTTCAGCAGTACAAATCTATACCCACACAAATGAGAGAACACGGCCCTTTGGGCAGCATAGCCACCTTGAGAGTACAAAGCACACTTGCAGATCAATGGCTCAAATGATGGCTGTGGATAAATTTAGGATGGACGGTGCTGCAGATGATGATCCTTATTACCACAGACTGAAAGTAAAAAAATATTTACCCTCCTCCCAGTGCTAGAGCAAAGCTCTTTTCCTTTCCCTCTTTATAGACCTCCACCCCTACGCTTGACCTGAGTTGAGGAATACTGAGTGGTTAGCTTTCATTACCTGGCATTTGTTTTCTAATTTACATAATTGAATTTTTGGCTGAACTTTGAGCTCTCAAATATGATTTGAGTCCTACTGTTCACTTTTATATGGACCACAAATACAAAACAACAATTTATAAAGAAGGTTGCTAGAGAGGTAAAGATAATGCATTTCTATTAAAAACAACAAAAAAAGACAACTGAAGGCACTCTCCTGAGCATTATTAGATTGAGGGGACTAGAATATCAGTTTTTGGGTCTTAAGGCACAGATAATTATTGGGTAAAATTCCACCGTGAAGTGGGCATGTTGGGACTGCTGGATGTTTGTGACCCAAAGACATTTCAGGATATGGATTATTTGGAATCAACAAAATACAAATGTTGCTTAATTTTTATAAGCTCCCTTTGATTAGGGGTTATCACGATAGGATCTTAAAAAATAATTAGATAGGAAATGCCAAAAAAGCATCTTAAAATCATATATATATAAATTTTTATATAGAATATGGTACATATTATGCATCAAGTTCAGGAGAAACAAGTTGTTTTATTATTAATATAGTTAATATAATTAATTTCACTCTTTAAAGAATCTATTCATCTTCCTTGACCTGAAGGAACTCACTTGAGGAAACAGATACTGTGACCCACTGTGGTAAGTGATACAGTAAGTCTTTTGAGGTTTTGCAGTCCTGTGAATGTCCTACAACCTTACCTGTACCCTGTACACACACACACACACACACACACACACACACACACACACAGCATCCTATAACTATACCCTCCCTAACATACTATGTGATGTTATATCTTAAAATACTCTCTTATTCTTACATCTTAAAATACTCTCTCCTTCTCATTTATGGAGTAATCTCCTCTGTGTGTAACACCAGTGGGATGTAATGACCCCCTTCTACCAGAGAATCTGAGAAGAAAAATCCTGGGAGCCAACGTTTGGGTATGTGCTCTATGGTTAATCAGTCAAATTTTTGCCATAGCAAACTCTCTTTTCTCTCCTCCTGTAACTTGAGTGAATGATACAGAGAAGAAGAAATTAATAAAATCTTGGGGTAGCCTGCCATAGCAGCTTAGGGTACTTCAGTGGTATCCAGTGGCGGTTGGCTGTGTGAAGCAATGTCAGTGGTGCACAGCACAGGAGTTATTTAGAGCGAAGGGATCCCTATCCTGCTGGTTCGCCCCAGAGCCATAGGTTGCTTCTCCTTTGCCATACTGTGAACACTACTTTAGACAACCAGAGTAGGTGTCTATTAGTTTTCAGCAAGAACTGTGACTGATAAATGCCCCTGGGGTTTTAAAAATAGCTATATGCTATCATGTGGACACATACAAAATTGCCTGAATAAAAATGACCAGATGTTTTATAATATTGATATTAATTCATTCGTTAATGTGTCCAATATATATTTATTAGACACTTTTGTGCCAGTCGTTTTATCAAGCTATGAAACTCTATTGAAAAAGTTAAGAAAATGTGATAGTAAATATATTTAGTACTGCTGATTATGTAAAATACTTCTGTGTCAGGAACTAATCATGATAAAATAATATTAGTAATATTGCCACCTTGACTTATAGTGTGAACTTGTTAAGTTTTAAAAGTCCAGAAGGCTGAATCTAGAGGGAACATTTTAAATCACATGGTTGGCTAAGTCTTGAAGCTTAAGGTGTTTGCGATGTGGCAGAGATTTTTAAAGGTCATACTAAAACTGCAAATTCTTCTTTTTCTACCACAACTCAGGGTGCAGAATAAAACGCCTTCCAAGGAGGTGCTATATGTCAGAGGTACAGAGCAAATCTAATTACATGGGTAGCAGAGGAGCCATTTTTGGAATAGTATGGTAGACTTAATATTTTTCAGAAATATTTCTTTCTTTGAAAGAAGAATATCTTTAAGACTTCATTTAGATATGTGTAATAAAATTTAAAAATTTCTAGTAAGTAAATCTGAAAAGTCCCAGGACAGGATCAAAAGGTCTAGAATTAAGTAGAATAGGATTAATAGAAGGAATTGCCAACACTTGATCTAATAGGGTCAGGACAGAAAAATTTTCATAAATCAGAATAAAATAATCTACAGTGAAAATGAAGTAGAAGTTTTCATTAGACCAAAATGCATGGTAATATATCTATAGTAATATTCATATATATATAAAATTTTTGCTTACATATATAGAATTGTGTCTAGGTTTTAGGCAATCAGTAAATTAAACATGATTCACTCTATCAAGATAAGTTCAAACACACTCATTTGTCCTTTTTATTGTTGGTTTTACACCACCCTTAACTCTTCCTTTTCCTGTAATTAGTCCCTGTCGATTATCCTTCCAGATTTTTCTATATTCTTACCCTTTTTTACTCTCAATGCTAACACTGTGATTTAGTTCTTCATTACGTTTCACTTTGTTTTCTGCAGTGTCTTTTAACTGGTGTTAAAACTCCAGGTGTTTTCCTATGCAGCTGATTTTTTCTATGGTGTATAGAGTGCCATTACTAAAAATACAAACCCAATTTTCATTTCTTTCCTTAGAATTGTTCAGTTACAATCCATCATTTCAAGATAAAGTTCCAAATTCTTTGTATGACATTCAGGATGATTCACAAACTAGTATCTGCTTATTTATTTTTCTTTTATGTGGTTTCTTTAGAAGATAACACATTTCTCTTGCCACATGACTTCCAGTATATATTGTTTTCTGACACTGACTTGGCCTTTCTGTATTTATACCTGCCTAAACCTCTTCCTCCTTTGGGATCCAGCTCAAATATCACCTCTTACGTGAGGTCTTCCGGTTTTAAGTGCTTCTAAAGCCACCACTGCATTTAGCAAACTGCTTTTATTATTATTTACTTGCTTGTCTCTCTCCTATTCTAGCCTTTGAGTTCAACAAACTGTACTTTCCTGTTTAATACATTATCAGTATTTAACATAAGACCTGCCGTACTACATATACTCAATTGTATTTATTGATAGAATGAAAATTTGTTCATGAATGAATGACAGAATTTTCAACTACATTAACTTATTTAAAATTTACAAGAAGTCCTGTGAGTTAAGCCTTTATTATTATTATTATTTTTAAAGATTTTATTTATTTATTTGATAGAGAGAGAGGATGAGAGAGAGAGACAGCACGAGAGGAGGGAAGGTCAGAGGGAGAAGCAGACTCCCTGCTGAGCAGGGAGCTCAATATGGGACTTGATCCTGCGGCTCCAGGATCATAACCTAAGCCAAGGTACTTGCTTAACCAATGGAGCCACCCAGGTGCCCAAGCCTTTCATGTTATTATAGTAACATTTTCAATGCATATTGAAAACTTCACATAAATTAAAAATACATTCTTATGTATTAGCCCTTCCAATCCTAATGGTAAACTTTTTTTTGTAGATAAGATAGGAATTATAATTTCGATCTATAAATGAGAAAATGGAGTCCAGCCAATTTTAGAAAACTTGTCCACAACCACAGAACTTGTGTAAAATTTTGGACCTGAACTGAAGTTTTTTGATGCTCAAAGAAAGATTTCATTTTTTTTTCAAATTCCTTTATTTGCTCTCTACTCTTGTTTCTCTACCTCAATGTAACTTCAACTTCGTGTGTTTCATATTTAGAGGACCACAGAACTCAAAACCTTCTAGAAATACCAAGTGATCCTTCTTGAAGAGTACTAATGCCTTCAGAAAGACATAATTAAAATCTTAAGAGTCTGACTTGGATGAAATCTTGGAATTTCAATTCTGTTCTTTAATCCTCAAGTGGTCTTTACAACAAAAGAATACTTTCTCTCACATTTAGAATTAAACAAAGAGATTAAAAACAAACAAATATAAAAAAGCAATGATTTCACCTGTTCTTGTTAATGGTATAAATATTTTTAAACTTTAAGCTTTTAAAAAATTTAGTAATTTCAAAAAAATCACCTACAAAGAAAAAAATGTTTTATTGCATAAATATTGACAGTGAAGACAAAATCTATATTGGAATATGGAATATGCTCATAT
Source organism: Nasua narica (assembly GCA_028533885.1). NCBI lineage: Eukaryota > Metazoa > Chordata > Mammalia > Carnivora > Procyonidae > Nasua > Nasua narica. The sequence continues at coordinate 63,552,778 of CM052815.1, forward strand.
GTCTTTGCAGTTTCATAAATGGAAAACTCAGGTTTCTACTTCTTTATCTTACATGAACATCATTAAGACTTTTCTAAATTATACAAGTGATTTTTTTTCCTAATTTGGCCTTAGGTGTATAGAAACCACCAGCATTTTAAAAGTCATTATTTCATTATATTTAAATTTTAATTTCTTTGAGAAATTTATTTTGTTATTGCTAAAAACATAGCTAGTTTACAGTAATGACAAGAGCATGGATTAAATTCTAACTGTACCATCTACTTAGCATTGGAGAATGAAATTAATATTTCTGAGATTTCATTTACTTACCTATAAAATGAAATCCTAATATCTTCCATAGATTATTCATGCATGTAGAGTAAGTCTCCTTGACAATATGAGTTATGTCTTTTCTACTACTGTCCTTAACACCATTGATGTCATTGGATTGTCATACATATTAAGTGAAATAGTGCCTTGCAAATTCTAAAGTGATTTACAAATCTAAGTTGCTGTTCTCATAATATTTATTTCCATTAAGTTGAAGGAGAAAGAAAAAAATGTATAAATTTAAGGCACTAACAAGAGTGCTTGGTATTTCTAAAAGGATTTCCAACATATAGTATGCTTATGTTTCTCTTATGAATATTTCTGTGCATGTCTTCTACACATTCACAGAAATTATAAACCAGGAGTGATATTTTTGCTATATCATACTGTAACTGGGTCTCAGAGTAAGTGTACTTCCCTTTGTACTTGTTAATACCAGAGCATCATGTCATTTAAGAAGAGAGAGAGTTTGACTTCTTTGCCTATTTGAATACCTTTATTCCTTTTTATTGTCTGACTGATATTGCTAGGACTTCTAATACTCTGCTGAACAATAGTGATGAGAGTGGGCATCCTTGCCATATTCCTGATCTTAAGGGAGAGGTTTTCAGCTTTTCCCCGTTGAGAATGAAATTTGCTGTGGGTTTTCCACAGATGGATTTTATGAAGATGAGGAATAGTCCCCCCTATACTCTGAAGAGTTTTAATCAGGAAAGGATACTGTATTTTGTCAAACACTTTTTCTGCATCAATTGAGGGGACCATATGATTCTTGTCTCTTTCTTCTTTATGCATTATATCACGTTGATTGGCTTGCAAGTGTTGAACCACACTTGCATCCCAGGGATAAATCCCACCTAGTCATGGTGGTTAATCCTTTTAATGTACTGCTGGATTCTATTAGCTAGGATCTTGTTGAGAGTTTTGGCATCCATAATTTATCAGAGATATTGGTTTGAAATTCTCTTTTTGATGGGGTCCTTGCCTGGTTTGGGGATCAAGGTGATGCTGGCTTCATAGAGTTTGGAAGTTTTCCTTTTGTTTCTATTTTTTGAAACACTTCAGGAGAATAGGTATTATACCTTCTGTGAAGTTTGGTATAATTCTCCAGGGAATCCATCAGGCCCTGGAATCTTATTTTTTGGCAGCTTTTGATCACTGCTTCAATCTCATTACTGGTTATTGGTCTTTTCATGTTGTCAGTTTCTTCCTGTTTCAGTCTTGGAAGTTTATAGGTTTGCAGGAATGCATCCATTTCTTCTAGGTTGTTGAACTTATTGGAATATAGCTGTTTATAATAATTTCTGATAATTGTTTCTGTTTCCTTGGTATTAGTTATGATCTCTTCCCTTTCATTCATAATTTTATTAATTTGGGTCCTTTCTCTCTCTCTTTTTTTTTTTTTTTTGATAAGTCTGGCCAGTGGTTTATTGATCTTATTAATTCTTTCAAAGAGCCAGTTTCTAGTTTTGTTAATGTGTTCTGTATTTCTCATTTCTAGTTCATTGATCTCTTTTCAAATCTTAATTATTTCCCTTCTTGTGTGTAAGTTCGGTTTAATTTGTTGTTAATTCTCCAGTTCTTTAAGGTGTAAAGATAGTTTTTGTATTCAGGATTTTTCTATTTTTCTGAATGAGGCTTGGATGGCTATGTACTTCCCCCTTAGGACGGCCTTTGCCATATCCCATAGGTTTAGATTAATATGTGTTCATGCTCATTGGTTTCTATGAATTATTTAAGTTCTTTGATTTCCTGGTTGACCCAAACATTCTTGAGTAGGATGGTCTGTTTTAACTTTCAAGTGTTTGAATTTCTTTCAAACTTTTTCTTGTGATTGAGTTCCAGTTTCAAAACATTGTGGTCTGAGAATACGCAGAGAATAATTTCAGTCTTCTGGTATCAATTGAGACCTGATTTGTGACCCAGTATGGGATCTACTCTGGAGAAAGTTCCATGTGTGCTTGAGAAGAATGAGTATTCTGTTTTTTAGGGTGAAATATTCTGTATATATCTATGAGGTCCACCTGGTCCAGTGTGTCATTCAAAACTCTTGTTTCTTTGTTGATTTTCTGCTTAGGTGATATGTCTATTGCTGAGAGTGGAGTGTTGAGGGCTCCTACTATTAATGTATTATTACCAATACACTTCTTTATTTTGGTTAACAGTTGGCTTATGTAGTTGGCTGCTCCCATGTTGGGGGCATAGGTATTTACAATTGTTAGATCTCCTTGTTGGATAGACCCTTTCAGAATGGTATAGTGTCCTTCTGTATCTCTAACTATAGTCTTTAGCTTAAAATCTAATTTGTCTGATATGAGAATTGTTACCCCAGCTTTCTTTTGAAGTTCATTGGTATGAAAGATTGTTCTCCATCTTTTCACATTCAGTCTGGATGTGTCTTTAGTTTCAAAATGAGTCTCCCATACAACATATGGATGGGTCCTCTCTTTTTAGCCAATCTGCACCCTTGTGCCCCTTTATGGGAGCATTTAAGTCATTCACATTGAGAGTGATTATTGACAGATAAGATTTTATTGTCATCATGTTGCCTGTGAAGTCCTTGTTTCTATAGATTGTCTCTGTATATCTCTGTTCTGTATCACTCTTGGGGTCTTTCTCCTTTTATAGGACCCCCCTTAATATTTCTTGCAGGGCTGGCTTAGTGGTTACATATTCTTTCAGTTTCTGCCAGTCCTGGAAGCTCCTTATATCTCCATCCATTCTGAATCACAGCCTTGCCAGATAAAGAATTTTTGGCTGCATATTCTCATTTATTACCCTGAATATGTCTTTCCAGCCCTTTTTGGCTTGCTGAGTCTCTGTGAACAAGTCTGATGTTATTCTGATGTTCCTCCCTCTGTACTGCCCTTAAAATGGTTTCCTTGGTTCTAAGATTTGTGAGTTTTACTATTACATGCCTGGGTGTTTGTCTGCTCTCCTCGATCTTGGATCTTGGAAAGGGTGTTCTCTCTGCCTCTAGGACACAAATACTTGTTTCATTCCCAGATTAGGGAAGTTCTTGACTATGATTTGGTTAAATATATCTTCTAGTCCTATCTCTCTCTCCACTGCCTCAGGGATCCCAATAATTCTGACATTGGAACATTTCATGATGTTATTTCTCTAATTCTGTTTTCATGGATTCTAAGCTGTTTGTTCCAGGCCTCCTCCTGATCCTTCTTTTCTATCAGTTTGTTTTCAAGATCAATAATTCGTTCTTCTGCCTCATTTACCCCAACTGTTAGAGTATCCATATTAGATTGTATTTCATTGAGAGCATTTTTAAGTTCTGCCAGATCTGCTCTCATTTCTCCCCTTAGCTAATCTATGTTGCCATTAGTAGCTTCCTCCAGCTTGACTATTGTCTTCATAACTACTACTCTGAAGTATGTTTCTGACACTTTGCTTAGATCCATATCCATTAGATCTGCAGGAGAGGTCATTGTCTCTGTGTCTTTTCTTTGCTGGGAGTTCCTCCTCCTCTGTGGAGTTGTGGTTGAGGGATTTACAACCAAAAATATCAACCACACACCAGGCAAGGTGCACCCTGGGAAGGTTCAGAGCAATTGGAAGTCACCACCAAAAAGAAAAAAAAAATGAGACCCAAGAGTAAGATTTATAAAGTAAAAAACAAAACAAACAGACCAACAAAACAAAAACAAAACAAACAAAACAAAACAAACTATAAGGAATCCAAAATAAAAGGTGGGGGTTGGTGGTGATGGGAAGGTGGCTATAATCCTTCAATGTGGCAAGGAAGGGTATTTCAGTTCTTCCTGGGTGTATTTTGTTCTTTTGTTAGAAAACTCTACTTCCCAGAGATACAGGGAAATTAAAACTGGTGTATATATAAAGGTATTATGAAATAGGGAAGAAAGGACTACATTGAAGCTTATATCTATATATAAATAGAAAAAGAAAAAGAATAAAGTATGAAAAAAGAAACAAACAAGAAACATGAGAAAGAAATTTTAAAAAAAGAGACAGAAAGTTGTATCTAAGAAATATATAGGATGTGAGGCAACAGCAGGAGTTTAATATACTGTTTTCCCTTGGTGTTGGTGTTTTAGTTTCATGAGGACACTGTGGTCCACTTTGTTCTGTTTGAATGCTGTTATCAGTCCTTTTCCATCTTGCAGCCACCAGTCTCCAAGCTATTTCTGGTCCCCAAGTGCAGGGGGCTTTTGTACTGGGGTATTACTTTCCAATGGCTAGCTTCTGGTGGCTCCCTCCCCATTCTGTTTATCCTCCTATGTCTGTTCATGCAATCTCAACTCTGTCTTTTGTACCTCTCAACTGATGATCCTCTGCCTCCGTAGAGATCCAGATGTGAATCATCTTACATCTCAGGCTGATTTCATGGGTGTTCAAAGTGGCTTGGTAGATTTCTAGTTAAATTCAGGGGACCAGTTGAAAAGGAGTCTCCCACTCCTCTGCCATCTTGGTGGAATTTGAGAATTTTTTTTCTTTCACTTTTTAAATTGGTTTCAAAGGTAGAATTTAGTGATTCGTCAGTTGCATATAACACACAGTGCTCATTACATAAAATGCCCTCCTTAATGGCCTTCACTCTGTTACACCATCCTCTTTCGCCCACCCCTTCAGTAACCCTCAGTTTGTTTCTGAGAGTTCAGTGTCTCTTATGGTTTGCCTCCCTTTCAATTTTCATCTTCGGTTTTCCTTCCCTTCCTCTATGTTCATCTCTTTTGTTTCTTAAATTCTACATGTGAATGAAATAATATGGTATTCGTCTTTCTCTGGCTGCCTTATTTCACATAGCACAATACCCTCTAGTTCCACCTACATTGTTGCAAATGCAAATGGTAAGATTTCATTCTTTTTGAAGACTGAGTAATATTCCATTAAATATAAATACACCACATCTTCTTTATCAATTCATCTGTCAATGGCCATTTGAGCTCTTTCCATATTTTGACTATTGTGGACATCACTGCTATAAACTTTGGAGTGCATATGCCCCTTTGAATCACTGTGTATTCTTTGGATAAATACCTAGCAGTGCAATTGCTGGGTCATTGGGTAGCTCTATTGTTAACTTTTTGAGGAACCGCCATACTGTTTTCCAGAGTGGCTGTACCAGTTTGCATTCCCAACAGTTTAAGAGGGTTCCCCTTTCTCTGCATCTTTGCCAACATCTGTTGTTTCCCATGTTGTTAATTTTAGTCATTTGACACATCTGACTGATGTAAAGTAGTATCTCATCATGGTTTGGATTTGTAATTTCTTGATGCCAAGTGATGCTGAACATTTTTTCATGTGTCCGTTGACCATTTGTATGTCTTCTTTGGAGGAATGTCTGTTTATGTCTTCTGCCCATTTATTGACTGGATTTTTGTCTTTTGAATGTTGAGTTTGATAGGTTCTTTACAGATTTTGGATACTAGCATTTTATCTGAAATGTCATTTGACATATCTGAAATATCTTCTCCCATTCCATAGGTTACCTTGTAGGTTTGTTGACTATGTCCTTTGCTGTGCAAAATTTTTTTTTATCTTGATTAAGTTCTCTTTCCTTTGGAGACTTGTCTAGCAAGAAGTTGCTGCAGCTGAGGTAAAAAAGGTTGCTGCCTGTGTTCTCCTCTAGAATTTTGATGGATTCCTATCTGACATTTAGGTCTTTTGTCCATTTTGAGTTTATTTTTGTGTATGGTGTAAGAAAGTGGTCCAGTTTCATTCTTCTGCATGTGGCTGTCTAATTTTCCCAATACCATTTGTTGAAGAGACTGTCTTTTTTTCCATTGGATATTCTTTCCTGCTTTGTTAAAAATGAGTTGACCACAGAACTAAGGGTCCATTTCTGAGTTCTCTATTCCGTTCCATTGATCTGTGTATGTGTTTTTGTGCCAGCACCATACTGTCTTGATGATTACAGGTCTGTAATACAGCTTGAAGTCTGGAATTATGATGCCTCCAGCCTTAGTTTTCCTTTTTAACATTCCTTTGGCTATTGAGGGTCTTTTCTCATTCCATACAAATTTTAGGATTATTTATTCCAGTTCTGTGAAAAAAAAAAAGTTGATGGTATTTTGATAGGGATTGCTTTGAATGTGTAGATTGCTCCAGGTAGCATAGACATTTTAAGAATATTTGTTCTTCCAGTCCATGAGCATAGGATGTTTTTCCATTTCTATGTGTCTTCCTCCATTTCTTTCATAAGTGTTCTATAGTTTTCAGAGTATGGATCCTTTACCTCTTTGGTTAGGTTTATTCCTAGGTATCTTATGTTTTTTGGTGTTGTTCAAAATGAGATCAACTCCTTAATTTCTCTTTCTTTTGTCTCAATTTTGTGCATAGAAATATCACTGATTTCTGTGCATTGATTTTATATCCTGTGACTTTGCTGAATTCCTGTATCAGTTTTAGCAATTTCTAGATGGAGTCTTTTGGGTTTTCCACATAGAGTATCACGTCATTTGCAGAGTGAGAGTTTAACTTCTTTGCCAATTTGGATACTGTTTATTTCTTTTTATTGTATGATTGCTTAGACTAGGATTTCCACAACTATGTTGAATAACAGTGGTGATAGTTGACATCCCTGTTGTGTTCCTGACCTAGTGTAAAAGCTCTCATTGAGGATATTTGGTGTGGATTTTTCACATATGATTTTATGATATTGAGGTATGTTCCTTCTATTCCTACACTGCAGAGAGTTTTTACCAAGAAAGGATGCTGTATTTTGTCAAATGCTTTTTCTGCAGCTATTGAGAGGGTCATGTAATTCTTGTCCTTTATCTTATTAATGTGGTGTATCACATTAATTGATTTGTGGATGTTGAGCAACACTTGCAGCCCAGGGATAAATCCTACTTGGGTGTGGTGAATAATTCTTTTAATGTAGTGTTGGATCCTACTAGCTAGTATCTTGTTGAGATTTTTTGCATCCATGTTCATCAGGATTATTGGTCTGTAATTCTCTTTTTTGAAGGGGTCTTTGTCTGGTTTTGGGTCAAGGTAGTGCTGGCCTCATACAATGTATTTGAAATTTTTCCTTCCATCTCTAACTTTAGAGGAATATATATTCTTCTTCAATGTTTAGTAGAATTTCTCTTGGAAGCCATCTGACCCTGGACTCTTATTTGTTGGGAGATTTTTGATTATTGCTACAGTTTTCTTGCTGGTTATGGGTCTGTTAAACTTCTCTAGTTCACCCTGTTTCTTATATGTTTCTGAGAATTTATACATTTCTTAGTTCAATCTTTCGGCATATAGTTGTATTTCTGTGGTATTGGTTGTTATTTCTCCTTTCTCATTTGTGATTTTATTTATTTGGTTCCTTTCTTTTTTTTTTTTTTTTGATAAGTCTGGCTAGAGTTTTATCAATTTTATTGATTTTTTTAAGAGAACCAGCTCCTGGTTTCACTGATTTTAAATTTCTGTATCATTTATTTCTGCTACAATCTTTATTATTTTCCTTCTGCTGGCTTTAGATGTCATTTGCTGTATTTTTCTAACTCCCTTACCTGTAAATTTAGATTGTTTTCTGTTGTTGCTGTTGTTGAGCTTTTTCTTGCTTTTTTAGGTAGGCCTGTGTTGGTATATACTCTTAGGACCACTTTTGCTACATCTTAAAAATTTTGGATTATTATGTTTTTATTTCTTTTGTTTCCATGTATTTTTTAATTTCTTTAATTTCCTGGTTGACCCACTCATTATTTAGTAGCATGTTTTTTAATCTCCATGTATTTGTATGTTCTTTCCATATTTGTTCTTGTGATTGACTTCTAGTTTTATAGCATTGTTCAGAAAGGTGCATGGTATGATTTCAATCTTTTTATATTTGTTGAGGCCTTATTTGTGACATAATATGTGATCTATTCTGGAGAATATCCCATGTGCACTCGAAAAGAATGTATATTCTGCTGTTTTATGATGAAATGTTCTGAATGTATCTGTTAAGTCCATCTGGTCCAGTGTGTCATTCAAAACCACTGTTTCCTTGTTGATTTTCTGCTTAGATGATCTATCCCTTGATGTAAGCAAGGTGCTAAAGTCCTCTTCTTTTATCATAATATTATCAATTAGTTCCTTCATGTTTGTTATTGTTGTATATATTTGGGTACTCCCATGTTGGGTGCATAAATATTTATAATTGTTAGATTTTCTTATGAGATTGTCCCATTTATGATTATATAATGCCCTTCTTTGCCTCTTGTTACGTTCCTTGTTTTTAAATTTAGTTTGTCTAATATAAGTATTGATACTCTGGCTTTCTTTTTACACCTAGTTGCATGATAAATGTTTCTCCATCCCCTCACTTTGAATCTTTTGGTGTCTTTAGGTCTAAAATGAGTCTCTTGCAGGTGGAAGATAGACAGGTCTTGTTTTTTTTTTAAATCCATTCTAACACCTTCTGTCTTTTTTTTTTTAAGATTTTATTTCTTTATTTGACAGAGAGAGAGAGAGATCACAAGTAAGCAGAGAGGCAGGCAGAGAGAGAGGAAAGCAGGCTCCCTGCTGAGCAGAGAGCCAGATGTGGGGCTCAATCCCAGGACCTTGAGATCATGACCTGAGCTGAAGGCAGAGGCTTTAACCCACTGAGCCACTCAGGCGCCCCACCTTATGTCTTTTGATTGGAGCATTTAGTCCATTCACATTCAGAGTAATTACTGATAGATATATATTTAGTCCCATTTTATTACTTCTTTTTTCATTGTTCCTGGAGATTTTCTTTGATCCCTTCTTGTCTTTACGATTTTGGTCTTTCTTTTACCCACTCAAAGAGTCCCCTTTAATATTTCTTGCTGAGCTGGTTTAGTGATTGCCAGGAATGGCCAGCAATCCCAACCAAGGGATGAAAGATTACTCCAAACTTTGCTGTGACAAAGAGGAGAAGGCAAGGGGGTCAACACTCAGAGAGGAAGAACCTTTGTTCTTCTTTGCTCCTGCCTTTATTGATCCTTCAGGATAATCACAAATCTTTACCACTGTTTCTCAAGCATGTGATTTGTGACAAAGAGTCTTACTGGAACTGGGAGGATCTGTTTAAGGAAAGATACAATATGCTAATCTGCGTTTTCTAAGAGTTCTGCTAAAGATAGCCTAGGGGACAAATGCATACATCTCTTAGGTCACACGGCAGCTATTTGGGCTAAGCAAGCTTTGGGGAAGGCAACTCCCAGTGACATTCCTAGGGCAGAGTGGTCACACAGGCCTCAGTATTCCAAAAGGCCTACACCCTTCTCTGAAACCTTCCTTCACCCCCAGAGGCCTCCTTGTTATATTTTAGCCAGCCAGGTATTATGGATGATTTCATGCTCTACATTAACCCCAACAGTGATTGTGTGGGAAATTCTTTATCTCTCCTATTCTGAATGACTTTTTAGATAGAGCATTCTTGGCTGCAGATTTTTTCCATTCAACATCTTGAATATATCATGCCACTCCCTCTGGCTTGCCAAGTTCTGCAGAAAGATCTGCAACTAGCCTTATGTGTCTTCCCTTGTAAGTTAGGGACTTCTTTTGTCTTGCTGCTTTAAGATTTTTTTCTTTATCACTATACTTTGCAAATTTAATTACAATATTAAATTAAAAATTAAATTAAAATTTAAAATTAAAATTAAATTAAAAATGCAAATTAAATTAAAAAGCATGGGTCTGCTTTTCTTTTGGGAGTTCTTTGTTCCTCCTAGATCTCGATATCTTTTTCCCCCAGATTAGGGAATTTTGGAGCTTCCTCCAAAGCTTTTCTTCAAATAAATTTTCATTTCTTCAAATAAATTTTCTGCCCCCTTTCTCTCTTTTCTTCTTCTGGGTGTCCTATAATATGAATGTTATTACTTTTGATGGAATCATTGAGTTTCCTAAGTGTATTATTGTTTTGCATAATTCTTTTCTCTCTCTTTTGTTCAGCTTTATTACTTTCCATTACCCTTTCCTGTAGGTCACTAATTTGTTCCTCTGCTTCTTCTAACTTGCTGTTCATTCCATCAAGAGTGTTTCTCATTTCATTTATTGTGCCATTTATCTCTACTATGTTATTCTTTATTTGTGGTTAAAGTTCTCATGTCTTCCACACTTTTCTCAATTCTAGTGAGTATCCTTATGATCATTGGTTTAAATTCTTTATCAAGAATGTTTCTTATATCTGTTTTGTTTCCATCTCTGGCTGTGGCTTTGTCCTGTTCTTTCATGTGGGATAAATTTCTCTGTCTCCTCATTTTGTCTGTCTTTATTTCTATGTGTTAAGAGTGTCAGCTATGTCTTCTTCTCTTGGAAGTAATGACTTTATGAAGAAGATATCCGGGAGTGCCCAGAACAGTGCAGTATCCCCCATTTACCAGAAGCTGGCACTTCAAGACATTATCCTATGTATGTCATTTACTCCATGTTATTGTGTCTGAGTCATTTTTCCTTTCTGTGCAGTCATCAGTACTCACTCTGTTTGTTGAATGCTGTGTTCACTCTTTGTTTTACTATGGGACCCATAGAAACCAGTTGTGGGGTGGCATTCTTGCAGGGGAACTGGGAGCAGGGTCGTGGTGTTTGCAAAATTTGTGCTGGGCCACTTGTCTTACACCAGGTGCCCTGAAGCACTGCAGGGGCTACAGCCTGGGTGTTGGGGTGGCCACGGCTATAAGGCTGGGTGTGGTATACAAAGGTGGCTAGGGCATGCAGCTGGACACAGTGTGGTGGCTGGGTGCTGTGTGCAGCTGCAGCTGTGCCCCTGCCACCTAGGTGCATGTGAGATGGTGCCTGGAGGTTCAGGGCAGGATGCATGGCTGGGCATGGTGGAGCAATGGAGTACTGGGGCTCCCTGCTGGGCACTGCCAGTGATGGCACCAGAAGTATGTGGCTGGGCACAGCAAGCGACAGCCGCTGAACCATGTGACTGGGTGTGGTGCCTGTTGACAGTTTGGGGGTATGAGGCTGTGTGAGATATAGGAAAATGGCTGTGGGCACTTGGCTAGGTGTGGTGCTGTGGATGTGTGCTGAGCACGGTGGCTGCTTTGCACCAGGCCAGGTGGGCAGTGCACCCATGTGACTCTAAGAAAATTTACCCTGAGCCCACAGCCATGGCAAGGAGATTGGGAGTTGGGTGAGTCCTCAGAACTCCTTGGTTTGGTGCACTGGTAGTAGGTTAGGTAGCATGTATCTGTGCAGCCCCTTCCTCCCACTGGTGTCTCTGCTTATGCTGGGAGGGCAGGGAAGGAAATTAGTGCCTACCATCTCATTCATTTTCTAAGAAGTCCCACAACACATTCAGACATCAATAGAAACAGATATGTCACCTTTTTGCCCCTGATATTTGTGTAAATTGCTGTTTTTGTGTTGCCACTCCGTGCAGGCTGCTGGCTATTGTTAGCTCTCCTGTCTCCGGGGGTTCCAAGCCTAACTGGTTTTACAGACTCAAGGATTTCAGCCCACCGGTTTTTAAAGAAAAACTTTATGAGAATTAGTCTTCCCCATGCAAAGCTGTAATCAAAATTGTATGGTACTGGCATTAAAATGGGCTCATAAGCCAATGGAACAAATTCAAGAATATAGAAATAGGCCCAAACATATACAGTTAACTAATATTTCATAAGAGAACTAAGAGTGGAGAAAAGATAGTCTTCAACAAGTTGTGCTGGGAAAATTTGATATTTACAAGCAAAACTGTGAAACTAGATGCCTGTTTTACATGACCATAAAAGTTAAATTGAAATAGATTAAAGGTTAAATGTAAGACCTGAAACCATAATACTCATAGAAGAAAACAAAGGGAAAAACAAAACCCTTTGACATGAGTCTTAGCAATAATTTTTTTAGTTATGACCCCTAGCACACAAGTAGCAAAATCAAAAAGAAGCAAGTGAGATTGCATCAAACTAAAAGGCATATATTTATTTTCTTAATGCTAAGCTAGTACCTTATGAATAAAGTTTAATAGAAATAGTGATAGCACCAATCCTTGTCTTATTCCTGATTTTTAAAAGAGTGTCTATGGATCACCAGTTGATATGATGTTTGCTATAGGCTTTCAGTAAATATACTTTATCAGATTATAAAAACTCCCCTCAATTTCTAGATTTCATAATTTTTTAAATTACAGTCATTTTTACTGAATATTTTTGTACCTATTTAATTGAAAAAACATATAGCTTTCTTTCTTCTATTAGTTAATTTGATACTTACATTAAGAATTTCATCTTTAGAGCTAGATAGATCTGGGCTATTGACCTAGTACCTACTTCTAATTGTATGTGATTTTAGGCAAGTTTCTTCACCTGATATTCTGTTTTATTGTCTGTAATTGAGGTGTAAAATAAAAACTTTTCTATACTAATGTGATGAATAAATTACAATGTATCTAAACTCTTTCTTAGAATTTTCTAATTCAACAAACATTAGTTCATGTTTCCTCATATTTTGTTGATGGCTTATAAACCCTGGAGTGGAAAACTATTTAAAAAATCTTGGTGGGCTTAATACAAAACAAGTATTTATAACATTCTATTTTGTTAGATCAATTCCAAAAGAAACTAAAAGGAAAACAAATAAATAAAAACAACAAAGAGCATTTGTTATACCCTAAGCTATAAAATGAAATTAATCAGGATGCTACTGATGTCAATGAATTATGTAAATGATAACACAAAAGATTTCAAATAGAGAAAATCTTCAGAGATATTGCTATAATGAAAACTTAAAGACCCCGCAAACTTATTTGATATTGACCTATCATGCTGATAAAGAAAAGTTGTACTCCAGATGAATGGTTTCCTAGGAAAAAGCTCATTGGACTTTTCCATCAGCCACTTTCTATTTTCTTAAGAGCAAACAATGACAACAAATAGGTGATTTATTTTCTGGTGTAAATAAAATATTATTTTTGACTTTTTACATATTGTTGAAAGAAGACAGATTTCTAGCATCACATTATTTGTCTTTTTTAAAAATTTTGTTGAAATTAGTAGAAATCATTTATAGTGTTTTGTCAGTTGGTTGGGAAACTTCTTTTGCTTTCAGAGTGAGTATAATTTTAGGCAGATGGAAGATTAGTTATCTTGATCCACAGCATTATAGTCCTGCCCATGTAGAAAAATTCTATGTATACACATTGTAGCTTAATATCCCATGGTGCACACTTGAGTTGTTCTCATCATATTGAGAATCCTAAGCTTAAAAGAGTGACTTTCATTAGCATAAACTTAATGGGTAAATTACATTATTTTTAAAAATCCTCATTCTGAGTTGTATCACTAAGTTTTTTGAAAAAGAAATCACTATTAAAGGGGAAAAAAACCCCTTTTTCATAAACATGCTTAAATTCAAATCACTTTTCCCTCTTGCACAAGTAAACCTTTGTGTTGAATTCTAATTAGAGGACATTAAAAAAAAAAGCTGATTTAAATCCTGTGGTTCAGTTAATCAATATTCTATGCCTTTGATTTTCATTTCTCCTTTGGCCTCTGTTTCTCATGTATGAAGTTGTTTGTGCTCAGAAAGCAGGACTATTTATACATTTCAACAGAATATCAGAGAAGAAGGACTAAGAACATTCTTTAAATATCATGACATTGTATTTCTATTTCTTTTAAGAGGAAATAAATGTAGGCAATATAAATACAAATAGAAAACACATGACTCTACTTCTTTAGTTTGCCAAATAGCATATGCTTCTCATGTTTTGTAATTCCAAATTATTTTAAATCAGATTGTTATATTTTATAAATCACTGAATTGAATATCTTTATACCACTGTCAATTATTTCATGTGGACAAATTTGCTTAATGCTTACATTTTTCATTACTGTGCTAATGGCATTTGATTGCACTTTGGTGTCTTCAGCTGTCAAAAAAGCCAGAATGAAACATCAGAAGGAAGATTGAATGGTTTTCCTTTCATTACCTCTGCAAGGGACTCATTTTTTTATTTATATGACTGTTCTAACTATGGTAGAATTTTATGATAAGGAAAAATAAATTGTACCCTAAGGTAATATTCACATTTTGATGGATTATAAAACATGTTAAAATTGGTCATTACAAACATAATTCTTCATGGCTTCAAACCCTGTTAGTACAATTTTTTTTTGAATTATAAAAAATAGCGATCAATTTAGTTGGTGCTATTAAATGACAATGCATTCAGACTGCAGCATTGTAAAATGACAGCACCAGATATCAGAGTTGGTGTATTTGTACTCCTGTTGTTTTGGATGAAAACAGCTTTGTCTCCTATGCTTATAGACAGGTGAGAATGACAATAGGGTCTGAATCATTACAGCATGTTTGAGGCATGAAGGACACTTGAATTCATATTTCACAAGAAACAAAATTACAATTATTCCCTAATAATGAAGGCAGACATTCTTTTAAAAATTGCTTATGTAACAATTAAAGTGTGAGAGTAAAGCATGCTCACAAACCAAACAAAATCTCAGAGAACAAAGAGAGCTGATTATTTATTTATTTATTTATTTCAGAGAGAGAATGAGTAAGAGTGGGGGGAGGGATGGGTAGGGAAGAGGTAGGGGGCAAATTCTTGAGTAGACTCCCTGCTGAGTAGGGAGCCCAGTTCAGGGCTTGATCCCCAGACCCTGAGATCAGAACCTGAGCCAAATTCAAGAATTGGCTGCTTAACCACATGAGCCATCCAGGCACCCCAAGAGAGCTGCTTTTTTTTTTTTTTTAAGATTTTATTTATTTGCTTGAGAGAAATTGAAGGAGAGCAAGAGAGAGAGAGTACATAGAGAGGAAGAGGGAGAAGCAGACTTCTGCTGAGCAGAGAGCCTGATCCCAGGACTCCAGGATCATAACCTGGGCCAAAGGGAGATGCTTAACTGACTGAGCACCCAGACACCCCTAGAGCTGGTAGTAAACAACTGAATAAAAGTTGGAATTTTTGACAGTATGCTAATAAGATATTTCTCACCAATTTTTCATCAACCTTCCAATAGTACTAGATTCCCCGATATGAAATTTTTTGCTAACCGTAACTCATGCTTAAAATGTTCTTCTTCCTCTTTTTATTAGTGATTGGTCATTTGGATGGGGCAATGTGCTGGATACAGTCACATCTGGCTTCCTATTTAATCTACATAGTTCATAGAACAGGGGTTATAATCATCATATTACAGATGTGGAAAGTGAATTTTAGAGACTATATGATTTGCCCTAAACCAAATTTCTAATATGTGACAGAGCTGGAACTCAAACTTACACTAATTCTAGTTCTAAATCCTTTGTTCTTTTACTTTGCCCATTTTCCTTCTTTTGCACTTTCCTTTTATTTGTATTGCTATGAGCATAGAAAACACTTAAAATTTCTTTCCAAATCTAAATACAGCCCAAATAAAACAATAAAACAGTACAATTGAAAATAATATAATAAAAAGAAAAAACAAACTAAAATAAAGAGTAATTTTAAATAATAAATGAATAACTAACGGCAAAGCTAATAAAAAAAATCAGCAACCATGAGGTGTAATCTGGTAAAATATTCAAATTACATGAAGAATCTCACTAGTATAAATCCACTTTAAACACAAAGGAGGAAAAAAACAAGTCATCTTCTGACTAATACCCAACAATATTAAACACTAGAGAAAAAAAGGAATGTGGAGGTGTTTAAGAAAAAAAAATATAACTTAAGATTTTTGAACTTTGTTGTTGCAAGAAGTCAACAGAAAGATGTTCTCACATAAGTAGGATTAAAAAAATATTTGTAATCTTGAATGTAATCTTGAATCTTGCCGACAAGAGGGAAGATACCAAGAAGAGAGGTAACTAGACAATAAGGTAATGGATTAAAATCATATATGCATTTAATTATTAAAATTACTTTTTCAAAAATTCATGATATGATAAAAGGTTAAAAACTCAGGATTTTAACTGCAAACTACATCCACAAAAATTGGAAAAAAAGGGTTCACAAACCACTGTATCATAAATTTCTACCAATATAATAAAAACAAAATGATTTGTTAAAATTCATTTTAATAGCTAAACATAAAAAAGACTATTGGAGTAAAACAACATGTACCTTATAATTTCTCAGTCTAAGGTCTGAATCCTTGATCAAATATTTTCAGATCCTATGATTTTGTGCAAGTTTGTTACTCAGGGCTTCACCTGCATTTCTAAAGACGAGATAATAGTGCCTATTTTACTTTATCATTTTGAGTTTATTAGGGATAAAATTCCCAGTGCAGTGCTTGGCACATTTACCTTATATGAAAACTTCTTTCTCTCTATACTATTTTTACGTAGATCAAATAATTTTTTAGGATTATGCTACATATTTTAATATGACTGAAATAGTTTCCACATATATTTTTTGATTATTGCTACATGGACAAGTTTTGTATTTTTTCTTGTTTCCAGACACTTCAATGGCTCACAAGATAATTTTAACAGTTTTGTTTCTATTTCTTAAATATTTTGCAAATAATTATAATTCATCTCTTTCTTTTAGTTTAAAATTTTACTGCTTTGTCCAAAACTCAATAGTGGTTTTAGCTCATCATTTTTACTATTAATGTAATGCTGACCATTTGAAATGATTTGTGTGTGTGTGTGTGTGTGCATGTGTATGTATACAGATACATTCATATTAAGAATACCTCATAATAGAACTTCCAGGGAAGATGGCAGAGTAGGAGGACCATAGGCTCACCTCTTCCTACTGATATAACCAGATAGCACTCATTTCAGTGTAAATAACCCAGAAAATGACTTGAAGACCAGCAGAATAAATTCCACAGCTAAATGTAGAGAAGAGGCCATATCAAAGAGGGTCAGAAGGGTGAAGATACAGTCAGGAACTCAACTGACCTATGGAACTATTTGGGGGAGGGACAGACATACTACAGGCATAGAGAGGGGAGAGAAACAGACCTCCACACCTGAACAGGGGAGTCTGAACAGGGAAGATGAATCCCATAATACCAGAGGGGACCAATTTTGTGAGTTGTTACAACCAGTAGGACTTAAACCTGTAATTTAAAAAAAATTAGTGGGCTCAGTTCTAAAAGAGCTGATGGGCAAGCGAAAACTGAGTCCCTATACTTAGAGACAGAACAACGAACAGGCCATGGGGATATAGCATGTAAGCAACAGTTTGGGACCTCTGGCAGATAGGGGGCAGAGTTGCTTACTAATCTCAGAGTGTGTCCCAGGGGAATAAAAATCACTGGGGAACCCCTCCAAGAACAAAGGAACCAGAGGGCACCACTTATCTCCTCCACCCCCAGTATAAACACACAGCCACATACTACTCAACTTGCTAACACTGCTCTCCCCCAACACCCCATAACCTTGTGCTTCTGCCAATCCATCCCTCCAGATGACCCACCTTGGTCCTGGCAAGGCAGGGCCCCTCCCACAGAGAAATGGTAGTATGCATAGCCTCCTGGCACCACAGCCCTGCTGCATCCCTTCCTGCTGTACTGTACTTTGGTGGATATGCTCTCTCAAATCTGTTATTGGCCGGAGCCCAGAAAGTGTGGTGCCACAGGCTTAACAGTGTGCAAACAGCCTCTACTGTGCCCAGCACCATGCCAAAGTAACTCCTACCCCAGAAAGAGGGAAAGATAATTGCACACAGTAGTCAGAAGGAGACCCAGCAGGGGACTGGAGGCAGACAACTGGTTAGACAACAGTCTGACTGGCTGTTGATCAATGAAGCTTCCCAGAGGACAACACAAGGGAAGCCCCCTGAAGTTTTCTACTACTACATCTCTGGCAAATGCATAATCTCACTGGACTCAAGCCCAAGGTGGCTCTAGACTGGCCCACTAACATAACAGGGATCAGACATGCTCACAACAAGAGAGACAGTGCACATGACCAGACTGAAAAAAAAAAATGTGGCTCAACCACAACAGCAAAGCATATGCATTTCACACAGGAGATACCCATACAGCACCAAATTCTGGTGGACAGGGGAAACCGCATGGACCTCTTATTCATTAGGCCATTACTTTCAAGTACAGAAGATGTAACTTTCCTAACATACAGAAACAGACACATAGAATTAGAAGAATTACAAGACAGAAGACTATGTCCCAAATGAAAGAAAAGACAAAAATCATAACAAGAATTGTAGGTGAAACGAACCTAAGTAACATGCCTGATAGAGAATTTAAAGTCATGACCTTAAAGATACTCACTGGACTTAAGAAAAGAGTGGAGTACCTCAGCAAGATAAAAAGGAAATGAAATGAAGAACACAACAAGTGAAATAAAAAGTATAGTACATGGAATAAAACAGTTTAGAGAAGGCAGAAGAACAAATCAGTGACTTGGAGGACAGTGTAATGAAAAGTGATCAAGTTAAGCTGGGGAGAGAGAAAAGAAATTGCAAAATGAGAATAGACTTAGAGACTAAACAGCACCATCAAACAGAGTAAGATTCATGTTATAGGAATCCCAGAAAAATAGAGAAAGAAGAGGGGGCAAAAATTTTACTTTAAGAAAAAATAACTGAAAACTTCTTGACTCTAGGGAAGGAAACAGATATCCAGATTTGGAAGGCACAGAGATTGCCCCTGTAAAATCAACCCAAGGAGGTCTACATAAAGACATATAATAATTGAAATCGGAAAAGGTAGGGATAAAGAGAGAATTTTAAAAGCAGCAAGAGAAAAGAAAGCACGTACATATGAGGGAAAACCCATGAAGCTATCAGCTGATTTTTTAGCCAACACTTTGCAAGCCAGAAGAGAATGTCATGATATATTCAAAGGACTGAAAGGGGAAAAAAAATCTGCAGTCAAGAATATGTAATCCAGTGCTCGCTTCGGCAGCACATATACTAAAATTGGAACGATACAGAGAAGATTAGCATGGCCCCTGCGCAAGGATGACACGCAAATTCGTGAAGCGTTCCAGAAAAAAAAAAAAAAAGAATATGTAATCCAGCCAGGATTATTATTTGGGTTGGAATGAGAGATGAAGAGTTTCACAAATAAGCAAAAGTTAAAGGAATTCATGACCACTACACCAGCCCTACAAGAAATGTTAAGGGTGACTCTTGGAGTAGAAAGGAAAGACCATAAGTGGGAGTAAGAAAAGTAGGAATCACAAAAGCAGTAACAATAAGTATATCTATAAAAATCATTCAAGGGACTCACAAAATAAAAGGACATAAGGTATGACACCATATACTTAAAATGTGAGGAAAAGAGAAATAAAGAATGACTTCAAACTTAGGCAACCATGAACTAAATATAGACTGCTATAAGCATAAGATGTTATATACAAACCAAATTGTAACCATAAATCAAAAACTACTAATAGATAAGCAAAAAATGATGAAAAAGGAATCCAAGTATATCACTGAGGAAAGCCAACAAACCCTGAGAGAAGAGAAAGAAAAGAAAGGAACAGAAGAACTACAAAACCAACCATAAAATGAGTAACAAAATGGGAATGGATACATACCTATAAATAATTACTTTGAATGTAAATGGACTAACTACTCCGATCACAGGACATAGGGTGATAGAATGGATAAAAAACAAGACCCATCTATATGCTGTCTACAAGAGACACATTTCAGACCTAAAGATATGTGCATGTTGAAAGTGAAGGGATGCAAAAGCATTTATTATGCAAGTGGATATGAAAAGAAAGCTGGGATAGCAATACTTACATCAGACAAAATGACTTTAAGATAATTCCAGGTTTTAAGTTATACCAAAAATGTGGTAATCCCAACAGTATGGTACTGGCACAAAAATAGACACAAAGATCAATAGAACAGAATAGGAAAACCCAGAAACAAACCCACAAGTTTATGGTCAATTAATTTTCAACAAAGTGGGAAAGGATATCCAACGGGAAAAACACAGTCTGTTCAACAAAGGACATTGGGAAAACTGAACAGCAACATGCAAAACAATGAAACTGGGCCACTTTCTTACACCATACACAAAAATAAATTAAATATGGATTAAAGACCTAAATATGAGACCTGAACCATAAAAATCCTAGAAGACAACACAAGCAGTAACTTCTGTCTATGGAATGGGAAAAGGTATTTGCAAATGACATATCTGATGAAGAGTTCATTTCCAAAATATATAAAGAATTTATACAACTCAACACCCCCCAAAATCCAAATAGTCCAATTAAAAATGGGCAGAAGACATGAACAGAAATTTCTCTAACCACTTAGAAATGGCCAATGGACACATGAAAAGATACTCATCATCACTTGCCATCATGGAGGTGCAAGTCAAAATTACAATGAAATATCACCTTACACCTGTCAGAATGGCTAAAATTAACAACATAATAAAAAAGTGTTGAACAGGTACAGGAGGGGGGGCAAGATGGTGGAGAAGTAGGAGATTTTGCTGCAACCAGTCCCCAAAAGTGAGCTGGAAATCTATCAGAACACATCGAACACCCATGAAATCACCCCGAGGAGCAATATTTCTCACTCGGGGATCTCTCCAAGAGCTGAAAACAGCAGTGGAGAGGTAAAAGCAAAGTGCGAACACTGGAACTGATATAGGAGGATAAACAAAAGGGGGAGGGAGCCACCAGAAGCTAAGCAAGGACAGTAATAACCCAAAGGAAAGTGCCCAGTGGCAGGGGACCAGCATTAACGGGGAGTACCTTAAAAACACTTAAAAAGGGCAAAAAGTTCTGAGGAGTAACTAGTGGAAGGGGGTGGTTGCAGGCACGGCTTGGACCCACACTCCCGGGAAGGAGCGCTCCAAAGTGAGACTGGTGGGGGGATCCAGTCCGCAATTCCTGAACCTGCAGCTTTCCACTCTCTGCAACAATCTGTGGGTCGGGCGTGCACCTGCAAGTGCCTTTAGAGAATCTGCGGTGGTCCACAAGCCGCAGCTTTTCCCTGTGTGCGCCTGCAGCCGCGACATTCACAGCCCACTGCAGAGTCTGAGCGATCCCAGCCCACCGCAGAGAGAACGCGGGCAAGCGGCCTAACCTCTGGGAACCCCCTTGTGGAGCCGCAGAAAGGCGGCTGGGGTTGAGACTTCCATGGCCCGCCACATGCCTCGCGGGTCTGCACTTGCGGAGCCTCAGAAAGGCGGCTACGGTCGCGGGCCACCTCAGACAGGCTGCTCTGTGAGCAGAAATTTTGCAGAGGGGAGTGTGTGTTCTGAACCACACAGAGGGGAGCAGATACTAGGGCTTCCTGCAACTCGGAGGTCTGAGTGCCTCCAGGCAGATTCATTGCTTGGACTCTCTGAAAAGATGAAAAAGCTACAAAAGGCCAAAAACCTTCAGAGAGCAAAAGACTGAGAAACCGGTTTCCACAGAGCCCAGCCCCTTGACTGGGTTGCTTGTGAGCAACCCAAGCAAGACTAACTGGAAAACAACACGGCAGGCCCCTCCCCCAGAAGACCAGCCAAAAAACAAAAGGACTATAACCACAGGGTCCCCGTAAAATTTTAAACCCCCAACGCCAGGGGAAATCAATATATTAAGCTCCTGGTAATACTCTCAAACCTGTATATTTCATAGATGCAAGTTTTTTTTTCTCTTTCTTATTCTCTCTCTCTCTTTCTTTTATTTTAGTATTCACTTGCTTTCACATTTCTTTTTTTTTAAACTACTTAACATTGCAATGAGAGGTTTAATACAATTGTAAACCCAGGAGGACCTGAAATAACCTTCCTCACCTGCGAGGAGTTATAACCACCCTCCCATCTTATCCCTCTGTCAGTGTTTCCATGTATCTGCTTTTGTTCTGGTATTACATAAATCTTATTCTTGGGGTTCATTCTGCTAGGTTCTTTTACTTCTTGTCATTTATTCGTGTTGGTCTATATGTTT
>CM052815.1:63575345-63608220 GCA_028533885.1 Nasua narica
AATCAGAACTTGATTAATTTATTGAAGTATAATTTGAAGCAGAAGTGAGGAGAAAATCTAAGACTACTCTTGGATTTCTGACATGGGTGATTGGGTAGATGGTAGTATGATTAATCAGATTAGACTGGACTATTGGAGAAACAGGAAGCTTTACTGGTGGGATGGGAAAAATAAGTCTTTGGAATTTGTTGATTTTAAGGTATCTTTGCAATAGGAAATGTATAAATACAAGAATATAAATACAAAACTTCTGTCAACCAAAACTGAGGATAAAGATTGCTCAAGAGGAGAATGTGATCTAAAAAGAATAGGTCAAGGGTCAGGCTTTGGAGAATCACTAGAACAAGCAGAAGGAGAAAACACAGCACAGATATAAATGGGTGATTAGAAATGTAGGAGGGGATGGGGCTCCTGGGTGGCTCAGTGGGTTAAAGCCTCTGCCTTTGGCTCAGGTCATGATCTCAGAGTCCTAGGATCGAGCCCCACATTGGGCTCTCTGCTCAGCGGGGAGCCTGCTTCCCCCCCTCTCTCTGCCTGCTTCTCTGCCTACTTGTCATCTCTTCCTCTGTCAAATAAATAAATAAAAATCTTAAAAAAAATGTAGGAGGGGAGACAGATGAAAGAAGAGTCAAAGAAGTTTGGTGGAAGGATTTCAGAAGTGAATGCTCAACTTCCTTATATATGTGAAGGCCTTTCTACCTAAACAACATAAAGTCCAACTAAAATAGGTTTTAAATATAAATGCTGAAACTAAAGCTCTAAGAAAATACAAAGAATAACTTTCTGATATTGGAATCCAAAAGGATGTTGAAATCTTATGCAATAAAGAAAAAAAATAAAATTTAGACTGCCTTAAAGCTTCTGTATAAGGTAAAAATCAAAAGGTGTCTGTTAGATTTGGCAATATGCTTACTGAGTCTTTTTGCCACAGAAGTGCCAGTGACCTCAGCAGAAACTAGAGGAGGCCACAGAGTCAAAGAAGGGTTATTTTTTTTTAAGGGGACAAACATGAACATATTTATTGAACAAGAGAAAATGGTCAACACAGAGAGGTAATTTTAGGATGGACATTTCTTGAAAGGTAATTAAAAGACAAAAGTATTAGGTAATTTAAGTATTAAGACTATTACCAAGTTGAGAGGAATATACTTTTATTAAAGGAGAATTTTGTTTACTTAATAGAGCTTATCTAGGCCCTTCCAGAATTGCCTGTTGCTTGATTCCAAGTGTGTTAATGGAGATGATGATTTGGGTCAGAGGGACATGGAGACAGTATTTTGATGTGGGTTCTTCCAGAAGCTGACCTCAAGCAAGGGTTTGAGTGAAAGTGTAATATTTGGGACATGATCCTAGAAATCACTGGTAGGAAAATGGGAAAATATAAGAAAATATAATCCCTCCAGGAGGTGCATTATCAACCCAGCTACTACTGTGGACAATTAGCGCTTAATTCCACTGGAGAATTCTGGGAGATGATATAAAGAAACCTCATAGTTATCCCAACCAAGGAGTGAAGAATCTGGAGTATTTATTTAACAAATCTTTATCTATTACTTGTTTAGACCCTTTTTCAGAGCAGTAACTATTTACTCTGTATGCAGGTTGAAAGGAAACTTGAAGTCAGAAACAAAACCCTCAGACATAATCTTAGATGTCAGCATTACTATGCAGAGGTGAATCCCAGGAGAGTAAGGGGAGGCACTGACAGCATCTGCTACGGGTGGGTTGCTCAGGAAGGGACCCCAAGAGTGCAGCAATGAACACATGTACCATTATGTGGTCTTAGGTATAAAATTCTTTTACCTTTCTGGATTAATTTATGAAAATGGGTAGGCTTGTCTGCTAAGGCTGTCATAATAAAATAACAACGTGGGTGGCTTAAATTACAAAAGTTTATTTTGTTTTATTTTTTACAGTTCTAGAGGCTATAAGTCCAAGATCGGGTTGCTAGCAGATTCCTGAGACCTCTCTCCTTGCTTGCAGATGGCCCTCCTCTTGTTGCCTCTTCATGGGCTTGTCCCTCTGTACATCCATACCCTTAGTGTCTCTCTGTGTATCCAAATTCCCTCTTATAAGAAGATCAGTTACATTGGATTAGGGCCCACCTTATGGCTTCACTTTAAATTAGCCACCTTTTAAAAGGCCCCACCTGAAAATACAGTCACATTCTAAAATACTGGGAGTTAGGGTTTCGACATATGAATTCTGGGGGATACAATTCAGTCCATAACAGGTGGGTCAATGTGACAGTTCCTTAAGTATATTCTAATGACATTTTTTGCTTTTGAAACGTCTCTTTCATAGTCATAGCATGTTTTCGACAATTTTGATCTTTAGGCCTCTTCTCCCAAATGCTGTTTTCTTCTGAAATGCGATTTAATCTTTTGTCTACACTACAGTTAACTCTTAAATGTACAGTGTGATTTCATCTCATCAGTAAGAGATCTATTCTACCACTTAGGGATGGATATTCATCAAATACACACTCCTCTGTCCAAAGATAAGCTTTCACCATCTTGTCTCTAACATTCTTCCCTGTATACCTTTAGTGGCCTGGGAGGGGCAGTGCTGTCCCATGTATCAGACAAGAAATTGGTAGTCAGGGAATGTGGAATTTGCAACTGTGTCTCCTGAAAACCTGAAGCAATTCACTTAACCTCTCTGTATCTCAGTATCCACATTTAGAAAACAAGGGTAAATGGGATCTACCTGAGAGGGGTATGATAAGGACAAATCAAAGATGCTGTATCAAGTTTAAGTATTTAAGAATTGTAATAAGAAATGTATGCTATTATGTAATGACTTTTCAACTAAAGTCTTGGTAATTTTTAACTGACAAAAACTCAACTTTTAAACCTGGACTTTATCCTCTTGAAAAGTTGCTCTCGGTGTGTCTCCTGATACCTGGGGAAGAAGTAGGAAGAATATTCAAAGTAGTCAGAGAATTTCTAGGTAGAATTTTCTAGTGTAAACTACAGATTGAATAATTACACTTTTCTTTTACATGCACTTATATACATACACGTTTTCAAGTTCATGTGAATACTGTGGAGCCAAATACGACATTTAAAAAAGTTACTATGTCAATAATAATGTAGTTATTATATATAATTCAATTACTGTCAAAGAAAACCACAACTATTAAGGTGAGAGTCAATTTTTGATATTAACAAGGGGCACTAATGCATGAGAATTTAATTTTTGCTCTAAAATTTAGTTACTACATGTGGTTTTGTTTAGCAAATCTTTTAGTTGAAAATTAGGTATAATGATGGGACGCCTGGGTGGCTCAGTTGGTTAAACTGCTGCCTTTGACTCGGGTCATGATCCCAGGGCCCTGGGATCAAGTCCCACATCGGGCTCCTTGCTCAGCAGGGAGCCTGCTTCTCTCTCTGCCTCTGCCTGCCACTCTGCCTGCTTGTGCTGTCTCTATCTCTCTGACAAATAAATAAATAAAATCTTTAAAAAAAAAAAAGAAAGAAAATTAGGTATAATGATGATTATTTACAAAAGGTTTCATGGTTACAGTCATCTAGCAAAAAGTTCAAAGTCTTATTACTTCTCAGGTTCTTTTGGGGAAGATTTTCCAAACTAGAGTTTATTCTGACCTGCTTTCTCGGGATTCTGATTAATAAGTTTAGCATCCTAAGCCATTCTGTTGTGTACCTAGGCTTGATGACCGCTGTACTAAACTGCTTCCTTATCAATTAATCAATAAGTGCTCACTTTCTATCTAAAACCATAGTCTTTGCAAAGAAGATTTGATTTTTATCTTAAGCTAATATTCTCCTTAGTGAATTAAAATGACTTTGGTTTAAGTTGCTTGTCATTTTAAACAAAAATTTATTTAGTACCTTCTAATGATAAAGCATTGTTATGCACTAGAGCAAATAAAGAGTTAGCTGATTCATGCTTTCAGCATCAGTGAGCTCCAGGCATCTTCCAAAATAATTTAATCAAGTCAGAGGTGAAGGTTGTGCCAAGCAAATGCTGAAAATGATTGACAATTTGTAGACTTAATCAGCTATATCCTCCAAGAGCACAGGCTGCTTCTTGTAAGTATTCTTGAGAAGACAGAGGAAAGGAAGTTCTTCTGCAATCAACCAGTCAGGCTAAATGTGAATAGCTTGAGCTGGATCAAGGGTAAGAATCATAGTTTTTGGTTTATGAAGAGGCGGTATATTCTTGATAAAAAGAATCATACTTGGTCATGGTTATTTTCTGTATTTGGATGCTTAATGTGTTAGGGCCAAACATGTAGCTGGTTAACTAACTGTGCTCCATAGTAACCTATGCATGGAAATTGTTCCAGAATTAATCACTCACTCAATTAATTAATTATTTTTATTTTTTTTATTTATTTTTTTTACAGGATGGGTTTTGGACTGGTAATTTGGCTTGAATGGTGGGGCTTATCGTAAAGTAACTCTAGGAACAGTGATGGTACTCAGAATGTATCCTGTTTGTAGTCTAACAGGTTAGCTTGTTACGGTTTCACAGATGCTAGAAGAAACAAGATACCAGAGATAAGACAGAAATAAGACAGGCAGCTTTATTACCCATTATATAGCAAGCCACATGAGATACATGTTTGACTGATTTCTTTTTGTCCCTCAGCCCCATGGAAGTGAAAGGAAAGGACCCAGAGATGCTCATATGTGGTGGGTTTCATCACCTCTGAGGAAACTCAAGTTTAGGGAACTCAGGTATTTCATAATGGATTATAAACAAACCTGCTTTTAATTCTGAAGGGAGATACTATCTTTATTATACTGAGAAGTACCCAAACCTACCCTTTGCTCCAGAGGGACACACTATTTCTATCTTCCACAACTGCTCACTACACAAATGTCCTTGGAAATAGAGTTTGGAGCAAAGATTGTCAGTGCCTTTGCTCACAAGATGTGCAGAAAAAAAGAGAAATTCATGAATAATTGTCTTCCAAAAGCTGTATTTTTTATAAAGCATAATATTTTTACTTAGTCTCTATTGTGTTAAGATAATTTTGAGGGACAAATGGTATTGGATAGGATAAAAGTACCCCCCACCCAAGCAACTGCTTGGTACTGACAATAACTAAATACATTTAAACTATTTCATTAATTTTGTTAATTGAGTTATATATACAATAGAATTTAAGTGTTCTAAACAGATTTGATCCCAGTTAACCTTTCTAAGTCATTCTTTGATAGGTGGAAATCTAACTACTGCTTAAATGCCTATAAGATAGGAACTCCTTATCTTCTATGTTAATTTTTTTTTGAAGACTTACTTTGACTGGGCATTGTGCTAGGTGCTAGGGACACATATGTGGAAGAAAGAGACCTTTTTGTCAAGGAGATTTCCCTTTAATAAGGAAGAAGAGTAAGCACAGTTTCCTATGAAATAATAGAGAAGTATACTCATTCTGGCATGATTTAGGAATGGCTTGTTTGGGAGAGGTGAATTTTTAATTGTGTTTTTTTTTTAATTTAAATTCAATTAGCCAACATATAGTACATCATTAGTGTCAGATGTAATTGAGTCTTGAAGAATCTACATCACCAAAGCGAAGGGTAGGGAGACTAGGAAGAGGAGAATAATGCATGCAGGAGAAAGAATGAAGCAAATTCAGGGACCATCGAGCCACTCAGAATTGCTGACAGCTAGGATGTGTGTGGGTGAGTGTTGGGAAATGAAACTGCAGAGTAGGCAGGCATCAGAATAAATGGAGACTTGTGTGTCAAGCTAAGGAGTTTAAAAATCTATGCTTATGCTTTCTAGAAGATCAGTGTAAAATCAGATCTGAATTTTGGAATGATCCTTCTGATACCCCTGAGGAGAATTGATTAGGGAAGGACTAGAGTTTAGATTAGAAGATTAGAATTAAAAAAAAATTAAAATTAAAAAAAGAAACTTAGAATGCTGTTTATAGTAATCAAGATCTAAATGAAGGGTGTGTCAATAGGGGCAAAAACAATGCATTAAAGAGATATTTAGGGAGTGGAATCAATAACACTTGGTGACTGATTTGATTTTGGGAGTTAGGAAGGAAGTCTGGGATGAATTTACTTGTTTGGAACAGGGCATCAGTTTAAGAAAAAAATGTGGAGAGAAGAGCAGGTGTGTGTGTGTGGGGGTGATAGGTGATAGAGATTATGAGTTCTTCTTGGACATAATGAGTTTGTTCTGAGTAAGATTTAAATAAGATCACTGCAGAGAAGAGAAACAGAGGGTCAAGAATGGAATCCTGGACAACATCAACATTTAAAGGATAGCTTAGTTGTTAAAAGTCTGTATTAACTCCTACAAAGTTGATATGTTACATGTATAACTATTATTTCTTCTAAAAACCAAAAGTAAAACAAATAATAAGGCTTTTGAAACAATAGAAGCATAATGTTTTCTCTCCACTTCTTGAAATGATGATATCCTAAGGATATGCCATTATATGTGGACAGTATAGTTGAAATGTACTGTCCCCAATCTTACTAAAGCTAGATAAAGGCTGGAATGTTCTAGAAAAGGAAAACCTAGATGAATTGTTCTTATAGGAAAAACTATTAGAAAAATATTTACTTTTATGTAATGGCCATGTTAAAAAAAGTGGACTTTAGAAAGCTGTAAAATAGAGCTGTTTGCTAAAAAGATATAGTGGAAAAATTCATTTTGTGCTTACAAACACACACACACACACACACAGGTAGGTTCTTTTCAAAATATAGAAAGTGATTTGACCTTCAAGGGAATGGATACTGATTACTATACTATTTTTCCTTCATAGACATTCATTTAAGGGGTTTTTATTATTCTGGTAAAATTGATTTACTATATAAAAAGGCATTCTCTTAATAGAGCTATTCATCTGGAAGGGTTAGCATTCCATTAGATTTTATTGTGCTGTGTAGTACATTCTTTTACTATGTTACTTTAACCAGGTTCTCATTTAAACAATTTAAGCAAACAATAAGCTACTTCCTGGATTTGCAATGAGAATTCTTGGCCTCTTCAGTGCATCCGAATGTCAATGATAATTTTTGGTCAATAAATTTATGATAAGATGTATTGTGTCATTATTGAGCAGCGGAATTTAAAAGTATCTATCACTTTTGTGTTTTTAGTTCAACAAGCAAATTAAAAACAAAATTGAAGATAATACTGATAGGTATGAGAAACTTAACCCTCTCACTCATGGTTAATAGGAATACATAGATTTTTTTGGAGGGTGATTAACTAAAAGATACCAAAAGGCCAAAAGAGTATATTGCTTTCAACCCATAAATTGTACTTCTAGGAAATAACTATAATAGAATTGTTGGAAAACTATACAGTTTTCTATATAAACTTGTTAACTTTGGAAAATCGGAAACAACTTAAAATTGTATCACATGAGGGGTGTTTAAATATCTCTTAAAATATCCAGAGTGGAGGGGTTCCTGGGTGTCTTAGTGGGTTCAGCATTCAACTCTTGATTTTGGCTCAGGTCATGAGCTCAGAGTCATGAGATTGAGCCTGTGTGAGGCTCTGTGCCAGTGCAGAGGCTGCTTGTCTCTCTCCTCCGCTTGCATGCTCTCTCTCTCTCTCAAACAAACAAACAAACAAACAAACAAACAAACAAACAAATAAAATCTTAAAAAAAATCAGAGTGGAATATTACTTGCAACTTTTAAAAATGATAAGCATTAATCTTATTGACAAGGTCTCATAATATATTAACTAGAAAAAATAATACTGCAAATAGCCTGAATAGATGAGGGCTAATTTGTTCTATTTTGAGCTCTGTTGGTTCAAAGTACAGAGTCCAGTACAAAATGCATTTGTAATTATGGTATGAAATGCCCTTTCTTAGTGCATGGCAAAACATCTTCAAAGTCCTTTCTATACCTTTCACCACTCTCAATATCCTCTAACTGAAGCAAATCACCTGACTTTGTTCTTCTACTTTTGCTTTTTCCTAATTGTTTTTCTGTTTCTGCATTAAAAAAACGTAGAAAAGAAGGGAGCAGTTTAGTACGTGTGATAACAAAAACAAACCTCTATCAGTTTTGGTGGAGTATGGAGTGAGAGTGAGCTATGAACACTCCAAAGCTAATAAATTTCTTATAATATGTAATTAAAAGACCATGTAGGGGCGCCTGGGTGGCTCAGTGGGTTAAAGCCTCTGACTTTGGCTCTGGTCATGATCTCAGGGTCCTGAGATGGAGCCCCACATCAGGCTTTCTGCTCAGCAGGGAGCCTGCTTCCCCCTCTCTCTCTGCTTGCCTCTCTGCCTGCTTGTGATCTCTCTCTGTGTCAAATAAATAAATAAAATCTTAAAAAAAAAACACCATGTATACATAAACACACACTGTGTATAGTCTAAAAAGATATGTATCAGAATAGTAAAAGTTATTATTGCAATGTGGTAGGTTTTCAATTAGTCTTTATTTTTTACATGCTTTTCTTTAAGTTTTAAGTTTCTTACAATAAGCAGATATTGTTGTTATAATCAAAAGGTACAATAATGTTTCAAAATGGTTTACCATAAGTATATGAAAGATCATTTATTTTGCAAAGGGCCTGATTTGCAGATTTGTGCCAGCCTTCCCTACTGGAAATCATAAATTTGAGCTTTAACATTTGATAATTTCAGTATGAAAAAAATATTAAGTGTACCCTTTCTAGTACCCTTTCTAGACTTTCACAAAGAAAAAATCCAATATTTCATTTTCTACCTCAAAAATTGATTTTATATAATTTTATTAAAGGAAAGGGGGCTCAATGATGATTCTTAAAGAAAATGCAAGGCAAATGAACTCCTTCACCTGCTCTGTTTCATATAAAGCAAAAGGGGAATCCTCCTGACTTCTTACTTTGAAATGATACAGTATGTGGTGTTTTTTCTTATTGAGATGATGAAAACATTCGATGATCTGATTCATTTAAATTCCATATATCTTGTTTGAAACATGCTTCTGGGTACTAAAGAAAGTTTGGTTAATGGGTGTCTTTCACAAATACTTTTTTTTTCCAGAAGTGAAAATTTTATATTTCATCTGAAGATCTGAAGAGTGACAGTTGTAAATTTCTAGGACCTAGTTGTTAAAGCCTCTTTCAGCTCTAGGAAATTCGGCCGTTTCAAGTGAAAGTCTCTCTTCCCTTTAGCTGAGGAATCAATGTGGTCAGGAGGCAAGCAAGTGTCCAGCTTTTCTCAAAATTAAGACTTTCTCAGATACCAGAAATTAGCTATTGACTTAGTTTCTGGCTTTTCAGAGAAAGCTGTATGAAGTTCAAGGTGAGCTATGATTTCTCCTCAGATGGACTGACTACAGCCTGAAATTTAATCCCATTCCTTGTGGTAAAAGCAATACTATTTCTGAAACATCAGTGTTTTTTTCTTTTTTTTCTTTTGTCCTGATCTCCCTTTCCTGCAGTCAGAGGTATATGCTTAATGTTGGGACTGTTTTGTACAATCAGAATTGTATTAGCATCAGTGTTAAGTAAAGTCAATATTTAACTCTTAAATAGAATGTTTTTGTTTTTGTTTTTTAAGATTTTATTTATTTGACAGAGAGAGAGATCACAAGTAGGCAGGGAGGCAGGCAGGGAGAAAGGGGGAAGCAGGCTCCCTGCTGAGCAGAGCTGGATGCGGTGTTGATCTCAGGACCCTGAGATCACGACCTGAACCGAAGGCAGAGGCTTTAACCCACTGAGCCACCCAGGTGCCCCAAATAGAAGCATTTTGAATCCTCACGATCATAATCATGAAAATAAGCTGATTTGGTTATCAATATACTTGAGCGCTGTACTTGATCCACTACTGCTAGTAGATAAATCAAGGCCCATAGAGAGCTGAGTAGAGTGATTTGAACTAATTGTCAGGTGACTGTAGTTCTGAGTTCCAGTATGGCCACTGACTTACTCTAAGATAGTGAACACAACTAAATTTCAGTTTTCAGCTATTTTGCATAATGACTCCAAAATGGATGTTAGTTGGTCTGGACCAGATGATGCCTGAGATTTTTTTTTTTAATTTTATCATTCTCTGAATAGATTTTGCTCTTGGAAAACAATCTGAAACCCTTTAGAGCAATCCCTCCTGTTTTCCCTTTAGGGAGCTTTATGGCAGCTTAAACAATTCAGAAAGCAAGAGAAGGCACAAGAAGATGATGTAATGCAGCAGTTAAAGATGTGGACTCTGGGCTTGGGCCGCCTGGGTTCAGATTCTGACTCCATCACTTAAGTCTATGTGATCTTACTTAACTTCTTTCATATGTAAGTGAAGATGATAATAATCTATTTCCTTTTTGTTCTCCAATTCCTATCCCTCAAGATGTCAATGAAATCTTGGACTCAAGAATGCAACCATATCTATTGAGCCCCTATTATGTGCAAACATTTTCTAGATGTTCTACTTTCTTACTAGAAGCTTAGAAGAAAAAATTTCAGAAGGGAAAATATTTTGTTTTTTTTATTTGCTTGTTTTTTGATAAGGTGGGGCCACATGGTGCCAGTTTACTACCTCTCTCTCTCTATTTTTTTTTTTTTGTGTGTGTGTGTGTTTCCACTTTTCCATAAAGAAAATTAACACACACACACACACTCAAAGGGGAGCAGGGATCCAAAAACAAGATGTCCAGGCTCTGGGGATGGCCCCCGTAAAGACTCCCCTCCTTCCCAAAAGCACCCTGTTTCAGTATCTCTAGAGACCAAAGAGGCAGTGGGATATGGCAGGGCCTCTGTCTGTCCTCCCTCTTGCCTCCAGGCAAGACCATTAGAAGTGCTGGGGCTTAGTGGGAGCTGGAAGGAGGGAGACAGATAGAAGGGGGAGGAAGGATATTGGTTCCCAAGTTTTTTAGGATGAGTGGTAACCTGCAAGGAGGAGAGACCTCCTTTTTTTTCTTTAACAAGGCAGCAGTGGCCATGATGACAGTGACTGCCTCTCCTCCTTCTCTTTATCCTCTTCCCCCTTCCCCTTCTCTTCTTTTAATTACTTATGCCTTATCAAAATATATAGCTTTGTATTATTTTTGTGTTTATTTTATAAGTGCTTAGTCTAAATGTTAAGTAGATACGTGAGGCACTGTCAGGACAACTGTTCTCTATAGTATGATACATGGGGAAGATCCATCAGGATAGGCTTGATCTGGATTTCTGCAATTCCCTGCACTCTAGCTGCATATCCATATTTTCTTCTGCCAAGAAAGAAAATATATCCATGTATGCACTTATGGCAACCATTATAATAGAAATAACATTGAATCTCATTTATTTAAAAAAGTAAATGATCCACATATTATTTATGAAATACATTCTTACTGGTGGATGTACCATTGAACATAAGAACTGTTGCTTTAGATAGTAAGAAATTCTGGAATCTTGAATTGGGCATTTGGTATAAAATATGAAGCTAGGAAATCTAAGTGCAATTCCCTGCTTTTCTGCTTACTAATTTTGTGCTAATGAGCAAAGCCACTGAGCTCTATGAGTTTCACTTTGTCATAGGATAAGATACAAATATTTCTGTGTTCACAGAATTATGGAGAGACGTGAATAGGGTCATGTGTAACAAGGTCCACTGCACAAATATTATTTATGGCTCTTGTTCTTTAGAAGTCTGTTTAGATTGTCATTGCCTTTATTATGGGTCTTTTAAGGCTATTACTGCCTACTGTTTTATGTTCATTTAAATGGAACATTTCTTTTTCTTTAACTGCTTTTTATAATCTATTAGACAGAATGTGGGTAGTAGACATTATGGGAAAATTTTAATCCTAGATATTTTTTTGTAGCCCATGGCTCTACTTTATCCAAACTATATCATCTTTCTTATTGGGAGTGGGTACAGAATGATGGAACGTTTCCTAAAAACAGCATGATGTGTATGATTGCATCTGCTTTTTCTGAGTAAGTTCTCAGGGTGACATCAATCAAATTGCCGTCTTTTGGGTACTACATCTAATATGATAAATTCAAAACAAAACTTTTAAAATGGTAAGTAAGCAGAATTATATATGGATTCTTTTATATATTGGAATTCATTCTTTATTTTTTTTTTTTTTTGGTATTGAGAAGCTTGTGGGGATTTGGAGACAGTCTAAGCTTAGGAAATCCCAAAGAATGGTTCTTGGCATTTACTTGTATTATGTTCTGTATTTGCACACAGCCAGTACCTAAGATTTGCTCATCATAAAATGTCTTACGATGCGTTTGACATGGACACCTATTTAGAAAGGACTGCTTTAAACATTTCCCAGACTTGCACCTCAGACAGCCAAATCAGACTCTCTAAAGATGGAGCTTAGCAAACCATATTTTTATCAGGCCCTTAGGTAACCTCAGTTGCTTTTTATGGGCACGAGGGTTTGTAATAGATTTGTCTTTCACAGAAATACTTGCCAATTAGTTTCAGTCAATAGCCCACCAGGAAACAAGTACGAAGACATAGGTCAGAGAAGGATAAAAATTCTAATTAGGTTTTAATAATGCTGAATCCCCTAGTTCCAGTGGGGAAAAAAGATAGATGGTAAATTTGGGTCAAGGCTAAAACTTAACATTTTGTTTGTGTTAATGATCAGTGGATTACTGATAGTCCCTTTCTTTCTTGTTTCAGACTGTTCTGGGACTCTAATTTATGTACAGCCAAATAAATCTTGACTTGCATGGCAGATGTTTTATTGTTATTATCATTATAAGTGATCACTTTAATAACTCTGATTATATTTATTTTATAATGGATAGCTGGCTTCATTGCTTCCTTGGGATGGATGAAGTGACATTACTTTCATTGGAAATGTGCTCTAAAAAATGGTTATTCTGGTTAGTCTTCCTTGAGAAGAAAACTATTATACAAATATTTAAAGAGCAAAGCAGAAGGATAGGTTTCTTAAGAGATGAAAGATATGGTCTCTACCCTCTGGGAATTTAATAGAATGTACTCTTCATCAAATATCATTCAATTTCCTGACATTTGATGATCACCAATTCCGACCACCTTGCTGGCACTGTCTGCCAATCAAAAGAGCAGGAAGAGCATTTATGAGGCAATTTGTATTCTGATGAATGAATTCGGTACATCAAATTCCTGTATGTCTTATTTCTGTTGAATGAAGACAAGAGCAGGACAAATTCCTAAAGACAAAATGAACTGTACAATGCTTCCTAAGCAGTAATAAGATATTGCTTCATCTTTTATAATATAAATCTGAATTAGCATTAAACATTTTGTGACTTTTGATTTAAAAAAAAGAATCAATCACTTTTGGAAAATAATTGTGAATGTTTTATATAATATTTGGGAAATTGCCTAACCATAATTTTTCTTTACTCATCTGCTTCCCATAATGACATTATTAACACATGCTTTTGGTGGTGGTGTCATTTGAACTGATATTAAGGTTCTTTTTACAGCTAAGGATTAATACTTTTCTGCATAGCAAAAAAATATTACGCATAGAGTTTGGTAATGACAAATTATTCCCTTATTTTAAGTACTTCTCTTGAGATTATCTAGTTACTTAGATTTAGGAGTCTCTGCTATATAATGGTTGTTTATATAGTGGTTGTTTATATAGTGGTTATTTATATAGTGGTTGTTCCTCACCATGGATCCAGCCCTGACCATCATAAAGAACAATGAGGTATGACAACTACTTGGTAGAAATCTGCTCCTGGGGCTTTATCTCCTGCTTTCTACCAGACTTCCCTTTGTCATTTGGTGGGAAAGCAACACACACTCAGTGCAAGAAGTAGCACTATGATGAATTCTACAAGAGAAATAATGGTAAAATGTTCTCTGAGAGTTCAGAAAAAGAAGAAGAAAACAGAGTTCATAGGGTCTCTTTTATTGGAATTTTTCCATTTTGGAAACCTGACACCTTGGAATTTGAACGGTGTCATTGAATTTCAAATTCAAAGAATCAAAATACAACATCCCAAGGCCACATTGAGTTAAAGATGTCAGCCACAAACTAACAAATATGCCTGTGTTTATATAGCTACCTATATGTGTTGGTTACTGTTAACGTATATCAAAATAAACTGATGTATATAATACATACCGTAGGGTAAGTTCTGATTTACTAATTATTTAGTCTTTTAAAAATATTTTATTTATTTATTTGACACAGAAAGAGACATTATAAGCAGGCAGAGAGGTAGACAGAGAGAGGTGGGGCGGGGCGGGGGGGGGGGGGAAGCAGACTCCCTGCTGAGCAGAGAGCCCGATGCGGGGCCTGATCCCAGGACCTTAAGATCATGACCTGAGCCGAAGGCAGAGGCTTTAACCCACTGAGCCACAGGCACCCCTAATTTTTTAGGTTTTTACGCAAAGTCTCAAGGAAAGCTTCCTTCTGATTTCAGTAGGGATGTTTATCCTAATAAACTTAGTTAATATTTACTCTCTTTTTTTAAAGATTTTATTTATTTATTTATTTATTTATTTGGGAAGAGAGAGAGTGAGAGAGAGCATCAGAAGGGAGAAGGTCAGAGTGAGAAGCGGACTCCCCATGGAGCTGGGACCCCGATGTGGGACTCGATCCCGGGACTCCGGGATCATGACCTGAGCCGAAGGCAGTCGCCCAACCAACTGCCTTCTGCCAACTGCCAACTGCCAACTGCCAAAAGAATCAAGATTCTTTTGATCTTTTCTTTTGATCCACCCAGGGGCCCAATATTTACTCTTAATATTGTTGTGCTCAGCATGGACAGAACAGCACCCAAAGGCTGATATCTGGACAGGATCTTTCCTGTTCAGATATGGGACTTTTTCATATAATGGAATTTCAATGTTCTAATTTCTAGTGACATCCTCAATTATATTGTTAATTCCATAAAATAAATGTATTCCCCAAACACTTAAAAATTTTTCTGGCATGAAGAATTTCAGGTAACATTTTAAACAAAATGCTTTTGTTTAAAAGCATTTTAAACTGTCCTTCTTTAAATCATACCCCCCGCCCTTCTCCCCTGCCTCTCCAAAGCTCTTGATATCTGTTCAGGATGATGTCATTTTTCTCTTATCATTCCCTTAACCTTTGTGTAATACTCTGTAAAATAGTAGTATATTGTGACTGAGTTTCTGCATTTGTAGATGTATATTTATATTTCTACTGGTGCTATCCCTCCCTCTCCCATCTGCCAACCACACTGTAAAGATGCTGAGGGCCAGAAATAAAGTTTTCTACTTTAATTGCTAACTCCGTGGAGTGCCCCAAACACGGTAGGAATTCAATCAAAGGCCAATGTTAGCCAGGTACTAAGGCCTTGCTTTGACAGAACATACTGTATACAAGCTGGAAACTGTGTAATTTATTGCTATTGTCATTTCAGTAAATGGCTTGTTACTAGAGATGCTGAAGGGGATCACGGCCCGTTTACCACTTCATAAGAGATTAAAATCCTGAGGACGATTTTGGAAGTGAGCTCACAGAGAATATGAATTGGCTTCACCAATTCACATAATGTTTACTGAATAAATATCTTTGGTGAGTTAATTGAATAAAATGAGTAGTTGCTAACTCCGGTTGCTGATTTTTTTAATCAAACTAATTGGAAGATTAATTGATTTCATTAAAATGGTCACATTTCTTGCACATGAATGTGCCAAAAACCATACCATAGGCCACATGGTAACATTGAGAGGTTCTCTTCATTAGATGGAGAAAGCAATTGTAATGGAAAACAGAATAGCTTTATTTAGTACCATTCCTTCAAATACCTCAGATTACATTTACTGTTCTTACACTGCAAACGCAGAGAATAGTTTTATATTTAGGTGGATCTGTTAGATTCTTAAATTGGGATTTATATACATGAGTGGGTTTCTGGCAGTTTGCAAACCTTCAGAAATTGTGTTAATGAATTTAGATATATGTGCCTCTTTCTGGGAAGAGAGTTTACTGCTCCTAGTAGACATGTAAGAAGCAAAGAACTGAAATAAGTATTAATATAGATGCTACTGAAACAATTAATGGCTTACATATTAGAAAATATGTATTTAAAATTCAATATATTTAAAAGAATAAATAAACATTCTGCTCATTGGTCTAAAGAAATATTTATATTATCTTTCACACATTTTAGCCTCAGAGAAAGTTCACAGACAACGATTTCAATGTTTTGAAATGGTTATCAGCTGAGTGTATTGATGCCTGATGCTGCAAGCCAAATGATTTCATTTATTCTTTTTTTCCTCATCAGGAATAATATGAACTCTCTGGGAGCAAGAAAAGAAAGCTGTAGGGTCCAGGTGAAAAGTGGCAGATTAGGATTAACATCAGTGGGAGTCAGGCAGCTAAATTGCTTGCACTCTGCATTGAAAACATACCCTTGAGAGTTTATATATTTCTGTACCAGTAGAGGTTTTTCAGAGCTCCTGTTGTCTATGGAAAGCTGTCATTTAATCTCAAGTTCCTTTGCGGAAGGTCTGTTCTCCTGAGGCCTAGGCCCACATGCCTGCAGTTTCTTTGATGACTGAGATCACCTGGTTCTCGGACACTCTCCAAGGGTTGCAGAATAAATATGAGCTTCACTGTTTATTTTTATTTTTATTTTTTTGCTGAATGCTGTGAAGGCTTTTCTTTTGATCTTTACAGAAAGATCCTTTGCTGTCAGGAATGTTGAATGATGACCAGGCTGTCTCATGTCCTTGTCTTCCAACCCCATTGGGAAGAGAATTTGTATTTACTGCAAATGAAATAGTGGGAGAAAAGATAAGTGCTTCCTGCAGAAGTCTTGTGCCTGTAAACAAGGTATCCAGAATACTTTGATGTGTATACAACACAAGGGACTTGTCCAAAAGAGAGTTCAAGTCAGAATGGACTGAAAAAAGCCTAACTCTCCCTATTTCCCCCATTTATCTATTCATCTGTGTTGATCCCAAATTTCCTGAGCTGTATCCAAATATCTTTGGGCAAAACAGACATGTGTCTCTCTCTTTCTCTCTCTCTCTTTTTCTTTTTTTCTGGTTAATATGTTATCATTTGAGTGAGTTTTTCTATGAGACATGTGTGTGTGTGTGTGTGTGTGTGTGTGTGTATGTGTGTGTGTGTGTTTAGTTTTTAAAACACTGCCCCCCCCGTGGATTTAGCTAGTCACTTAAGGCTGTCGACATTCTTTTCTTTTTTGCGACCAATCCTTGATTTTCTCAAAGGTATGCTTTTGGTGAAAATTTGAATTTAATTTCACTTTGTGTGATTAAAAACTTTTCTAATTTATCCTGGTAATTAGGGAATTATTTTTCCCTGTCTTGCTCTAGGTTTTGGCTGTTTCTTCTGCAGTTCTGGTTTCAATGCTGGGTAGCCCTGCTTCAATAAACAGCTGAGTGGTCAAATATATTAAGCATAGACTGTGAGACCTGGAGAAAGGCAGGAGTCTGACCCTTGGCTTCATAGATGGGAAATCCCAGGCCTTGAGAGAGAAACGACTTGCTGGAGGTTTCCCA
Organism: Nasua narica; assembly: GCA_028533885.1. Lineage (NCBI taxonomy): Eukaryota > Metazoa > Chordata > Mammalia > Carnivora > Procyonidae > Nasua > Nasua narica. The sequence continues at coordinate 63,592,747 of CM052815.1, forward strand.
ATGAGTAAGGGAGAGAGGAGAGAACGGGATTCTGAGAAGGCCCGTTAACACAACACAATCAATTCTAATAAGAGAACAGAGTATCAGTTTATTCTGTTATCATTACTAGGACACCATTTGTAGGCTCACTTTTCCACCTCACCTTGACTTCAGCTTGGGACAGAGAGACATTAATCTGGTCCGCTTGGCAGAAACTTGGAAAATGTATGACAGCCTGATGTCTGCCACTATCATTGGTTAAGGTTTTATAGTATTTTAAGCCAAAATCAAAGAAACAGACTTTTCATAATCTTTGATAGGATGGACTATTTTTTATCATATTACAGTGTTTTCTTTGGTTGATTTTCATTCATTCCACATTGTCCTATAACAATCACATTCTATTGTAAACACAGCCATTTTTAAGAAAAACAAATTTATTTTGATTTTCTCCTAAGTTCTCCTGTTCTTGTGAGCCTTTGGCATCTTATGATTTAATTGTGTTGTTATTAAGAATAAATTCTAGACAGAACCAGGTGCCTGGGTGGCTCAGTTGGTTGGGCCACTGCCTTCGGCTCAGGTCATGATCCTGAAGTCCTGGGATGGAGTCCCATGTCGGGGCTTGCCCTACTCTGCAGGGAGCCTGCTTGTCCCTCTCCCCCTGCTTGTGCTCGCGCTCTCTCTCTCTGTCAAATAAATAAATAAAATCTTTAAAAAAAATTCTAGACATAACCTTAGGCTGTACAAAAGTATCACATTTATTATAACTCTTTGCTAAGTCCATATCCAAATCCCTATCCTGCCTGTCTCATGGAAAGATTAACTGTATGATTTGGATTTTCCTTCCCTCCTACTCCTATGATTGTGCCAAGGCTTCCAGATGTCCGTCTAGAGGTCTTTATTGTAGTTGACTCTTGAACAACATGAATTTGAACTGTGCAGCATATCCATTTATACACGGATTTTTACAGTTCAGTACTACAAATGTTTTTTCTTTTCCTTATGCTTTTCTTAATATTTTCATCTCTCTAGCTTACTTTAAAAATATAGTATATAATACATATAACATACAAAATATATGTTAGCCAACTATTAACATAATGATAAGGTTTCCAGTGAACAATAGTTAAGTTTCTGTAGAGTAAAAAATTAGATGTGTATTTCTGAGTGTGCAGATTTTTGATGTTCCTAAACCCTGCCCCACCCCCACGTTGTTCAAGGGTCAGTTGTAGTTAAATACCTTCTGCCAGCTTGCCCCATTGTATCTAATCCTGCAGCTATTCCTTTAGTTTGGATGGGTCTATAGTTTCTATCTGTAAAGAAAGAAAATCCACAATTGGAAGTAAGGCCAAAAAAAAAGTTACTGACTATATGACTTGCATTGTTATGCTGGGGCTTTGTATGACAAGGGTTTCTGATCCTCTAAGATAAAGTATATTTATTTGATTTAGTTACCATTGCATAAGACCTTTTACAACTTTATATGAATAGATTTCATTTTTAAAAATCCAATAAGATGAAACTGTTTTACTGTGAAGGGATAAAATTATTTCTGTTCCATAAAAAAGGTAATTCTACATTGTCCGGTAATATAACATTAACTGGTTTTGTTACTTAGCAATTTTATTCTGGAATTCTCTATTTCTTTTTCATTGACTATATGTGCATGAATTTCTTTATCATTCTTTGAACCAGCTTTGTTTTTCTGATAATAACTTAATTAATGAGTTGACACACAGTCCCCATTTTGTGTGTGTGTGTGTGTGTGTGTGTGTGTGTGTGAGCAGGGTACATTCTTAGCATTTAAAAATTATATTTTGACATACCTACGTTGATGACATAAAATATTTGATGATGTTGAGACTTTTTCCTTTAAACCTGGCTCCAGTGTACATCATAGAACCATTGGCTGTGACTTCTGTGCATTTATCAGTGTGTTTTCAAAACCCGGTCTTATATGGGTCCTTGTTCCTCTTGCATTACCACCCACAGGATTTTCCAGATTGGAGTAGTCACTTCTACTCTTTCTCTGTGCTCCTCCCCCCCCAGAGACTTTCCCCTCTCCTTCCTTTACACACACACACACACACACACTTTTATCTTGTCAAAAAACTAAGGACATTTTATTTATTTATTTTTAAGAGTTTATTTATTTATTTGAGACAGAGACAGAGAGAGCATGAGAGGGGAGAAGGTCAGAGGGAGAAGCAGACTCCCTGTGGAGCTGGGAGCCCGATGGGGGACTCGATCCCCGGACCCCGGGATCATGACCTGAGCCGAAGGCAGTTGCTTAACCAACTGAGCCACCCAGGCGCCCAAAACTAAGTACATTTTAAAACACATCAACCACCTATGACTTAGGTTCTTAGTGCTTTTCTATCACTGCACAAGCAAAGATTTACAAAGTATAATATAAGGTTGTGTGAGAGTGAGAGAAAAACATTTCTTATTTCAACAATTTTTTCATCACGGCACTGTAGTTTACAATAATCAGTAAAGAAAGAGCCACAATTCAAAATCAATCCTTTGATGCCCCTATTGCTCAGTGTTTTCTTGTGCTCTGAATTTTATTTTGCTTATTTTTCAGAATTATTTTGTGACAGAATCTCAGGACAGATGTCAGGTATTTCTTATACGCTATTTTTTTATGTTAATGGCATTATATTACACATCGTTGCCATTTCAATGGACTGTGTTAATGTAGACATGTATTAGCCCTATTAACAAGGCCAGTTTGGTGGTCATTATATGTATTTATATGGTTTTTCCATCTTTCTTGAAGGTAATTATTTAAAAATAATAGTATGTCTTAGTGCGCATGAGTGAGGAATTTAACAATTGTAGGAAGATCTTTTCTTTGGTGTCTGTAAACTGTAATATCGGTATAGTGAGAGATCATGCTGAGATATGAATCTATATGCCTTTCTTCTCCACACCTTTTTCTAAAACATTCTTGCCTTCAATAGGCAGAGACATGTAGTGTCTTAAGGAAAATTGGAGGAGTTGCAGGAATGAGAAAGAAAGATTTTTTTTTTTTGCTTCTGAAATATCCATATCTTGAAGCATATATCCAAGATACATTTTGAATGCAAAGCTTTTGGTATGCAATCTACTCTCTCCTACCCTACTCCTATCCACCTTACCCTGCTCTGTTTTCTATTTATCCACAACACTTATCATTATATAATTTACTTATTTGTTTTGCTAATTGTAGATTTATAATATTTATAAATATTTATTTGTTTTTTAATTTATAATTCCCTAATATATAGAATAGTGTCTGGTATACAGATGGCAATTAATATGCATTTGTTTAATGAATGAAAAGGTTCTCAACTATCAAAAATCACTATCAAAAGTCACTAAGGTACAGTCACTAAGGTAAGTAGAGCACAGAGATGATGCTATAATATAGACGGGAAGGCATATTTGGAAGATGGGAATTTGGCTGGGTCTAAACAGAGGGGACACAGGATCACATAGAAATCAGGAAATGAATTTTGAGAAACCACACCACAGATGTTTCAGATTTAGGGAAGCACACTGAATTGTCTCAGTAACTGAAAACTATTCTTAGCCATTGGAATAAGCTCCTGAAGTTACCTGAATATCTTTTCTTTGCTCTCTAGTGAGACCTTTTCATTAACAGAAACTTGCGTGTTGCTCACAAACAATTTGGCAGAAATGATGTGTGTCCAGGCCTTAAAACTTTGCTGGGTTCCACCTGAACTCCCTCTTAGAGGCACACTACTCTCTCTTTTTAAAAGATTTATTTACTTATTATTTTAGAGAGAGAGAAAGAGCATGGGAGGGAGGGGTAGAGGGAGAGAGAGAGAGAGAGAATTTCAAGCAGACTCCCTGCTGCGCTTGGAGCCCCATATAGGGCTCAGTCCCACAATCCTGAGATCATGACCTGAGCCAAAATCAAGACTTGGATGCTTATGTGACTGAACCACCCAGGAACCCCAGACATCATACTTTTTAATGGCCCTGGATACTGTAAGGCTTCTAAACCAGAATTAGGACTCTTGAAATTAGGACTTTGAAATTCAGAGGGATGTTGATGGTTTAGAAGAAAAAGTTGAGCTTTGATACAAGTAAAATACATTGTTATATTGGCGATAATCATTTTCTCAGCTTGTGATGTATTAGAAGCTTTCAATAAGAAAACATAGGCCCTTGATTTTACATTAAATATTAAGTAACAATACCTAAGGATAGTGTGACTTAAGAAAACGTTGGATAGTTGCCTGAAGTAATAAAGTATGTGGTGATTTTACAGTCTGTTCCCGTTTTTTTTTAAATTTTATTTATTTGACAGAGAGAGATCACAAGTAGGCAAAGAGGCAGGCAGAGAGAGAGGGGGAAGCAGGATCCCCGCTGAGCAGAGAGCCCAATGAGGGCCTCGATCCCAGGACCTGAGCCAAAGGCAAAGGCTTTAATTCATGAGCCACCCAGACGCCCCTCTTCCCAAGTTTTTTGACACTTCTCCTATATGGGGGATACATAGGGATCCATACATGAAAGGATACATGACTTGTGAGTCTTGAGCCTAATGAACAAGTCTGGCTACCCTGAAGCCATCATGTTAGAGAGATCATAGGAAAGACTACCCACTTGTTCCAGTCCTAGCTATTTGATTGCTCATTCAAAAGAATGAGGAAATCTTTGAGACGACCGCAATCTCTGCTACATCTGACTACAACACATAAGAGACCCCTGAACCAGACCACCCAGCTGAGTGGCATATTAATTACTGAACCAAAGAAACAATGACAGATAACAATTTTTGGTTTTAGCCACTAACTTTTTGAATAATTGGTTATGTAGCCATAATTACTAGAAGAAGCTACCTGACAGAAGGCAGGGGGTGGCCAAGAGTTTCATCCATTCATTTTTTTCAAAATATGTTGTACCAACTATGTGTCAGGTACTATGTTAGTTATTGTTAATACTAATATTGATAAGATACAATTCTTGTTCTCAGAAACTATGCTTTCAAGAAAATTATAGTCTAGTCAGTAATACATATCTATTTATGAGTGAATGTAATTACAGGAATGGAAAGAAAGGTTACAGTGAATTAGCATTTAAGCCTCTTTTGGGTTAAATAAATTGATTCTTTAAACCCTTCTTTATGTTTTGGATATGTTTTTCTGTAGTAAGACATTGAAAAGAGGAAGAGATAAAAACATTCATTTTTCCTGTTATCAGTTATATTATTTAATGAGAATTTGAAATAACATTATATATGTTTAATACATATTAAACATATTTGTCTAACATACATTAATCACAAAGGCAAATATTTTAAAAATTGAAATAAAAAATAAAAAATGATAACATTTGACATTATCATATAAATAATTGGATTCATTGGTCTTAATTACTTTCATATTACAAGTAGATAATATTACAAAAGGCTCTCCAGAAGTCATTTAGTATCTAATATAAATGCTGTTGGTCTTCGTATGAAAGTATAGCTGATTTTATCCCAAAAATCTTTTAAAATTAAGTTAAAATTATTATTCCCAACAGTCATTAGTTTCTAATTTTATGAAATTGGAGGAGAGATACATGCTAATTTATAGTGTCTGGCATTAGAAATACATCGTATCAGTTAGGGTCGAACTAAGGAAGCAGAACTACTCTGAGTAATGTTTGATAAGAGATTTATTGTACAATTTCAGGAGGAGCTGAGGAAGTAAAAATTCTAACAGAGGAGCTGGGAGATCAGAGAGAAGTTACTAATCCCCTCCTACAGTACTAAAACAGCGAACAAGTAACAAACTTTCAGGATATCTGACAAGTGAGCTGTTGCCTAGGGACAGTGAAGGCACTGGTCTGTGGATTCCTGCTACTTTCATGCAGCTAATCCCTGTGTGTGTACACAGACGAGCATCTGGTGTTGGAGTAAGGCTTTATTGGTCAGCTTGGCAAACAGTTGGGAAAGAGAAGTTAGGCACAAGTTGGAGAAAAAGGATAAGGTTTGTCCTGCTGGGCAACTTTGTGTCTGTCCATTATAATATTAGATCCTGAAGTCCTTGGGAGAATGATGGCCCCTGCTACATTTCTGCCACTGAATCTGATGTAACTTTCTCAATTGCCCAATTCTAACCTGCTTTCATACAGGGAAGGAAATTCTGGAACACTTAGTTCCAGCTTTATGAAGTTGACAATAGGAGGATCTGGCACATCCATATCTGTATGTTTATTTTATTCTGAGGATCTTATCTATACCTGCAAAACATTTCAATAGTTATACTTTTTAATCTAAAGGATATTTGTAGGGTGCCTGGATGGCTCATTTGGTGAAAGGTCTGCCTTCTGCTCAGGTCATGATCCCAGGAGCCTGGGATTGAGTCCCGCATTAGGCTCCTTGCTTGATGGGGAGTCTGCTTCTCCTCCTCCCTCTACCCGGCTTGTGCTGTCTCTCTCTCCTGCTCTCTCTGTCTCTCAATCAAATACATAAAATGTTTTTTTAAAAGGATATTTGTGTGTGTATAACTAACAGGTATATGGGTGTTTCTAGTAATATATTTTACTTTTTCCTGTTCATCATTTATGTTTTCACTGAAACATAATTTGGCATTTTCAAGAGGGGTCTTTTTAATAAATGAGGTCTCTTCATCACTGCTATAGATAGAATATTATGTCCTTTCAAAATTCATGTTAAAATTGTAACTCTCAAAATGATGATATTAAAAGGTAGGGTTTTGAAAAGGAGATTAAATCAAAGCTGTCATGGATGGGATTCGTGCTTTTATAAAAGTGACCTTTCCAAAATGTGATGACACAGGGGGAGTGATTGTCTCGGAACCAGAAAGTGGGCCCTTACCCGATAGTGAATCTGATGATATCTTGATCTTGGACTTCTTAGCTTCCAGAACTGTGAGAAATAAATTTCCAGTTTATGGTATTTTATTTTAGCATCCCAAGCTAAGACAGTCAGAGTGGTAAAACAGAATATTAGATAGCCAATTTAATAACCACTGGGTAACCACACACACAGGCCTTGCTACCATTTCATGCCTGGTCTTTAGACTGGCTGGATAGCTGGAAAGTCTCAGATTCTCTCTTCAGAACCAAAACAAGAAAGGAGGAAAAAATATCATTTATACTAGGAGTTCTCATTATGCTCTAGTAAGATTTCTGTAAAAATTGTGAGTTAGAGATTCAGTCCAAACTAATAAGCAGTCTTTATTATAAATTCAATTCCTTTCAGTTAAGTTCAATGTATTTCAATACTACAGCATTTATTCTGTGCCAGGCACTCTCCCAGGTACTGTGGATAGAGATTGTTAAATTAATTAATAGGAGCCCATTAGAATGAAATAGTTCTAATGTCATGATGTCCGACATAAGCAAGCCAAAATCTAAGCCTGTGAATGCTTCAAGGTTATGACATTGAAACCTAGGGACAATCAAACACAAACAGCCAATGAGGCTTTAAGCTGTGGTCAACTAATAATTTCCTTTCTTTGCTTCGCTTCTGCCTTTTCTCTATGTAAGTCTCACCCTGAGCGCCTATCAGAGGGGTGCTCCTAATTACCACCGTCTAATTTGATTAGACTTTTGCTCAAACTCTTAAAATTTTAAATATACCTGCTTATCTTTTAACAAGATGAGCAAAATAGCAGTGGTTTCTGTTTTCATGTGGCTTTCAGTCTAGCAGAAAAGATGGCAACTAGTTATGTGTAGCGAGGTATAATAAACATTCTTCCTAGAAAGTGCTTTAATAGATTTATTATTTTATCTAGTTATTCTTGCTAATTGGGTGAAAGTTCTATTTTCAGAAGTTTCTAATTATTGATGAAATAGATGTATAATTTTTTTTTTTTGAGAGAGAGAGATAGAGAGAGAAAGAGAAGAAGGAGAGGGAGAAGGAGTCCTAAGCAAGCTCCATGCCCAGTGCAGAACCTGATGTAGGGCTTGATCCCCTGACCCCCAGATCATGACCTGAACCAAAATCAAGAGTTGGCCACCCAACCAACTGAGCCACCTAGGTGTCCTTGGAGTGTATATATTGTTAATGTTTTAGAGTAATTAGCTAAAAATACCACCCAATATTTTTATTTTTTAAGATTATTTATTTGAGAGAGAGAAGGAGAGTGGTGAGGGGTAGGGGGTAGAGCAGAGGGAAAGGGACAAGAAGACTCTGTGCTGAGTATGGAGCCTGACATGCAGCTAGATCTCAGGACCCTGAGATCATGACCTGAGCTGAAACCAAGAGTGGCTTAACCAACTGTGCCACCCGGCAAACCACCCAGTCTTTTATAATAACCAGTGATGGCAACCACAAGGATGGTTAGAAGTATATAGAAGAGAGCCTATGAGAATTTCCACATCAGTAAATATCTATATGCTGTTTTCCTCTCCCTGAAAACTTTTCTTACGTGACTGTGTTCAAGATAAATGAAAGCTTCTGATCAGTAATGTTTCAGTATAGTATAGTATAGTATAGTATAGTATAGTATAGTATAGTATAGTAGGTGTTTTCTCCCATTCCAGGAAAATGATAATGATACAATTGAATTTATTGGATAATTATTTCTTAATAACAGCAATTATATTAATTATGCCTGAATAAAATGTATTTAATATATATTAAAGACATTTATTTAATGTATCTGTGAATATATTTTGAAGATCCTAAATTTTCCATTCCAGAGGAACCATATAAAGCTTCTTCATGAGAGAACTACTGGTAACTTCTGCTATTGGTTTTAAACCTATGTAGAACATACATAGGTTTTCGATCAAACATATGTTAAAACATTTCTTTCAATCCAAAACTGTTTTCTGAGAACAGTCTGTTATTTCTCTAAGCAATAATGAAACTCATTTCCACTCCAATACATCACTATGATACTATTCAAAATGGTGAAAAATACCAGTCATATTTATAGATATTTATAGGCATCTTTGCTACCTGTTCAACTGTCATCTTAAATATCAGCTTTATTACATATGTGGCTAGTATCTGAAATATATTTCAGTTAATCACACAACATCGCACACAGTCTACTCAAAACCCAGACAGAATTGTTTACATGAATGATGGAAGAGTTGAGAAGCCAAACAAGAGACTGTGAGGCAATCCACAGATTATTAGCTACTTCTATTTTCAGGACCCTCCAAAGTCCAGGAAAAGAAAGGAAATCGGGTTATCAGATCCAGAAGTAAGGACACTCAAGTAGGGTCTGCCTATCTGGACCTGGCATGATGGAGAAAGTTGCCTGAAAGAGCTGAGGTCATGGAAGAGACACGGCCAAATTTGTATTTATTTTATTTCACTTATTTTTATTTTTAAAATGTTAATTCTAGTGTAGTTAACATCCAGTATTATATTAATTTCATGGGTACAATATAGTGATTCAACAGTTGGACATTACTCAGTGCTTGTCAAGATAAGTGTACTCTTAATCTCCTTCACTTATTTCACCCACCCACCTCCCCTCTGGTAACCATCAGTTTGTTCCCTATAATTAAGACTCCGTTTTCTGGTTTGTCTTTTCTTTTTTCCTTTGTTCATTTGTTTTGTTTCCTAAATTCCACATATGAGTGTTTGTCTTTCTCTGCCTGACTTATTTAGCTTAGCATTATACTTTCTAGATCCATCTCTGTTGTTACAAATGGGAAGATTTCATTCTTTTTTATGGCTAGGTAATATTCCATTGTATACATATACCACTTCTTTATTCATTCATCTATTGATGGATACTTGGACTGCTTCTATAATTTGGCTATTGTAAACAATGCTGCAATAAACACATGAGTGCTTATATCCTTTTGAATTAATGTCTTTTTATTCTTTTTTTTTTTAGTTTTTCTTTATTCAACTTAAGCTGTACTTGTTTTATGTAAATATTTTTTATTTTATTTTTTATTTTTTTAATTTTTTATTAACATATATTGTATTATTTGCCCCAGGGTACATGTCTGTGAATCATCAGGCTTACACATTTCACAGCATTTGCCATAGCACATACCCTCCCCAATGTCCATATCCCTATCCCCCCACCTCCCAGCAACCCTTAGTTTGTTTTGTGAGTTTAGGAGTCTCTTATGGTTTGTCTCCTTCCCCATCCCATCTTGTTTCACTTCTCTTCCCCACCCCCCCAACCCCCTGCCCTGCCTCTCAAATTCTTCATATCAGAGCGATCATATGATAATTGTCTTTCTCTGACTGACTTATTTCGCTTAGCATAATACCCTCTAGTTCCATCCACGTTGTTGCAAATGGCAAGATTTCGTTTCTCTTGATGGCTGCATAGTATTCCATTGTATATATATACCACACCTTCTTTATCCACTCATCTAGATGTCCATCAACAGATGAATGGATAATGTCTTTTTATTCTTTAGGTAAATACCCAGTAGTGTGATTACTGAATCATATAGCAATTATATTTTTAATTTTTTGAGGAATCTCCATGCTGTCTTCCACAGTGGATGGACCAGTTTGCATTCCCGCCAATAGTTCACAAGGATTCCTTTTTCTCTGCACCCTTGTCAATACTTGTCTTTTGTGTTTTTGATTTTAGCTATTCTGACAGGTATGAGGTGATGTCTCACTGTGGTTTTGATTTGTAATTTCCTGATGTTAAGGGATGTTGAGCATTTTTTTATGTCTGTTGATAACCTATATGTCTTCATTGGAGGAATGTCTATTCATATCTTCTGTACATTTTTTAATTGGATTAATTGAGTTTCTTTGGTGTGAGTTAACTTCCTTATATATTTTGGATAATAATCTTTTTTGGATGTCATTTGCAAATATCCTCTTATTGATATGATATATCATATTGATTGACTTGCAAATATTGAGTCACCCTTGAATCCTGGGAATAAATCCCATTTGATTGTGCTGAATGATTTTTTTCATGTATTTTGGAATCAGTTTGCTAATATTTTTTTGAGGATTTTTGTATCTAAATTCATCAGAGAAATTGGCTTATAGTTATCTTTTCTTGTGGTGTGTTAATGTGGTTTTGGTATCAAGGTAATGCTAAGACAGGACTAAAATTTTAAATGTAGCTCTAGGATGGGGTGGTAGAAGAAAGGCATGGTGATGGTGATGGTAGGAATACCCTGGTCTCCCTCCTTTTCCTTATTATCTAATGTCTTACCAGTACTTCCTATTGACTAAACCTGTCTGGAAATCAGATAACATAGGAGCTTGGGAAAAACAGCCTATAGGATCAACCTGTCCTCTCTTCCTCTCCTAAGAAGGACAAAGGAGGCAAGGTAAATGAAAGGCATGGATCTGTGGGCAAATGTCCAAGTCCTATAAGATGCCTGCATAAGGCAATTAATATTTGAGACTATAATATACTATATAGCAGTGGTTCCCAAGCATGAACAACTAAATCAGAGTTAGGGGCTTTACTATAGCTTCTAAGATTCAATTTAGACCAATGAAATCCTTGTTTCTAATAAGCACTGTTGGTGATTCTGATATATTGTTGGGTTTGGGGAACCACTAGAGCAAAGGTCATACAAAGGCCTTTGATTCTTCTGAATACATACTGTATCAGATTATAAGAAAGTTAAATGGTAATAGTTTTCCTTTAATTCTCCAAAGTAAGGCATCACATAATTATAATTTAGTATGTGGGGCCTACTTCCTGCTTCTTCAACACTTTTTTTTTTAATTTGAAGATTGCTATATAAATCTGTTGAGAAAAATGCAATGCATTATGCAGTTTTGTTTCTCCCAATTAACAATTCTGCTTCCTTTTCTTAGTTGTCAAGAACAATTACATTATTTTTATTGTTTTTTTTATCTTCTTGCTTTAGCTGTGAAGAAGTGCAGTGAGAATTCGTAGTCTAGGTTTCTTCATGTAGCTATTTTCTGTTTCCTGTCTTCCTCGACCCTTGCCTTTTTGTTCTTTTACTAAAGTGGCAAGCATACATTTGTTTTATTCTACCAGTATCTTTTATTTCTGAAAATATCTTCTTCCCACTACAAATGGTTTGTTTGAGCCATTCAGCTATAGTGTTCTGTTCCCATTTGTCACAGGGGTGGGCATGCGACTCAGAATGAACTGATTTGGCTTTATAGAACTGAGAGCAAACTCAATCAACCCGGTTTATTTCAAAATACATAAGGGGAGCAGCAACAAAAGAAGTTTCAAAAGCCAGCAACATGGCAATCTAAGATTTTTTTTTTAAATATTTTGTTTATTTGTCAGAGAGAGAGAGAGAGAACAAGTAGGGAGAACAACAGAGGGAGAAGCAGGCAGAAGGAGAAGCAGTCAGAGAAAGAAGCAGGCTCCCCACTGAGCAAGGAGCCTGATGTGGGTGGGAATCCCATCCCAGGGCCCTGGGATCATGACCTGAGCTTTGCAAAGGTAGACACTTAACTGAGCTACCCAGGTGCCCCAAATTTTTGCTCTTTTTTGTGATTAAATCTTAATCCACCCCAATAATATCCACATAAATCCAGTAACTAAAATTTCTGTTTCTCTTGGGTGAATGGTAAGATGTTTCATATAGTCACTACTTTAATCCTTTTCCAATTTCAACCTCTTTTTAATTTTTGTTGAGAATAGTTGACATGCAATGTTATATTAGTTTCAGATGTACAACATAGTGATTCAGCTTCTCTATATGTTAAGTTCTACTCACCAGACGTATAGATACCATCTGTCATCATACAATGCTATTATCATACCATTGACTATATTACCTATGCCCTATCTTTTATTCTTGTGACTTATTCATTCCATAACTGGAAATCTGTGTCTCCCACTCCCCTATAACCACTTTACCATCCCCCAACTCTCCCCTCTCAGACAACCATCAGTTTGATTTCTGTATTTATGCTCTGATTCCACTTTTATTAATTTTTTTAGGTTTTACATTTGAGTGAAATCATATAATATCTTATCATATAGTATCTTTTAGCATACTACCTCTTAGGTCTATCCATGTTGTCACAAATGGCATGATCTCACCTGTTTTTATGGTTGCATAATATTCTATTGCATACATATATCTTCCATTCCATTGTATATACATCTTCTTTAACCATTCATCTATCAATAGATGCTTAGATTGCTTCCATATCTTAGCTATCGTAAATAATGCTGCAATAAACATACCGGTACATATATCTTTTTGAATTAGTGTTTTTGTTTTCTTCAGGTAATTACTCAGTAGTGGAATTATTGGACCAATGGTATGTTTGTTTTTAATTTTGAGGGGAATTTTCATAGTGTTATCCACAGTGGCTGTACCAATTTACATTCTTACCAACAGTGTTCAAATGTTCCTATATCTATACATCCTCACCAACACTTGTTATTTCTTGTCCATAATAACCAAATATATAGATTTATAAATTCAGTGTGATCCTTATCAAAATACAAACAATTCTATTTTTTATGGAACTAGAACAAATAAGGCTAAAATTTGTTATGGAACCACAAGAGTGTATGAATAGTGGAAACAATCTTGAAAATGAAGAACAAAGCTGGAGGTATCACATTCCAGAATTCAAGATATAATACAGACTTGTAGCAATCAAAACAGTATGGTACTGGTGCAAAAATAGACACATAGATCAATAGAACAGAATAGAAAACCCAGAAATATTAACCCACAATTAAACTGGCAATTAATCCATGACAAAGGCAGCAAGAATATACAATGGGAAAAGATAATCTCTTCAATAAATGGTGCTGGGAAAACCGGATTACTTCTAACATCATACACAATAATAAACTCAAAATGGATTAAGACCTAATTTGAGACCTGAAACTATAAAAATACTGAAAGAGAACACAGGCACTAATTTTTCAGACATTAGCCATAGCAACATTTTTCTTGCTATGTCTCCGGAAGCCAGGGAAACCAAAATAAAAATAAAACTATTGGGACTACATCAAAATAAACAGCTTTTGCACAATGAAGGAAACCATCAAAAAACCAAAAAGGCAATCTACTGAATGCGAGAAGATATTTGCAAATCACACACCTAATAAGCGTATTAAAACTTCTACAACTCACCACCAAAAAAAAAAAATGCAATTAAAAAAATGGACACAGGACCTGAACAGACATTTTTCCAGAGAAGACCTCCAGATGGTTAACAGACAAATGAAAACATGCTCAGTATCACTCATCAACAGGGAAATACAAATCAAAACCATAATGATACATCACCTTACACCTGTTAGAATGGCTAAAATAAAATTTAAAAAGACCCTCTCTCCTTTCTGAAATTCCTTCTCCATTTCTCCATTTTGAGTCTGTATTCTCATTGTTGTCATTCCCTGGTTTGTAGGTGGGACAGCAGGGAGGAGAGGAGTGTTTGCTCCTGTGATGAGCAGTATGTACAGGAAGCTATCCTCCTACTCAACTTGGTTTGGTCTGATGCATGTGGTCTTGGCTTAGGCCTTTGTTCATGTTTCTTTTTGGCAGCTTCACTGTGGCCTTCTTCCTTACAGAAAGATAGGACAGCTGTGTCTCTATTTGGACCCTGCCAGGAGCATACCCTAAAGCCTCTTCTCTGCGTCATTCTTTCTCAGCTTGGCTCAGTAGCCACCTGGGAGGTATTATGGTTCTGTGCTACCTCCTACAGAATACTATATCGTCAGCCTTCAGAATCCACTAGCAGGGAAGCAAAGATCCCAGTTTCTATATTCAAGTTCACCCCATCTAGCAAGAGACATTTATGTGGTACTGTTTCACATTCTCCAGAGGGATGGGAAAAGTCAAGGAAGGAATAGGAGATATACTCTTAACTTTTTTTTTTTTTTTGGTGAGGGCAGTATTCTTTTTTTTCCCCCTAAATATGTTTATTCTATTTTTTCAGTGTTACAAGATTGATTGTTCATGCACCACACCCAGTGCTCCATGCAATACGTGCCCTCCTCAATACCCACCACCAGGCTCGCCCAACACCCCACCCTCTCCCCTCCAAAACCCTCAGTTTGTTGCTCAGAGTCCACAGTCTCTCATGGTTCATCACCCCCTCCAATTTCCCTCCATTCACCCTTCCTTTCCTTCTCACAATGCCCTCCATGTTTTCCTTATGTTCCACACGTAAGTGAGACCATAAGGTAATCGACTCTCTCTGCTTGACTTATTTCACTCCGCATAATCCCTTCTAGTCCTGTCCATGTTGATACAAAAGTTGAATATTCATCCTTTCTGATGGAGGCAAAATATTCCATTGTATAGATGTACCACATCTTCCTTATCCATTCATTTGTTGAAGGGCATTTTGGTTGTTTCCACAGTTTGGCAATTGTGGCCATCACTGCTGTGAACATTGGAGTACATGTGGCCCTTCTTTGTACTGCATCTGCTTCTTTGGGGTAAATACCCAGTAGTGCAATTGCAGGGTCATAGGGTAGCTCTATTTTTAATTTCTTGAGGCATCTCCACACTGTTTTCCAAAGTGGCTGCACCAACTTGCATTCCTACCAACAGTGGAGGAGGGTTCCCCTTTCTCCACATCCTCTCTAGCATTTGTTGTTTACT
>CM052815.1:63608720-63640136 GCA_028533885.1 Nasua narica
GGGTCCATCTCTGGGCTCTCTATTCTGTTCCACTGGTCTATGTCTCTGTTTTTGTGCCAGTACCATGCTATTTTGGTAATCACAGCTTTGTAGTAAAGCTTGAACTAAGGCAATGTGATGCCCCAGCTTTGTTTTTCTTTTTCAACATTTCCTTAGCAATTCGGGGTCTTTTCTGGTTCCATACAAATTTTTGGATTGTTTGTTTCAGCTCTTTGAAAAAAACCGGTGGAATTTTGATGGGGATGGCATTGAAAGTATAGATTGCTTTGGGCAGTATAAACATTTGAACAATGTTTATTCTTCTGATCCATGAGCATGGAATGCTTTTCCAAGTTTTTGTGTCTTCTTCAATTTCTTTCATGAGCGTTCTGTAGTTCCTCGAGTACAGATCCTTTATCTCTTTAGTTAGGTTTATTCCCAGGTATCTTATGGTTCTTGATGCTACAGTAAATGGAATCAATTCTCTAATTTCCGTTTCCATATTTTCATTGTTAGTGTATAAGAAAGCAACTGATTTCTGTGCATTGATTTTGTATCCTGACACATTACTAAATGCTGTATGAGTTCTAATAGTTTGGGGGTGGAATCTTTTGGGTTTTCCATATAAAGTATCATGTCATCTGTGAAGAGAGAGAGTGACTTCTTTATTGCCAATTTGAATACCTTTTGTTTCTTTTTGTTGTCTGATTGCTGTCGCTAGGTCTTCTAGCACTATGTTGAACAAGAGTGGTGAGAGTGGCCATACTGGTCGAGTTCCTGATCTCAAAGGGAAGGCCGTCAGCTTTTCTCAATTGAGAATGTTATTTGCTGTGGGCTTTTCATAGATAGACTTTATGATGTTGAGGAATGTTCCTTCTATCCCTGTACTTTGAAGAGTTTTAATCAGGAATGGATGTATACTCTTAACTTCTTCTATGCTTTCTTTTCAAAGCATTTTCTTAATCTCCTCCTTTTTATATCTCATGATATTAAAAATAGAAATCTATTTTTGCCTCTACAGAACCCAGAAATATGCTAGGTGTCTTATAGGAATAAGTGATCAAGCTCTGTGACTGGGAATATAATCACTTTGTTCTAGACAGTTTGCTATCCCTCCTCTACATGGTAGACAAACAGTGCAGTCCCCGAACTGCAGTGTGTGTATTTCTGGGAATAGTGTGGGAGGGCAGGCTGAACAAGAAATGATTTCATCTGAGTTTTACACTTTTTTGTTATGTACAATTTTTAAATTGCCTGAATTATTATGCAAATAGGAAAAATATTGACAAATAAAAATAAGAACAAGCATTGATTCATACTCTGTGAAACTTTGCATTTCTATGTATCTTTTCTTAGGTATATTGTAAAGTTCATTTAATTTTTTAAATATTTACATGAAAGTAAAAATAACTTAGCTCTACTTTTATCTTTTTTTTTACTTTATAGTACATGTACATATAGTACATTTGGCTTTATTATGAATCCATATTTTTGTGACCTGACATGGGGACAAAGAACTATTTATAATTTTACTTTATGAAAAAGTTTATTTTTTTCTATATATATTTATTTTGGATGTCCATAGTATATGAGAAGACTGAGTCATAATATTTCACCCTAGATTATATTTTAATTATACATTATTTTTCTTTTTCCTAAAAAGATCTCTTCACATCTTTTCCTCTCTAAATGCCTCGTTCCTTTGTTTGACATTTTCCAATCTCACCAGGTCATTTTAATTTTACTCCCATTTTAGATCCTTCTTTAAAAAAATCACTCTAGTTATTTATTTATTCACTGTGTACCTTGTTTATACTTTAAAGCTGGACCTATTTTTATAATGCGAGTTTATTCACTAGGACATAAGAAGTTTAGAGGTAAAACCTGGCAAGTTAATCTCAATGTAATTTTTCTTTTATTTGTCCATTAACAATAACAACACTAGTAAAAATGATAAGTAGAAAAAGGCAGCCTTTGTGAGTTCTGATGTGGAGGGTATTTGTGAAATCTATCCAATTGTATAAAACTCCTTGGCTTATAACTGCTATTATAAATCACAGGGTCATGTTGTTAATCTTCTGAGCGCTTCAATAAAAACGATCCAACTTTGCAGCCTCCCACAGCTTTCAATTTCAGTCATATCTGAGTCCTACCTGTAAACTCAGGGTCAATAAACAGGTTAGAGATAAACAGAAGAGAAATTTTTGATTAAAAATGATATGAAATGCTGAGGAAAGGTTAGCTAATTCAGGAAGAAATAAAGGTCTGAGTATTATGGATGATTTAGAGGCAGAACATGTATAGATTGGAGAGCTGAAGCTGGGCCAACGATGATGTCCACTTGAAATCCCACATTGAACAGTTGTTGATTGATCTTTGTACCTCAGTCTCCACTTGTAATGAGCACATCAATAGGATATATATTGACTTTCTAATGCATTGGTTTTATTAAAGAGGGAGCAGTTTTACAAGTGGAGAGCTTCTGTAACAATTGTTACATTTCGATTCTAAGCATTACTTATAAAAGTCATTTAGAAGTGCTTTCTCAAAACCATTATGTTTTCATTTAATTCTTTATGTGCTATAAATTTTTAAAAATGAGTGTATTGAAGACATACTACAGTGTAAAGGGCTCTTGTTTAGAAAATAAGAATCCAGGGTCTTAGTTTTCTTTCTGATATTAATTAAGCTCTGTGAGTTTAGGCAAATCACTTATTCTCTATGAACCTAAGTTCATCATATTTCAAAGAAATACTAAGAGAGTAGATCAAAAGAACAGACCAAGCACACCCATTTTCTTCTTTCTTGTTCAAATCATATTGAAATGACAAAGAAAATATCTGTGTCTTTACATATCTATATCTTGGATGAATATATTTTTCTTTGCCCATCTATCCTTCTAGAATAAACCCATAATGAGGCCAGAAACAAGACAAGGTACCATTAGCAGATCAGAACTTTTTTTTAAATTCAATTTTATTTTTTTTTGGCAATCCCTAAACCCAATGTGGGACTCAAACTCTGATCAAGAGTCACATGCTCTACCTACTGAGCCAACCAGGCACCCCAGATCAGAATATTTCTGAAGAAGTTTTAGAAAATCTTAGTCAGAAAGATTGGTTGATTGAATAAACAGAGCGCAGAATACAGATTTAGGCAGGAGCCATTCTTCTGGGTGAACTTTTAAAAATTATTTTACC
The DNA here is from genome assembly GCA_028533885.1 of Nasua narica. Lineage (NCBI taxonomy): Eukaryota > Metazoa > Chordata > Mammalia > Carnivora > Procyonidae > Nasua > Nasua narica. Next base: position 63,611,900 of record CM052815.1, read on the forward strand.
TTGGGGCACCTGGGTAACTCAGTTAGTTACGCTGCTGCCTTCAGCTTGGGGCATGATCCCAGGATCCTGAGATCAAGCCCCGCATTGGGCTCCCTGCTCAGAGGAGAGCCTGCTTCTCCCTCTCCCTCTGCCTGCCACTCTGCCCACTTGTGTTCTCTAAATAAATAAATAAAATCTTAAAAAAATATATTTTACCTTGAAGATATATGCTATTTAATAAAACGCACCTAAAATTAAGTTGAAAAGAATGATGGAAAAAATAGATAAATACTAACAAAGAATAAGATGTGAGAAGTGCTATTAAAATCAGAAAAAAATAGAATACTAAGACTAATGATACTAAGTACTAATAATACTGATACTAAGACTAAATGGGAAAGAAGAGATGTTATATCATAATGTATAACATAATTACTATATGTTATATAGTAATAAGTTTCAATCTCCAATATGTAAGGGTTAGAGTCTAGAGTTTCCATGTTGTTAACCAGGATGGAAAAGGAGGGTACAGGTCTTGGTTCAACCTCATAGACTCTCACAATTTTTATTAAATTTTAGTAGATTTTCTTGAATAATTTTTATTTCATTTGCTGTCTATCTGTTGTCCCATTTCCAGAGATTTCAAATAGCTGGGTTTTAAAATATTTTTTTTTATCAGTTTCCCTGGTGTCTAGATCCCTGGAGTTTCTTATGCTGTCATGTAAGAAGTAGAACTTCATCAGAATCTTTTGAAGTCAGAAATAACTCTTAACATATGGGTAGAAGAGAAGTTTTAAGAATAGCAAGTAGGACAGGGAGCCATGGAGATGAAGATAGGTCATTGACAAAGCCAACCAGGTGCAGGGCAGAGTTACAGTGTAAAAGTCTTCTTAGGACTTGAACATTTATGAGTTTGCTTCATAGTAACCTAGCTGAAGAAGCAATGACCTGTCCAATGATTCCCTCTACCCCCAAATTAGATATGTTTGGAACTTGTAGACATCAGATAATATACTAGATTTTTCACTTGAGTCATGCATAATTTTTCAGTACATTTGTGAAAAACATGAACATTGGGCCTAAAAGTTTACATGTAGGATTCTGACCTGGAGCCACTGTCTTCAACTTTACCCCTTGACTTTTCTGGGCCAAATTGAGAAACATCTGTTATCCCATTATGGGTCCAAATGGGATGGACTTTAAGGAGCTGTGACAATAACTGGTTAATTATTCTAAGGCAACAGTGGACCAAGGACATGATCAAATTCACCTGAAGCAGGATAATCAGGCTCACTTGGAGAAGTGCACAGAACCATGGACACCAACCATTTCCAAGTCAGGAAGAGATGTCTCATAGCCAATGGCTTTATTTCAGAGAGTCAGGAGGCTTTCTTTTTAAGCCTCATTATTGGTGGTTTACTTTGCCAGTTTTATTGATGCAGGTATAAAATGAGGTGTTGTAAATCACAGACATACACTATCTAATGCTAATTGGGCCACAGAATTGAAGCTGGCCACTTGTGCCTTCAAAACTGAGGTAACATCATTCATGACCACAGCAAAGATCAGGGACAAATTATGGAAAACATTCTCTAACTGAATGATGCCAACAATGGGGATAAACACATGGAGCACACCCATGAGCAGAGAGTTGGTAATGCCACCTGTCAGTTCCCTTAAATAATGGGTCTGACTGATTTTAGAGCTCCCACCTGAGTCAGCATAGTGTGATATGCTCAATTGAAGGGGCTATTTCAAATATTTGGATGTCTCTTATTAATGTCTCATAGGTACATATTACATTGGTAGGAGGAAGAGAAGTGAAGGCTTGGTTTTTGCAAGCAAAATAATATCCCATGAGGGTGCACAGAGTTTTGAGAGATCAACCAGCTGAGTCCCTTCTTGTAGGCAAAAATTTGATTGGAACTGAAGAGTCTGTGTAAGACAGAAGCGAGTATAGAAGTTTGGAGGAGGAGACTGCCACTAACCAGAGCTGAATAGCCTTTACAGTGTGTCCTAACTTCCTTTCCCGGATGTCCCAGTTGCTTCTATCTCTGATAGGAGCAAGCTGACTGTAGGGAGACATTTTTCTCCTTCAGTCTCAGATTCACCTACGCAGGAGTCACACAGTCTATTCTGTAGGACAGAAGAGAGATTATATACCCTTGCTCTTCCTCTCCTGTACCCAGGCTCTTAGGTTTGAAGGATTCAAACAGGTCAAGGAGACCTTGCTCCACTGACTGCACTGTGGGCAATCTTTCCTGTACCAGGGCAAGCATGGCCTCTTAGTCTTTCCTCTGGGGTGATGCACCAAATTTCCTGGCTTGGATCTTCCTGTGGTTCAATAAATGTTTCTATTCTATATACTGATATTGATCCCATATGGTACCTGGGACAAAGCACAGGACCACCTTATGGAAAATGCTGAACTAGAAGCTTCAAATTGATGGTTGTTATTTTTGAAGTCCTTGGCAAAAATCCATCCTCTGCTCTTGGGTGGTAGATGGAGAGGTTATAGTCTCCCACTCCTCATTGTTTAATAACCACTTTAGTCTCCCATCGATTCAAGTCTTCAGGAAGACATTGAAGGGGTTGGAGGACATTGCAGGGTATGTTACAGAGACCACACTGACAATAATTATAAAAGAAGGCCATATGATTAAAGGAAGAGGTCAGACAGCCTGGTAAAGCATGTGACACAAATGAGAACTACCCTTTCAGGGAATTGGTGCATTGAGACCCCACAATGATTGTCTAAGATTTGTAGTCCAGGCTGGAATTATCTTTGCCCTGCCCATCAGCCACTTAAGTCTGTCTTTTAATTGTCCATTAAATTACTCAATCACCCTTGTAGCTTGGAAGTGATACAGAACAAGAAGAATCCATTGTATGCCCTGTTATTGGGCCCATTGATGTGTAACTTGGACTATAATCTGTTGCTATTATTAAATACACTGTGCTCAGGAAATCTGAAAAAGACAAAAATATGGTCTTGTATGACCTGGATAGTGTGGCTCAAGTCAGTGGAATACATATGATCTAGTGAAAAACTCTGGGTGAGATTAGAGGTCCAATGTGGGCCCAATTTGTCAAGAACTTCTGGCCCATTGGCCGGAAAGATTTATCTCTGGTTAGTATTTTTAGCTTTGGTCATGGTCTGGCAGGTAGGACAGATTTTTTTCATGCTGTCTTGGCATCTTAAAGCAACAGTGGACCCTCATAGGTGGAGGTCAGTCTAGAATGGTTCCACAAACTATCCTCTCATGGATCCAGGAGGCAATGGGCCACATGTTTGCTTGCTTTAAGAGGACAACTTAGTCTCTGCATTTAGCTGATAAATGTGGTCTGCTCATTGGTTATGTTTCCCTTTGTCAGTGGAACAGCCTTCCTGGTAAGCATCTATACAGGTAACCAAAAGCCTATTAGGAGCAGAACTAGTTCTTATACAAATGTCTTATCCCCACAGAGCTGTGTTTATAAGGCAGTCTGAGTCTTGCCAGCAGCCTGAACAAACAGTTAGGCTATTTGTTACTGCTCCATGAGTCAGTAAAAATATAGCACAACTCATTTATTGGGATGGCCAGGATAGCTATCTATACCTTATGAGACTCTGCCATTGTGCCAAGCATCCTTTAATGTCTCTCTCAGGTTATACCCCATTCCATCCTGGTAAAAGTTAGCCAGGAAGTGTCATGAGTAAACCAGAGCCATATGTGGTCCAGCAGGTTTCTATATCTGAGTTTCTTCTTAGTCATTGAATGCAGCAATATACCTGGGGGAAAAGGGCAGAGGAATACCTAAGCAGTATACCTGGGAGACAGAAGAATATTCCTGAGATGTTTTCATGGTGTGAGATTCCAGTCTGGCCAGGTTTCACCCACTTCTATATGTATCAATTCCGTTTCACTAGAGAGAATTCCTGAGCCTCACCCACCCAGTGACTTGAGGACTCTGTTCAGGTACATGATATAATTTCTGGTTGCATGACTACTTCATGGCCAGGAGTCATGCACACAGTATCCACCGAGGCACAATTATAGGCCAATAATGGTTTATCAAAAAAATTGTCTGTTTAAGCAGATTTTGGAAGTATACAGATCTAAAAGCTCAAGAAACACTTCTAATATGTGGTAGTGCCCTACTGTCATAGGCTTCAATTGGCAAACTGAGGGATTCATGAAACCTATAATTCAAATAGAAAATGTGAATTGGTGGAGCCTGGGCAGGGGGAACAGTTTGGGTGGCTCATTGGAGGACCTCCAGGGTATTCCGTTCTTTGGGCCCTTCTTTTTATTTATGGAGGCAGAGGAAGCCAAGTGCCTGGGAATTGTCTCTTTCAAAATGAAGCACTGTGTTCCTTTCCAGATTGTTTAGGGATATCACTTGGGTACTAGGTCCTTGTACATTGTCTGTATTAATGGCCCAGTCATATTGTTACATGTGGGTCAAGAAGGCAACCAGTCCTTGTTAGGTGGTGGCCTTGTCTGGGCCCACCAAATGTCATCAGTATAGTGGAAGGTTAGTGTTCTCTCTGGAAGTGGGACTTTCTCCAGGTCATGGCTTATCTATTAATGACAGATAGCCAGAGGATTTAGGTAGTCTTGTGGAAGACATTAAAATATATTGCAAGCCATTCTACATAATGACAAATTGATTCTGATAATAAGACTGGGGAAGGATGCTGAAAAGGGTATTTGTAATATCAGTTGCTGCATATCAAGGTTCCACAATTTGTGCAATATCCTTTGTGACAGGAACCATATTTGGGGCTGCATGCTTCAAGGATGGGGTTATGACATTGAGTCACCAGTAAAAAAAGGTAAATATCTAGGTACCCAAACTGTGCCCAGACCAGAAGGAGCTCTTGAGTGGAGAAATAGTCTCATGGAGAACTTTGGCTTCTTTAATTTTGTCAATGAGAGTAGTTCATTTTGAGAGGACAATGACACGAGGTACCAGCAGTGGGGTAAGTTCATGGTCTTCCATATGTCCAGTAGGATGGCCTTAACTGTCATCTGTAGGGCTATGGGTGAAGGAAAGTAGGGATGCATATATACAATGCATCAAAACAAGTAATACATTCAGGGGGCGCCTGGGTGGCTCAGTGGGTTAAAGTCTCTACATTCAGCTCAGGTCATGATCTCAGGGTCCTGGGACTGAGCCCCACATCAGGCTCTCTGCTCAGCAGGGAGTCTGCTTCCTCCTCTCTCTGCCTGCCTCTCTGCCTACTTGTGATCTCTCTCTCTCTGTCAAATAAATAAATAAAATCTTAAAAAAAACCCCACAAAACAAGTAATACATTCAGTATATACAGTAATACATTCAGCCATAAGAATGGATGCTTGTGACACATCCACAGTCAGGACTGAAAAAGAGTTCTGGTGATAGTGGCCTCAAACTCAGGACTATAGCGCATTATTTATTTTCTTCTCATCCTGATGTCAGGAATTGTGGGTATCATAGTCACCCATACACTTGTCTACAAAAGGATCAAGAAGTTTCAATGATTTTTTTCAGCAGAAGGCAACTGATATCCCACTTGATGTGGGGGGAAAAAAAGTAGCCCCATGGAAAGACTTATAGAAAATTGTAAGTCAGTGGTATATAGGATTAAAAAGATTAGAAAATTAGGGTTAAGAAGTCTGGTGAAGAGGCTTAGCCTGTTGGAGAGGGCATTAAACATGAAAATATTTGTTAATATTCATCAAAGAACATTCACCATGGAAGAACTCCTAAAAATAGAGGGAGAATGATTCAGTCAGTTGACATCAGCCAACATCTGTCATTGGCCACTCTAGTGTTGACACAATTGTAAATGAATGAAACTTCCATGAGACCAAGGATAAAGCTATATATACACCTGAAAATATGGGCTCCCACTCATCATGGTTGATCAAACCTTCATCTAAATTTCCGACAAAAGACCTATCCTGAGTAGCCAGTGTGGCCCCAATACTCAAAAAGATCTACCAGTCACTCAATTTCATGTTGGTATCATTGAATACCTTCTATCCCAGAAGGATCAGAAATGCATTTTGTCTAGAAATAACATATATCTTGGTTATGAATTTGTCTTTCTTGTCTATGAAGCTACAGCCAGCACTACTATTTGAGGATTTGTAAAATATTTGATCCACCAACCTGTGATCCTCTTTCAGAGCAAAGGAGGCATGCAAGTAAGTATGGACTCTACTGGTTCAGTCACATACTACAGCACTCAGAAAGTACTTCACTCAGAAAGTGTTCTGGTGAAGGGGTAGCTATGGTACCTATTTGCAGATGATACCCTGAGAACATGGATATCATTTTCCAGGATACTGCATATACTCCAAACCAATGACCAATATATCATGCTGTGTCTCTAATAGATAGAATACAGAAGTTTAGAAACAAAGGGGTAGATAAAGTAATGACTCCATTTGCTATCACTTCCAGTACCCCACTTATGAAACATGTTCTTGCCATCTCTACAGTTCTTGGCTCTGGAAGCTTATAAATCTTACTTAGAAGTTTAAAAGAGGAATGTTTTATTAAAGAACTAGGACTTTGATGCCTCCTGGGTGAAGTTTCTAGGTCATTCTACCAAGTAAGTCATCTAGGCTAGCAGATGTGTTAATCAAAGGTGAGAAGTATCTAGAATAAAGTAGAAGAGGGAGAAAATGAGTATCACTTGTGGACTTGAGGGACTGTAGTTCATTCCACTAATCATATCATAAATTTTCCTGAATACAAGAGGAGCACTAGATTAGGAGTTTCTATAAGAATTTATATAAGACAGGTGGATATAATTGACACAAAGGGGTAGATAGAAGTGGATTCTTTGGCTCAATGGCCAATCTAAACTGCTGAGCATTGGCAGCTGACTGATTTCAGTTGGATGCTTCTCTGGGGATTGAAGGGAGCCACATTGCCAAGACTATGTTCTTTCCCTGGTGCAGTCAGTAACTGGCTGGATAAAAGCCTATAAAGGCTCAGCTCTTTTGCCGTAGTGGGGAAAAGTCATTCATTATGAAGCAACTAGAAAGCTATCATTAGACTATTCATTAGCAACACTGCAGTAGAACACCAACAAATGTCTTCAGTTCTTGAAAAAAAGAATGTATTTGTCACAGAATTTTATACACAAGCAGTATCTAATGACTTGAGGAAAGTTCTAGTGATGTAATATTAAATTAGATGTGGAGTATTACAGACAATACATCAACATGAAGAAAATTGTGGATAATTTTATATATAATACTTAGAAGTTATATTGATTTAATAGTAGCTATGCTAAGTGATGGGACTGTGAGTAATCATTTTCTTCTCAAAATTTTTTCTCTTGTATATGCCAAATTTTCTACAGAAGTATAGATGCAGAAAAAAACAAAACAAAACAAAAAACCTTTATAGGTTTGTGTTTCTTCATGGTCACCAGGGTACTGGCTTTAGAATATCCAAGGGTAGAGTTTTTGTTAGTGTTTTTAAGATAATAGAGTTTCTGAAATCCAGTCCCAAACCCATTGACTGAGAAGCTTTAGAATGGGCTTGGTATCCAGCGCTTTGAATCAGCATCCTTTGGTGGTTTTTGTATATTGAAATTCAAGAACCACACATTGAGGTGGCAAACAGAATTCTAATTACAATGCATTGGATTGGCATGTCAGAGATAGTATTTTCATTGAGTTTTCTTGCTGTTTGAAGATTGTGTACTACTTTGCAGAATCTGAATCATGAGCCTGAAGACCAACGTTCTCGCTCCACTTGTTCAGGGACATGCAAGTTAATTCTGTTTTCCTTTATCAATACAATATTCTTACAGCGGATGTTGTGATTCCAGTTGCAGACAGAGAAACTTAACTTAGTCCACATTTCACAGAAAGTGTCTTGTCTGAAGCTATCATTTGCTTCAAAAAAATATTTGTCTTCAAATTTTGCTTCAGAAATATATTTGTCAGGACCCGGGTGGCTCAGTTGGTTAAGCATCTGCCTTCGGCTTAGATCATGATCCCGAAGTCCTGGGATCGAGTCCTGCATCTGCCTCCCTGCTCCTATCTGCTTCTCCCTCTGTCCCTCCTCCCATTCATTCTCTCAGTCTCTCTGTCTCTCAAATAAATAAATAAAATCTCTAAAAAATATATTTGTCTACTTTTTTAAAATGATTTTTCTCACCCAATTTTGTGATCCCAATTATGTCTCATTTGCTCAAGCTGTGTTTCCATGCAAATAAAAACTAAGAATAATCTTTTAAGACCTTGTGCCTTGGGTTAGAAGAAAAAGTAGATGGAAAAGTAGAACCGTGAAAGTAGAAGTTGAAACTGCAGGTGTAGGTACCTTAGTTCCCAAGTTACTCTGATCTGTCATGGCTTCTGTGTTCCTTTGTTGAGCTGTGCCCACTTCGGGTAGAGGACAGAAGTTAAAATAAGTTCCATTTTCAAAAATGCTTATCTCAGAAAAATGTTTGATATAATTTGCTTATAAAAGAAGTTTCATTTATGAGCTATTAATTTTCCATTGTGAGTTAGTTATAATATGAATTCAGGAATCCAACTTTTTAGTCACTTAAAACTTTAAAACCTAATGGGCTGAAACATTTAATGCTGCTGTCTTGCCTAGAGGGGGTGGGGAAAATCACTTAGGATCTTGTGAAGAAAATTTATTTTGTTTAATTAAAGTCACATTAATTAAAATGCAGTTTTACTCATTAATGGTGCCTTTAAGATGCATTTATTCATCTTTCTTCTTTAAGGACAAATGAAACAATTATAAGTCCGACATTTCCTTAATGTAAGGTGTGACTAGGAAAATGTATGATTCATAGTCTGGGAGAATGATGGTCAAAATAGCTTTGATTTCAAATCATTAGCATCAATGACATTGCGTGTCTTAAAGCCAGGAGTGATCATAGGCTGAATTGTGAAATAGGCAAATTGAATTTGTGACCCCTTTCTTTGTCTCCTTTGTTGTTTACCTCTCTCTTCTAGTATCCTCATTCCATGTCATTCCCTTCATCTCCTTCTCTACTGACCAAGAATAATTCCCAGAGAATTGACTCAAGTTGGATGTCGAGTTGAATGACTTCCTGAGTTCTGGAAAGAAACAAAACTTTGGAAAAAATGTCATAGGTGTCAATGCATGGGTGTCAGTGACGGCTTCCTTTTCATGACCTTTCTTCCAATTACAAACTACTTTACATTTTTTACAATTGAGCTTCTCTGTGAAAAAAAAAAATTTGATGAAAGTGTTCCCCTGCTTAGTAATATGTTCACAACAAAATAAAAATGAAAATGAATATAAAACTTCACAAAGTCTGAAAAGTATTGTTATAGTGACAGGAACATGGGCCAATGGATTTCGACTTAACTTGTGACTACAGCAATCATTACCTAAGCAATTTAACCTTTCTGGACTTAATTCTCCTTATCTGGAAGCTTTGAAATGATTTAAAAAGAATATTCTTTTTTTTTTTAAAAGAATATTCTTATAGGACTATTGTAGAGATTAAAAGAGAAATCTTAGTTAAATAAGTATCAGGTCCTGGCACATAGTAGGGATATAAAAAGTAATTAGTCTGGCTCTTTTTGAATTCTAGTCCTACCTCATTGTGTTTCCTTGAAGTTTGTTCCTCATCATTTGCTATACTAAGGGCTCATGTTCATCATTCATTTGGGTGTGGATAGAAAGACAAAAGAAATAATTTTAATCAGTATGGAACTCAGGGATTGTTTTGTGGTGGGTAAGACATCATGAGTTCCTCAAAGAATGCCACCTATAACTAAGGGCAAATTGTAACTCTTGTAAATTGTCATCAATGCCATTGTCCTTGTAATTGCTTAGCTACAGAGGGACTTGCCTATTAAGATGATGCCTTGGAATTGGGATCCACAAAGTAATAATGAAGATAAACCCTTCCTGGTGTAATTTTCCTATCTATAGCAGGCCATATTTATTTGGGGGTTTGGAGAACCTACACAGATTCAAACCCAGAAATGGCAAGATCTAAAAACCTTCCCCATGTGATTCTCTCTTCATTGTCCAGAGTAGTCCAGCCCATTGAATGAGTGACAGAAAATAGGACAGAGACACACAAACCTCTCTTTCAGAAGGAGCAATGGCACACTGTGTCCCAGGACCTTGGCTCCAGATTGTCAGAGGAGGGAGGAGGGAGAGAGTGTGTGAATATATGTGTGTCCGGGGGAGGGGGTGCTGGGGGAACCCGAAGCATCCGAAACCCTAATTTAGGGAACAGTTTTCATCTTAAAAAAACACAAAAAACAAAACAAAAGAAAACATGTTTGGTGATGACTCTGAGAATGGCAGGGAAACTGTGGTCAACCCGTGTGAGTCGTCACTTATGAGCCAGCACTGGGACATGGTGAGCTCTTGAGGACCTGAGCTGGACTCGGCAGAGCTGTGGAAATCAGGCTACGAGCGGGCCCCCAGCTTCCGTAGATGCTCTGAATTGGGAAATGGAGGCAGACACCCCCCCGCCACTACACACACAGGAGCCAATGTCTCAGGTGTCTCAGGGAGGATGGAGGAAGGGATTGGAAGCTGAGTGGGGCTCAGAGACAGACCATAGCATGTTCTCCATGCTATTCCGTTCCCATCTCGACATGGTCCTGCCTCTCCCTGGAATCTGGGGAGAGAGATCTCAAGGGGAGTGTTGATGTTGTTTCCTTTCTTACGGAGGAGGCCAGAGAGAAAAGCATTTTTTTTTTTTTTTTTGGCACGAGGCTGGGACTAAATTGAGAGAGAAAGAATAGAGGTTGTTTTTGAAACAAATAAAGGAACCGTAGAAGTTTAAAAAATAAATCATGTTGCCAAAGATCACATCGTTGAATTAATCTGACCAGTGAGATAAGCTGGCACACCTTTAAAATGTAGATTTTACTAAATGAATTATTCAACCACTCTGGCCTCTTGTTTTCGCACTGCTATATACTTATTAGCTCTGAATAATTTTCACTCTACAAAGTAATAAAAATACCCTATACTTTTATAGCACCATATAGTTTTCAAAGTGTTTTCTCATTTCTTATTTCATGTGATCCTGACAAAAATCTGGCAAGATCATATTTTATTCTGATGTTTTACCAAAGAGGAAGGGAAGGTTCAGAAAGGACAAATAACTTAGAAAAATTCTCTATATGACACAATTGTTAGAAAATTTAGAATTGTGTTTTCCTCATTCCAAGTATCCCAATAGTTTAATTGTGTTTCTTGATGGGTAAGGGTTGTGTTTTATTTTTTATTTTTATTTTTTAGAGATAGCATGAGTGTGGGGGGAGGAGAAGAGGGACAGGGAGAGAGAGAATCTTAAGTAGGCTGTACCCTGAGTGCAGAACCCAACATGGGGGTAGACCTCATGACCCTAAGACCATGTCTGAGCCAAAATCAAGATTAGATACTTAACCAGCTGAGCCACCCAGGTACTGGAGGGGTGTATTTTAAACCTCTTTCATGCCACATAAAACTAGCATATGCTCAAGTTGGCTGGTCCCCTTGTCAATTCACCTAGATGCTGATGTATTTTTATTGTCTTTTGTGCTTATTTTGATAAGGGTATAGAAATAAGTGACCATTTACTTTTTCTTTGATACTTAACTAAAAAACTCTTAAGTTCACTGGAATAATATTCTTTTCTTTTTAAAAGCTGTACAAGCATTTTTAATAACACTAGTGTCTTTCATGGGTACCTAATTAACACAAATTCAGTAAGTGTTAAAGATTTACTGCTCCCCACGGATCTGAGCAATGTAAACTTTCTTTTATTTGATTATACAGCATCATTTATCTTGAGGTGATTTGGGTAACTAGAAAAGAAAATTGATCATTTATGTCTTTCTATAGTTGGTTTCAAAATGTCACATTCTGGCTATAATTACTATACTTTTTATGTCATTCATGCTACTGGTTTCTGAATTTTGATATTTAGGTATGAAATATGACACCTCTTGAGATTTATGGATGTTATGTGCTATGGAAAAAGTTTTAGACAGAAACTAAGCTTCAAAAATTTTAAATAGTAGTTTATTTATGTATCTGAAATTATTTACAATTACTTGCACTTTCCTTTAAGAATGTCTTACCATAATCATCAAAAAACCTTAGATTTCCAGGAAAGATGGTACAGTAAAAGGACCCTAAACTCATCTCATTCTGCAGACACATTCTACAGACACCCATATCAGTGTAAATAACTGAGAAGATGACCTGAAGACTGGCAGAATAGACTACAGCTAAATATGAACCAGAGGCCCCATAGAAAAGGGTAGGAAGGGCAAACACATGGTCGGAGCTAAAAGGACCTGCAGGACTATCTGTGGGAGGGAGAGATGCCACTGTTAGGGAGAGAGGAGCGAAACAGACTCTCACACCAGTCAGCCTGTATGAAGAAAAAGAATCTCCATAACATTTAGCTTTGAAAATCAGAAGGACCAAATTTCTTGAGTTCTTATATTCAGCAGGGCTTAAACCTGGAACTTTAAAAATGAGCAGGCTTGTGGGAGAGTCAGGAGAGTGAGAGGAAACTGCTCTTAAACAGACAGCTCTGTAGAGATATGACATAGAAACAGCAGTTTGAAAAAACACCTGCGGTATATAGGAGAGATATTTGTTTTCTAATCTTGGAGCCTATGCTGGAGGGGAGCATTCTTTGGGAGACATTCTTTAGGAACAAAGAAATCAAGCAGCACTGTGGGAACCAATGGGGGTCTCAACAATAACTACCTAACTTGATAACAGCATGCCCCACCCCTGTGTTCTCCTGCAGGCATGCACTGTCCAGATAGGTCTTTACTCCAGATCTCCTCCCACAGGTGACTCTCACAAACCTTGTAACACCTCTGTCCACATGTACACTTGCCCCCTTAGCATGCTTCTATAGATCTGCCCCCTCCAACCCAGCCTGTCTCTGTCTGGTGGCTGCAGGTCCCCTCTAACCATGGGGACTTTGCTGGCATCACATGTTCCACTCCTGCATTCTCCTGAAGTTTGGTGCTACTACATATCTGGCAAATGCTTGAAATGACTCAACTCAAGTCCAAGGTGACCCAGGCTGGCCCAATAACAGCACAGGGACAAAACCCTGTCCACAAAAAGTAAAGAGCCATTTCAGATGATTGGACTGAAGGCAAAAGTAGCTCAGCCACAATAGCAATACAGGATACCACTGAGGCACCAGTTTCTGCCATCTGCAGGGTACTACAGGACCTCTTCGTCATAAGGCCACTACTTTCAAGAGTAGATGTAGTTGACTTTCCTAACACATAGAAACAGACACCAATAGTTAGACAACATGAGGAGACAGAGGAATATGTCCCAAATGAAAGAATAAGATGAAACCCACAGCAAGAAACCTAAATGAAATGGAGATAAATACTATGCTTGATAGAGAATTTAAAGTGATGGTAATAAAGATACTCCTGGACTTGAGAAAAGAGTGGATAACTGAAGTGAGATCCTCAACAGAAAGAAAGAAAACATAAAAAAGAGCCAATCAGACTTGAAGATCTCAATACTGCTATTAAAAATACACTAAATGAAATAAATAATAGACTAGAAGAAGCACAAGAATGGATCAGTGACCTGGAGAACAAAGTAATGAAAAGCAATGAAGCTAAACAGGAGAGAGAAAAAAATAAAACATGAAAATAAACTTGGGAAACTCAGCAACACCATCAACTGTGATTACCTTCACATTCTCCCAGAAGGAGAAGGGAGAAAAAGGGGACAGAAAATACTTTTGAAGAAATATTAGCTGAAAATTTCTTGAATATGGAGAGGTAAATAGAAATCCAGATCCAGGAGACAAGAAAGGCCAAAAAAAAAAAAAAAAAAAGAACCCAAAGATGTTCACACCAAGACCCATAGTAATTAAAATGGCAATACTCCATCTAGCAAGGCTATCATTCAGAATAGAAGGAGATATAAAGTTTCCCAGAAAAATGAAAGGTAAAGGAATTCATGACCACTATACAAGCCCTATAAGAAATGTTAAAGGGGATTCTGAGTGGAAAGGAAAGATCATAAGTGGAATTCATAAACATAGGAAGCACAAAAGCAGTAAAAATAAATATATCTATAAAATACAGTCAAGGAGTCACAAAATAAATGCATATAAAGTATAACACCGTATACCTAAAATGTGACGGGGGAGTAAAGAATGGGTTCAAATTTAGGCCACAATCAACTTAATATATCCTGCTATATGCAAAAAAATGTTACAAACGAACCTAATGGTAACCACAAATCAAAAACCAGTAAGAGATATGCAAGAAATAAAGGGAAAGGAATCCAAATATATTACTAAAGAAAGCCAACAGACCATGAGACAAGAGAGCAAGAGAAGAAAGAACAGAGAACTACAAATCAACCATAAAATAAGTGACCCAATTACAATGAGTACATATCTATCAGTAATTACTTTGAATATAAATGAACTAAACACTCCAATCAAAAGACATAGGGTGACAGAATAATGACAAAAAGATAAAAAAATAAATTAAAAAAGCAAGACTCATCTACATGCTGGCTATAGGAGATTTATTTCACACCTAAAGACACATGCACATTGGAAGTAAAGGGATGAAAAAGAATTTATCATACATATGGAGGTGAAGAGAAAGCTGGGTAGTAATACTTACATCAGACAAAATAGACTTTAAAACAAAGACTGTAACAAGTGACAAAGAAGGATACTTTATAATCAAAAGGGAATAATCCAATAAGAAGATATAACAGTTGTAAATATTTATACACCCAATATGGGAACATTCAAATACATAAAGCAGATAATAACAAACATAAAGGAAGTAATCATTAGTAATACAATAATAGGAGGAGACAGAGGAATATGTCTGTCGCATACATTAATAGTGGGGAACTTTAACACTCTACTTACATTAATGGAGAGATCATCCAAACAGAAAATCAAGGAAACAGTAACTTTTTATGACACATTGGACCAAATGGATCTAACACATACATTCAGAACATTCTATCCTAAAGCATAAGAATACACATTCTCCAGAATAGATCACATATTAGGCCACAAAACAAGTCTCAACAAATTCGAAAAGATTAAAGTCATTCCGTGCATCTTTTCTGAACACAATGGTATGAAACTGGAAAACAACCATAAGAACAAATTTGGAAAGAACACAAATACATGGAGGTAAAATCACATGTTACTAGACAATGAATGGATCAATCAAGAAATCAAAGAGAAATTTAAAAAATACATGGAGATAAATGAAAATGAAAATACAATGGTCCAAAATCTTTGGAATACAGCAAAAGCTGTATCCCAAAGTTTATAGTAAGACAAGCCTTCTTCCTAGGACAAGAAAAATCTGAAATAAACAACCTAACCTTACACCCATAGAAGCTAGAAAAAGAAGAACAAACAAAATCCATAACAGAAAGGAGATAATAAGATTAGAGGAAAAATAAATGAAATGAAACTAGAACTATAATAGATCAATGAAACCAAGAGATGGTTCTTTGAAAAGCTCAACAAAATTGATAAACCTTTGGCCAGTCTTAACAACAATAACAAAAAAGAAAGAAAGAGAGAGAATTCAAATAAATAAAATCAGAAGTGAAGGAGAGGAAATAACAACCAACATCACAGAAATAAAGAGGATTAGAAGAGAATATTATGAAAAATTATATGCCACCAAATTGGGCAACCTAGTCCAATGGGTATATTCCTACAAACAGATAAACTACTGAAACTGAAACAGAAATAAATAGAAAATTTGAACAAACTGATTACCAGCTATGAAATTAAATCAGAAATCAGAAAACTCCCCACAAACAAAAGTCCATGACCAGATGGCTTCACAGGTGAATTCTACCAAAGATTGATTGTTTGATTGATTGATTTTAAAGATTTTATTTATTTATTTGAGATAGAGACAGTGAGAGAGAGTATGAGAGGGGAAAAAGTCAGAGGGAGAAGCAGACTCTCCATGGAGCTGGGAGCCGGGAGCCCGATGTGGGACCCGATCCCAGGACTCTGGGATCATGACCTGAGCCGAAGGCAGTTGCTCAGCCAACTGAGCCACCCAGGTGCCCCTCTACCAAAGATTTAAAGAAGAGTTAATACCAATACCTATTCTTCTAAAAAAAAAAAAAAAGAGGAAGGAAATCTTCTAAATTCATTATATGATTATGTGAGGCCTGCATTACCCTGATAGCAAAATCAATAAAGACACTCAAAAAAAAAAAAAAAAAAGAGAACTATAGGCCAATATCTCTGATGAACATAGATGCAAAAATCATCAACAAAATATTACCAAAGTGAATCCAACAATACAGGGAAAAAAATATTCACCACAATCAAGTGGGATTTATTTCTGGGATGCAAGAGTGATTCAATATTCACAAATCAGCCAACATAATGTATCACATCAAGAAGAGAAAGGATAAAAATTATATAACCACGTGCAGAAAAAACACTTGACAAAGTACAGTATCTTTTCATGATAAAGACTCAACAAAGTAGGTTAAGTGTGAACAAACTTCAACATAATAAATGCCATCTATGAAAAATCTACAGCTATCATCAATGGGGAAAAACTGAGTGCTTTTTCCCTAATGTCAGGAACAAAACAAGGATGTCCACTCTCACCACTTTTATGTAACATAGTACTGTAAGTCCTAGCCACATCAATGAGACAAAAAGAGAGAGAGAAATCAAAGTCGACCAAAGTGGTAAGGAAAAAGTAAAATTTTCATTATTTGCAGATGACATGATACTATGTTTAGAAAACCCTAAAGAGTACATCAAAAATCTCCTAGAGGGCCCCTGGGTGGCGCAGTTGGTTGAGCGACTGCCTTCGGCTCAGGTCATGGTCCCGGAGTCCCGGGATCGAGTCCCACGTCGGGCTCCCAGCTCCATGGGGAGTCCGCTTCTCACTCTGACCTGCTCTCTCTCGCTCTCTCTCTTTCCTAATAAATAAATAAATAAATCTTTAAAAAAAAATCTCGTAGAACTGACAAATGATTTCAGTAAGGTCACAGGATACAAAAATCAATGTACAGGAATCCATTGCATTTCTATCCAATAATAATGAGGTTGCAGAAAGAGAAATTAGATATGACACTAACAAATGGAAAGATATTCCATGTTCATGGATTAGAAGAATAAATATTGTTAAAATGTCCATATTACCTGAAGCAAATTACAGATTTAACATACTCCCTATGAAAATACCAACGGCATTTTTTCACAGAACTAGAACAAACAATCCTAAAATTTGTGTGGGACCACAAAAGACTCTGAATAGCCAAGATAATCTTGAAAAAGAACAAACTTACACTATCACAATCCCAGATTTCAAGATATGCTACAAAGCTGTGGTAATTGAAACAGGATGGTCCTGGCACAAATATGGACACATAGATCAATGGAATAGAATAGAGAACCCAGAATAAACCCACATTTATATGGTCAATTAATTTTCAACAAAGGAAGCAAGAATATCCAATGGAAAAAGACAGTCTCTTCAACAAATGGTATTGGGAAAACTGGTCAGCTACATGCAAAAGAAGGAAACTGGAGCACTTTCTCACCCTATATGCAAAAATAAACTCAAAATAGATTAAGGATCTAAATGTGAGATCTGAAGCCATAAAAATCCTAGGAGAGAACACAGGCAGTAATTTCTCTGACACTGGCCACTGCAACATCTTTCTGGATATGTCTCCTGAGGCGAGGGAAATAAAATATTGAGACTACTCTGTAATTTTTTTTATGTGGGGTAGAATTTAGAATGTATTTAAAAGATTTATTCAAGAAGCATAAAAATAATATATATGATTGTATAGAAAGGATACTTTCCTAACAGCCTCAGCATTTGTGATTCATCTATCATCTATCATCTATCTCTTATCATTTATCTATGTATCTAGGTATCTATCATCCTTCTCTTCTAGCATCAGAATTGTGTTTGCGTATGTACATATTCCTCAGTTGTCCCCCTGTATTACTAACAGGAAGATCCCCGGCAGTATCTGTTGCTAATCTGAGGGGTGATTTGAACCTAAGTTTAAATCTCCGCTCTATCACTTTCAATAGCTATACAATGAAAAAGTTAACTTCTCTGAATTTCAGCCTCCTCGTCTGTGAAAAAGGAAATAATACTTCATAGTTTGATCTTTTTTAAAGATTTTATTTATTTATTTGAGATAAATGAGAGAGAGCAAGCACAAGCTTGGGGTAGGGGTGTGTGTAGAGGAGAGGGAGAAGCAGACTCCCCAATGAGCTGAGAGCCTAGTGGGGCTGGATCACAGGACTCTGGGATCAGGACCTGAGTTGAAAATCAGATGCTTAACTGAATATATATAAATAGTGTAGTACAATGCCTGCCACGTATAGATACTTATTCTTTTGTTTTTCATACGTCCTTTCTATATGGCGAGTTGACAACTATCACTGATGAGAGACAAGCTAAATCTAGTATTCCAAAACATGCTCTTGAATTCCTAGTACCTCTGCACTTATCAAATAAGGTTGTCAACCAGAGTCTTTCAAATAATCAACTTCAGTTAGACATCAAATTTTTTTTTTCACTAAATCTACCAGTTCTCCAGAATTGGATAAAGCAACTGGTGGTTTTTTATAGAGGAAATACAGTTATGACTTCCATCTGAAGCTCTTTTTAACTTAATTTAGAGATCCAGTAAACATAGATCCTGATAACTCAGAGAGGAACCAGAAAATCATTATTTTACATATATGAATTTATGGGTTTGAAGACTGGAAGGACCTGTGTTGTTATTCCCTTTATACATAGATGTCAACTAACTTAGGAATCTACAGAGAGACTGATCACATCATGAAATAAAGAGGAATAGGGGGAGAGAGATCAATCTGAATTTTTAGTATTATTCAACTATGTTATATATATTTTACATTTTACCTTTCTTATTCTTAAAAATATCTAAGGCTACCCATGTGGATAAGTTCGGTTAATGGGACCCCTGGGTGGCTCAGTTGGTTAAGCAACTGCCTTTGGCTCAGGTCATGATCCCGGCGTCTTGGGATCGAGTCCCGCATCGGGCTCCTTGCTCGGTGGGGAGCCTGCTCCTCTCTCTGCCTCTGCCTGCCTCTCTGCCTGCTTGTGTTCTCTCTCTGTTAAAAATGAATAAATAAAATCTTAAAAAAAAAAAAAAAGTTTGGTTAAGCCTCTGACTCTTGTTTTCAGCTCAGGTCATGATCTCAGGGTTGTGAGATTGAGACCCATGTCAGGCTCCATGTTCAGTAGGGAGTCTGCTGGAGGTTCTATTCCTCTATATCTCCCTCACTCTTTGTCTCTTCCCCTCCTCACATTCTCTTTCTTTAAATAAATAAATAAACAAATAAATGAAATAAGTATCTTTAAAAATATCTATGTGTTTTCTAAAAACATCAGGTTTCCTCTTGTGCCAAGGTTAGAGTTTCTCCACTGCCAATAGTTCTGACTGAAAAAGCTTGATGTGGTATATTCATTAGGGCAGATGAGAAAAATCAGGATTCTGCAATCTGTTACATTTTTGTATTTTGGTTTTGTGAAATATTTCAACTAAGTACTAACATGATTCTTATATTTGATAACAGGCTGATAAGTTTGTTCAATTCTATTTATCTTCTCTTCAGATAAGGCCTTCTAGGCAGTGGACTTTAGCAAGGATCTTCATTATATTTTGTTACTATCATGCATAACTTGTTAACATAGATTAATTTTAGAAGAAAGAGTGTTGCCTTTGAGATAGAAATGGTAAAGTAACATGTTTCTGATCGTGTTCCACTGCTCATAATTTGTTTATAACTCCTTTTGTTTATAACTCTTATATCTTGGTAGTTTTGTTCATAGTAATTCCTGCGCCATATTATTATCTAATATGTTTACCTTACTTTACTATTATAATATTATCTCCATAATGGGAGTAATGTGTGTCATTCATCCTTTTTTTTTTCTTTTCTTTTCTTTCCTTTTTATCCCCCCACCCCCAGAATCAAGCACAGCAACTTGCATAAAGAATGCTGCTGAACCCATGTTTATTGACTCAATGAATGGTCTGCAACTCAGCAAAAATTCTCCACTAGGAAGGGGAAAAACAGTGGTACTAGCTACTTTACTCTTATACATAGCTGGCAGCCCTTAACTTTAGTTTCCATTTTCATCAATCAATCCCTCCTAGTTAATCATCTTGAGATGAAAAGATAACCAGAAAAAAGCTTCATACTACATAGATCAATATTTACATATATTCTCTGACTTCCTAATTAATATTTTAGATTTCTTTTTGTGGACATGGGCCAGAACTGTCTTCATAGCTTTACTATAGATGACAGATAGATGATAGATGATAGATAGATAGATAGATAGATAGATAGATGACAGATATTATTATTAAAGAAAATACGATATCAGAAACTCAGCTACAATTTTGTGTCAAAGATTACCTTTTGTTTTCTTCTTTTTTTTTTAAAGATTTTATTCATTTATTTGACAGAGAGAGAGAGAGAGAGAGATCACAAGTAGGCAGAGAGACAGGTAGAGAGAGGGGGGAAACAAGCTCCCCGCTGAGCAGAGAGCCTGATGTAGGTCTAGATCCCAGGACCCTGAGATCATGACCTGAGCCAAAAGCAGTGGTTTTAACCCTCTGAGCCACCCAGGAGCCCCAAAGATTACCTTTTCTTAATATTCCAGGATGAGATTATTTTCATCTTATTTTAAATAAAGGTTAATGGTTAAATTAATGGTTCATTTAGTAAGAGCTAATGCAAAATATCTGATTGTCATATCACATTCATATGAATCTGTGCAAGTATCAAGGACACAAGCTATCAAGCAGCCTAGGCAAAGCTGGAAGAGGTCCTAGACATCCCATGTGGCTTTCTAGGTCCTCTTTTCTTGTATCAGACATTCTTTATTGCACACAGTAATAGAAAGGATCTCTAAGTGAGGTATGCGTGTGTGAGCATTTATGTTATGAAACATCTATTTTTTTTATCCATATTATTACAGAGCTTTCATGACATTTTCTAGGAGGGTGTGCTACATTCTTTCATAGATTCTAGATTCTAGATTTCTTTGTCATAAGTAATCCTTAATAAGAGGGAATCTTTCTAAGAGAATTCCATAGAGAAGCAATCTCCCGGTGTCAAATATTATTAGTCTATTATATTCCCCAAGGTGTATATATATATATTTGCAAAACAATTTTGACTGGGATACCTGCCTTTGTTTTTATGGGAACGTTCCTCCATTATTGGTAGATAAACAAATTCCAGGTTAGTTGTTGTAACCCCTACCCACACTGCCCACCCTTTGACCCTAGTCAATATCTCCTTCCTACATATTTATAAGTATTAGGTATTTTTTTCATTATTTGTCCTACAACATTTTATACAAAATCAAATACAGAAGACTGAGCATATTATTACCCTGAAGGCCACCAGAATTTGGGCCATCCATTGGGATTAGAGCTTGCCTCTATAAAGCACATTAATTATCTACATATTCCTTCTAGGATTTTCATATATATTTTTACTCAGTTACTATTTATGAATCATCATTTGGAATTATTTGAAATCTTTAGTATATGTTGATATAGAGGCTTAATTTGATGTTTAATTTTTTAAATTCACTTTTTCTTTTTTGTGGTCAGTATTCCTAAGTATTATTTCAATGGAGAACTTCAAATCAGTTTCCCCAAATATTCTTTTACACTGGGAGTCATCATCTATGTAGTTTGATTTTTATTTAATTTTATGAATCATTCTACAAACTTCTGTGAACCCATATAGTTGAGGCTGAGATTAAAGTATGTTTTAAATACCAAATATAAGGTAAAATTTGAAGTATCATTCTCCTTTCCCTCCCAACAGAACAGCTTTTCCAATGTACTACATAGTCTCAGGGACTAAGATGGCAATTAGGAGTAGATTTTGGATCCCATCAGATTTGTGAACAAAACTAGATATCATAGTACAGGGTTTTATGTATCCTTTGTGGTGTATATATTATATTTCATATAAAAAGTAACATAATACATTGTTGCAATAAGCACTTCACTCCATAATTTTTTTTCCTCCTGTTTCTGGGTAATTCCTCAATCTAAGTCAAAATAAATAATTTTGTGTTTTTTAAAAAAGTATTTGGGCTTATTAGACAAATAGATCAGATCTAACAGTCTTTTTATTTATTTGAATTATTTCAATACAGATTCACTGATCTACAATCTTTCTGGGGAACAAAAGCTATTCTGTAGGTGGAGGCATGGGTTGTTTTTGAGGGATATTCTTTTAACAGTTTTTGTCTGGTAATAAGCTGTTCAGGATATAGACTTCTAGCTCCCTGTTTTCATTTATATATTCTGCCATGTTTTCAAAGTATTCCTGATTATCTTCTCTTCACTTCCATAAAGATAAGAAGAGAAGGTATTTGTAATTATCTACAAAGCTGATTGAACAGTAAAAATAATTCAGTAGCAAACATGAGTGATATTTCAGATGTTCCCACTGATTCTTGACTGAAAGATTTTAACTCTATACAATTTCCTCTTATTTTTTTAATAACACCTTTGTTGGTACTTTAAAATCCACGTTATTGTTTTAAACCTGTGACTATGAGTTTTTTGAGGTATTTGTGTAATCTATGATTTGTACTATACCATTGATTTAATTGATATGTTATAAGGCAGCATTGATACATGTCATGATTATCTATTGTATGTTTTTTTTTTTTAAGTTTTCTCTCTGCATCAAAAAAGCTCTTATTTATTTTTTTAAAGTTTTCTAAGTTAAGGAAGCAACGCAATTTTGGTAAAAGTTGTGGCTGTGAGTCGAAATTTCTATCAGTGGCTTTACCATGAAGTTCAGAATCCGATCGTTGATAGATACATTTTCTTTACTACAATGAGAAATTTAAAAAGAATTGGCTCAGGTGGATTTATTTTTTGTTCCAATTTAGATCGGCAAGTAAATAGTCTCCAAATTAAGATCAGTCGAAAAGACTATTGTCAATAGTCTTTGATGAAACATGCTGACTATAGCCTTATACTTAGTTTCAGCAAAGATCATGTGAAGTGTCACTGATAACAAATGTTCATATGAGACCCTTCATTCCATGGCCTTAATCTTGACACCCAGATAGGAGTTACCAGACCATCAATCTCCTTCTGCAACTGCTGGTGCTATTTCTAATGCTAATGTTGGTTCCATTTATAGGAAATCTTCCTCCTGTTTTATCTCTGACAACTTGAACATATCCATTGGAAAAAAGGTGATAGGAGACAAAGAGGGAGCTATAGTTTTGGAGAAAGGGAAAGACTTTCACTTTGTGCTAGAAGCAGATCATCTAAATATAGGAATTCATCTTTCTAAGATTAAATAAGCTGAGTTGAAACTTTCTTGAGCACTTACATTTTTCAAGGAAGATATTTTTGACCAAAATGTATTTTTTGCCTTTTTTCTCCATCTTGGAAACTAATGGAATTACTGTCCATATGCACTGGTCTGAATAAAATGTTTGGTGATCTGGAATTCATGCACAGGAAGCACAGCTGATGTGGGAAAAACATTGAAAGATGACAGAATTCACTATTCTAAATGCATCCCCAAGAGAATTTAGAGGCACTAATATTACACATTGCACACCCTCTCTGCTAGGTGCCTGCATAATCACAGCATTGAAACTGACAAATTTGTCACACACAATCACATTGGAAACTTTCTGAAGCCATAAATAATGGCTAGAGTACCTATAATATTTTCTAGATTCAGAGACAAGGCACTTAATCTTGATGTAATCTGCACAAGGTAGAGCCCAGGGGCATTCAGTGCTCATGCCTGGGTTATTACATGACACCCAGAGATCCCCAAATTCAACAAGGCTCTTTGGTTAGATGAAATCTTACAAGAAAATCTGGTACAACTTCCCTGCTTTAGCAACAAATAGTCCTAGTGAGATGATAATATATACTTCTTTAAAAAGCTTCCTGAGATAACCATTCTTCTATTCACAAATAATTAATATTAAGAATTAATACTTATTGGCCACATACCCTACATGCTTGGCTCTGATACACTTATGTATATATAAACTGACTTCATATATGTATCGTATATATATATGATTATAATTAATACTTAAAAGATCTCTGTTAGAGAGAAACTAATTTTACCCTTATTTTATGGATGAGAAAATTGAGCACAAGGAAGTCAAGGGCTAGTGTTAATATACTATTAAAGGCATCTCATTTTAATGATTAAAGGTGTGGTTTTTGAGGCCCTATTTTTTAAAAATAAAATCCCATCTCTTCAACTTATTACTTCAGTGACATTAAGCAATATATTTAAATTTTCTCTGTATCAGTATCCTCATTGGTAAAATGTGGAGAGTAATTATGGCTCCCTCCAGGGTTATGAACATTACATGAATTGAGGTTAACTTATTAGAGTAGTATCTGACCCATAATACAAGCTCAGTAAGTGTTAATACTAAGCTATTTTGTTTCCTAAAAGAGGAATGTTTTATGTTCAGGCACTGTATTGAAATGAGAAACTTTTTATGTCTCTCTCCCCTATTAAGATGTGTGCTCCTCAATTATAGGGACATAGTTTAACTCATGCTAAGTACCTAGCAAGATACATATTGCACATAACTTCACTGAATTAATACATGAATAAGGCATGATGCCTCTTTTTAAGGGTGGCATGATACAGTGGAGGAATCAGAACATTGCAGTCACTAGAATACAAGGCAACGTGTACAACATGATGAAAGCGGAGTTAGTCATGCCTATTCCTGGATCCTATGGCATTTTTTGAAATATTTATCTTATGGAATTCATTTTAGATTATGTTTCTTTTTTTTAATTATTTTCTTTATTGAGACTATAAAGAGAAGCAAGGTATTTTAGAAGAATTTATAACAAATGTTAAGCACCAAGTCTTAGCACATTTACTTTTATAAGGCATAGGTCCTACTTATAACATTCATCAGCAAGTCTATTTACAATTTCTATCCTCAAAATAAATCCTCAGTCTGACCACGTCTTACCATCTCCATCACCTCCACCCAAGACCAGGGCTGAGACAGATAGAATGCATATGTACAATTGTACTTGTCATTAAAATATTGAAGCAATCTGGCCAGCTTGTATGTAGCCTCTTAGCCATTGCACTGAGACTTCCAGGTGCCCCTGCCAGCCACTCTGAGCTTTCCTCTGAGACACTCTATAACTGCCCTTGATATAGAAACTAAAGGGTTAACACCTGACACAACAGGAATCCCACTCACATTTTGATCTTTGTGACTGGTCAGTATGTATGACATATGGGACCTAGATCTGCCCTAGACCAATGTGGCCCTCTCTTACAATAGATTCCTGCTATCATTCTTTTTTTTTCTCCCCAAATATGTTTATTTTAATTTTTCAGTGTTACAAGACTGATTGTTCATGCACCATACCCAGTGCTTCATGCAATACATGCCCTTCTCAGTACCCACCACCAGGCTCACCCACTCCCCCACCCCCTCCCCTCCAAAACCCTCAGTTTGTTGCTCAGAGTCCACAGACTTTCCTGGTTCATCACCCCCTCTGATTTCCCCCCATTCACCCTTCCCTTCCTTCTCACAATACCCTCCATGATTTTCTTTATACTCCACATGTAAGTGAGACCATAAGGTAATTGACTCTCTCCACTTGGCTTATTTCACTCCGCATAATCGCTTCTAGTCCTGTCCATGTTGATACTAAAGTTGGATATTCACCCTTTCTGTTAGAGGCATAATATTCCATTGTATAGATGTACCACATCTTCCTTATCCACTCATCTGTTGAAGGGCATTTTGGTGCTTTCCACAGTTTGGCTATTGTGGGCATTGCAGCTATGAACATTGGGGTACATGTGGCCCTTCTTTGTACTGCATCTGCTTCTTTGGGGTAAACACTGAGTAGTGCAATTGCAGGGTCATAGGGTAGCTATATATTTAATTTCCTGAGGAATCTCGACACTGTTTTCCAAAGTGGCTGCACCAACTTGCATCCCTACCAACAGTGGAGGAGGGTTCCCCTTTCTCCACATCCTCTCCAGCATTTGTTGTTTACTGTCTTGTTGATTTTGGCCATTCTAACTGGTGTAAGGTGGTATCTCAGTGTGGTTTAGATTTGAATCTCTCTGATGGCTAAAGATGATGAACATTTTTTCATGTGTCTGTTAGCCCTTTGTATGTCTTCTTTGGAGAAGTGTCTGTTCATGTCTTCTGCCCATTTTTTGATGTGATTATCTGTTTTGTGAGTGTTGAGTTTGAGGAGTTCGTTATAGATCTTAGATATCAGACCTTTGTCTGTAGTGTCATTTGCGAATATCTTCTCGTATTCTGTGGGTTGCCTGGTTGTTTTGTTGACTGTTTCCTCTGCTGTGCAGAAGCTTTTTATCTTGATGAAATCCCAAAAGTTCATTTTCGCTTTTGTTTCCTCTGCCTTTGGAGACATGTCCTGAAAGAAGTTGCTGTGGCTAATGTCATAGAGGTTACTGCCTATGTTCTCCTCTAGGGTTTTGATAGATTCCTGCCTCACGTTGAGGTCTTTTATCCACTTTGAGTTTATCTTTGTGTATGGTGTAAGAGAATGGTCAAGTTTCATTCTTCTACATACAGCTGTCCAGTTTTTCCAGCACCATTTATTGAAGAGACTGTCTTTTTTCCACTCGATATTTTTGCCTGTTTTGTCAAATATGATTTGACCATAGAGTTGCGGGTCCATCTCTGGGCACGCTATTCTGTTCCACTGGTCTATGTGTCTGTTTTTGTGCCAATACCATGCTGTCTTGGTGATCACAGCTTTGTAGTAAAGTTCGAAAGCAGACAATGTGATGCCCCCAGCTTTGTTTTTCTTTTTCAACATTTCCTTAGCAATTCAGGGTCTTTTCTGGTTCCATACAAATTTTTGGATTGTTTATTCCAGCTCTTTGAAAAAAACTGGTGGAATTTTGATCGGGATGGCATTGAAAGTATAGATTGCTCTGGGCAGTATAGACATTTGAACAATGTTTATTCTTCCGATCCATGAGCATGGAATGCTTTTCCACCTTTTTGTGTCTTCAATTTCTTTCATAGTGTTCTATAGTTCCTCGAGTACAGATCCTTTAGTTCTTTGGTTAGGTTTATTCCCAGGTATTTTATAGTTCTTGGTGCTACAGTAAACGGAATCGATTCTCTAATTTCCCTTTCCATATTTGCATTGTTAGTGTATAGGAAAGCAATTGATTTTTGTGCATTGATTTTGTATCCTGACACATGACTGAATTGCTGTATGAGTTCAAGTAGTTTGGGGGTGGAGTTTTTGGGTTTTCCATGTAAAGTATCATGTCATCTGTGAAGAGAGAGAGTTTGACTTCTTCATTTCCGATTTGAAAACTTTTATTTCTTTTTGTTGTCTAATTGCTGTTGCTAGGACTTCTAGTACTATGTTGAACAAGAGTGGTGAGAGTGGGTATCCTTGACGTGTTCCTGATCTCAAAGGGAAGGCTGTCAGTTTTTCCCCACTGAGAATCATATTTGCTGTGGCCTTTTCATAGATAGACTTTATGATGTTAAGGAATGTTCCTTCTATCCCTATACTTTGAAGACTTTTAATCAGGAACGGATGCTGAATTTTGTCAAATGCTTTTTCTGCATCTATTGAGAGGACCATATTTTTTCTCTGTCTTCTCTTGTTGATTTGTTCTATCACATGGATTGATTTGTGAATGTTGAACCACTCTTGCATCCCAGGGATAAATCCCACCTGGTCATGATGAATAATCTTTTTAATGTGCTGTTGGATCCTATTACCTAGGATCTTGTTGAGAACTTGGCATCCATAGTCATCAGGGATATTGGTCTGAAATTCTCCTTTTTGATGGGGTCTTTACCTGGTTTGGGGATCAGGGTAATCCTGGCTTCATAGAAAGACTCTGGAAGTTTTCCTTCTGTTTTTATTTTTTGAAACAGTTTCAGGAGAATAGGTATTATTTCTTCCTTGAACGTTTGGTAGTATTCCCCAGGGAATCCGTCAGGCCCTGGACTCTTGTTTTTTGGGAGGTTTTTGATCACTGCTTCAATCTCATTACTAGATATTGGTCTATTCAGGTTGTCAATGTCTTCTTGTTTCAGTCTTGGAAGATTATGGGTTTCCAGGAATTCATCCATTTCTTCTAGGTTGTTTAGCTTATTGGCATATAGCTGCTGATAATAATTTTTGATGATTGTTTCTATTTCCTTTGGATTAGTCG
>CM052815.1:63640636-63742282 GCA_028533885.1 Nasua narica
ACAGTGGAGGAGGGTTCCCCTTTCTCCACATCCTCTCTAGCATTTGTTGTTTACTGTCTTGTTGATTTTGGCCGTTCTAACCGGTGTAAGGTGGTATCTCAGTGTGGTTTTGATTTGAATCTCCCTGATGGCTAAAGATGATGAACATTTTTTCATGTATCTGTTAGCCATTTGTATGTCTTCTTTGGAGAAGTGTCTGTTCATGTCTTCTGCCCATTTTTTGATGTGATTTTCTGTTTTGTGAGTATTGAATTTGAGGAGTTCTTTATAGATCTTAGATATCAGACCTTTGTCTGTAGTGTCATTTGAGAATATCCTCTCCCAATCTGTGGGTTGCCTGGTTGTTTTGTTGACTGTTTCCTTTGCTGTGCAGAAGCTTTTTATCTTGATGAAGTCCCAAAAGTTCATTTTCACTTTTGTTTCCTTTGCCTTTGAAGACATGTCCTGAAAGAAGTTGGTGTGGCTGATGTTGAAGAGTTTACTGCCTATGGTCTTCTCTAGGGTTTTGATAAACTCCTGCCTCACATTGAGGTCTTTTATCCATTTCGAGTTTATCTTCGTGTATGGTGTAAGAGAATGGTCAAGTTTCATTCTTCTACATATAGCTGTTCAATTTTCCCAGCCCCATTTATTGAAGAGACTGTCTTTTTTCCACTCGATATTTTTGCTTGTTTTGTCAAAGATTATTTGACCATAGAGTTGTGGGTCCGTCTCTGGGCTCTCTATTCTGTTCCACTGGTCTATGTGTCTGTTTTTGTGCCAGTACCATGCTATTTTGGTAATCACAACTTTGTAGTAAAGCTTGAAATCAGGCAGCATGATCCCCTTAGCTTTGTATTTCTTTTTCAACATTTCCTTAGCAATTCGGGGTCTTTTCTGGTTCCATACAAATTTTGGCTTTGTTTGTTTCAGCCCTTTGAAAAAAACCAGTGGAATTTTGATGGGGGTGGCATTGAAAGTATAGATTGCTTTGGGCAGTATAGACATTTGAACAATGTTTATTCTTCTGATCCATGAGCATGGAATGCTTTTCCAACTTTTTGTGTCTTCTTCAATTTCTTTCATGAGCGTTCTGTAGTTCCTCGAGATCCTTTATCTGTTTAGTTAGGTTTATTCCCAGGTATTTTATGGTTCTTGGTGCTACAGTAAATGGAATCAATTCTCTAATTTCCCTTTCCATATTTTCATTGTTAGTGTATAAGAAAGCAACTGATTTCTGTGCATTGATTTTGTATCCTGACACATTACTAAATTGCTGTATGAGTTCTAATAGTTTGGGGGTGGAATCTTTTGGGTTTTCCATAGAAAGTATCATGTCATCTGTGAAGAGAGAGAGTTTGACTTCTTTATTGCCAATTTGAATACCTTTTATTTCTTTCTGTTATCTGATCGCTGTCGCTAGGACCTCTAGCACTCTGTTGAACAAGAGTGGTGAGAGTTGTCATCCTTGTTGTGTTCCTGATCTCAAAGGGAAGGCCGTCAGCTTTTCTTCATTGAGAATGATATTTGCTTTGTGGGTTTTTCATAGATAGACTTTATGATGTTGAGGAATGTTCTTTCTATCCCTACACTTTGAACAGTTTTAATCAGGAATGGATGCTGAATTTTGTCAAATGCTTTTTCTGCATCAATTGATAGGACCATGTGGTTCTTTTCTCTTCTCTTATTGGTACCCATCTATTGATAAAATAAAAGAAGAGCTGAAGAAGGCATTCAGAGGTGAATTAGCACAATGTAATACAGAGGATATAGCTACACAATCTGTGTTTTCTACAATTCTCTTTAGTGCGTAATCTGTATTTTGAATGTGTTTCTTCACTACTGCAGCAGGTGGAAACCTTCAATCTGACATCAATGAGGTTAAAAGAGTTGTCATTTTGACAATTACCAGACTATCTCTTCAGAGGAACTCAAAGTCTTTTTAGTTATTTTATGAAATGAAAAACTTGCTTTCAGAAGAGCATAGATGAAATACTATTTTCAAATATAGTGTCTTGTAATCAGCAGATATCTGTTGGAACTTAAACATATTTTAAGTGGTTTTGTTTTCTAAGACTTCTTAATCAAAGAACAGGCTTTTCACAGGAAGTCAGAATCCTGGGCAATGGAAAACAGCAGAGAAGTCACTAAAGTCCATATTAATGTGTACTCTGAGGATTCAAACAAATGCTTTAAGGAAAGAAAGGTCTCAAACACAAGATTTTCTATTATTCAAGAATTGTGTTAATACTGAAAAGATTCTTATGAGAGTTTATTTTTTGTTTTAGGGGCCTAAACAGTGTTGACATTTGAGTGGCCAATGGGTGAACATAAAACAAAGGCATGGAGCTTTGATGATTAACAAATATATATGTCTAGATATCTATCTATCTATCCTTTATCTATCTATCTATCTATCTATCTATCTATCTATCTATCTATCTATATCTATCTATCTATCATCTATCTATCTATCTATCTATCTATCTATCTATCGATCTATCTATCTATCATCTATGTATCGTAGCTACAGTTCTTGTCTTTGTAGAGTTTAAAGACAAGGGGTGAAGACCAAACATATAGAAAATAAAAAAGCAATTAAATAGAAAAACCTTAAATATTTAATCTGTTCATTAGAGAACCTTCAGTTGTCCTGGACTCAGATAGAGGAATTCAGCTATATAGTTTACTATTATAAATACAGTTGTTGTCATAATTCCTATACAACACTTTAGCTCTCCATAGGCTCATTTACCATGAGTTTTGACTTATGTCTTTAAAAGTAGGTCCTGTGTACTATTCTTTTTCACATTCCTATGCCTAGCATAGTGTCTATCACATAACAGATATTTGATATATTTGAATAGAAGTTTATTTATAGAATGAGACAATTCCCTATATGTAAGGATGCTCCTTTTTTCCCCTGATATATCCTTTAAGGTAATTGTTTTTCATGCTTCCTTGAGAGAAAATCTGTACAGGGCAGATGAATCCTCCTAAAATCTGGCTCTGTTTTGCATGACGTATCCATATGGTAGGGGATAAGGCTTCTGCCCCATTCTGTATCTTATCTCTCTCTTGCATGCTTATACTTCCTGATTTGCATTGCAAAGCTATTATTTTTTTAAATGCTTTGGGTTAAAGTTGGCTTATACATCTATTTTTCATTACATATTATTAAGTTATTGAAGCCAGACACATATCTTTATTGTGTGTCCTCCATAGCACTTAGCATTGTGCCTCGTAGACATGAGAAAGCTTGTCAAATTAAATTACATTGATAGTGATCACAAGGTTTAGAAAATAGAATACTTTAGAAAAGATTAAAAGAACACAGATTGTTTATCTTAAACAGAAGATCAAATCCTATTCTAAGAGTTTACAAATCAATAAAGATTTTTATATCCCCAGTGGGGAAAATAGGAGGTAGTAGTAGAGTGGAATGGTTTCTGACTTCTCCCAAATATCTCTTCATGATTTTGGACAGGATGGCCAAGGTCATATGTCCTTTCTGTGTTTTCTTCATTATATAGCTCAGTATTTTTGGAAAATCATATCTTATTGGCTTTACTGAGCTATAAAGAACTTGATCCAAACTTCTTCCACCTATATTTATAATCGGGGAGCTATTGTTTTGCAAATAGGATCACGTATTACATGATTGTTCTTATTTTCCAGACAGATTATCCTTATTATTTTAACCTGTTTACTTTAACTGAAACATATATAATATTTTATCAATCTTACCTTATCAACAAATATTTATTGAGCAGCTACTCTGAATCATGTCATCAATTGTACACCAGCCATCTAAAAATGAATAAAATACGGGCTCTGCACTTGAAGGGCTAATAATCTGGTAGGGGAATATTAAGTAAAATGAAATTATATTACAATATAATATGTGAATATAGAGAAAAGGGCCATTAAGTTTTATGGGAACATATGGATGGGAGGAAATGGTTTGTGTAGGTCAGCACTGCCCAACATAATTATAATGCAAGACATATATGTAATTTAAAATTTTCTAGTAGTTATGTTAAAAAGTGAAATTTACCCTTGAACAACACAGGTTTGAACTCCAAGGATCTACTTATACACAGTACTTTTACAGTCCAGTACTATAAATGTATTTTCTCTTCGTTATGATTTTCTTAATAACATTTTCTTTTCTCTAGCTTACTTTATTGTAAGAATGGAGTATGTAACTCATGTAACATACAAATATGTATTAATTAACTATTTCATGATAGGGTTTCTGATCAATAAATAGAAGGCTCTTAATAGTTAAGTTTTGGGGAGCCGGAAGTTATACCTAGATTTTTCAACACCCCTAACCTCCATGTTGTTTGAGAGTCAACTGTAGAAAGAAATGGATAAAAATGGTCTTAAAAACACATTTTATTTAACCCAATATAAAAGTCATTAAGGACATATGATGTCTGCCTCTGCTGCTGTTGCTGCTGCTGCTGCTGCTTCTTCTTCCTCTTCACCAAACCTTGAAATCCACGATACATTTTATACTTCTAGCACATTTAAATTTAGAGTAGCCACATTTCAGGAGCTCAAAAACAACATGTGGCTAGTGGCCATCATAATGGACAATACAAATCCAGAATTTAAAGAGGGAATTTTAGATAATTTAATAGTGAGTTTGATCTTAGAATTTGAAGAATTCCCAATCTAAACTCCCAATCTATGACATGGGAACAACAGGCTAAAGCACAGAGACATTCGGGTGTGTTAGCAGAAGTTCCACATGTGGAGGCATGACAGAGAATTAACCAAGACAGAGAGGGTGAGGCCAAACCCTTTTAATTATCACTGAAGATCTAACAATACTAGGTTTAATAGCTAAGAACTCATTATAATATTATTAGGTCTGATAGCTAGTAACATCATTTTGTTGCTTTATGCAAATATGTATAGATTATTTATTACATGTCAAGTAAGGCTCTAAGTACATTTTACATGATAGCTTGTTTAATCCTTACAACAGCTCTATGAGATAGGTATCACCTACCCCACTTTACAGATGAAGAAATTAAAACATAAGGGGGACAAATAATTTGCCCAATGGCATACAACCAATAAGTGGAACAAACAGAATTTGCCTCCAGAATCTGTGTTCTTAATTGTTATGCTATATTAACTCTACAAATCACTCCCCCCTCTATAATATACAGACCTAGTGCTGACTTTAATGTTCTATACAGATGAGGTTAAATATTTAAGACCTATTAAAGTTGTAAAATGAGCTAATGAAGCAAATTTGTTTTTAAAAATAAAAACCAACTGGGGTGCCTGGGTGGCTCAGTGGTTTAAAGCCTCTGCCTTCGGCTCAGGTCATGATCTCAGGGTCCTGGGATCAAGCCCCACATGGGGCTCTCTGCTCGGCATGGAGCCTGCTTCCCCCTCTCTCTCTGCCTGCCTCTCTGCCTACTTGTGATCTCTCTCTGTCAAATAAATAAATAAAATCTTAAAATAAATAAATAAATAAATAAATAAATAAATAAATAAATAAAAACCAACTGAAGACTAAATAAAATTCAAAGTTGTAAAAGCAAATATGATCTATAGTTCATTATATTTTAGAAGTGTGGTTCATGTTATATATAGTCCTGATGTTGTTTTACTAATAAATATGATGAATGAATTTGAAAAATTCATTTCACCCAAGTAGTTTCTGTCAATTTTGTAGACTATACAGGAAATACATTCATTTTGCATACAGGAAATATGCCTAAAATAATAACAGTTTGAAGTAAAAGGATAAAAAAGTCATACCATACAAACACTAACCAAAAGAAAGCTGGTATCTTAACAATATCAGAAAAATGTAGACTTTCAAGCAATTGAAAGCATTACTAGAGATAAAGAGGAGCACATCATAAAACTAAATTCACCAAGAAGGTATAATATTTCAAAAGTTTTCTTTATCTAGTTTCCTAACCTTAAAATATATAAAGTAAAATTTAACAAAATTAAAAGAACAATAGAAAAATCTATAATCATTCTTTTTTTAAAAAAGATTTATTTATTTACTTTTAGAGAGAGAGAGAGTGTGTGGGTGAGGGAGGGAGAGGGAGAGAGAGTCTTAAGCAGACTCCACGCTAAGCCAAAATCAAGAGCCAGTCGCTTAACTGACTGAGACCCCCAGGTCCTCCTATAATCATTCTTGGTGAATTTAACCACAACTCTCAGAGACTGACTGAAAAAAGCAGATATGAAAGCTGTAAGAATATAGGAAATTTGCTCATTTTAACAACCTTGACATAGTTGACTTATATAGAACTTTGTACCCTTGAATTGCAGACTACCATTACTTTAACTACACACAGAAGTTTTATAAAGTTTGATTGTATCCTGGGTTAGAAAGCAAGTCTCAATAAAATGCAAATGACATAAATTAGAAGAGTATATTCTTTAACCATAGTGGATTTAAGTTAGAAGTCAAAGATTTTTAAAAATCTCCTTATGTTTAAAAATAAGTGCACATATGTTGAAGAGGAAATAACTAAATTTAGAAAACAATTTTTAGTATATTAAAAATTCAGTGTATCAAAACTTATGGAATGCAGCTAAAATGTTCATAGAGTGGAATTTATACCAGTGTATGTATATTTTAGAATATCCATAAGAATATGTGTATATATTATAAGAATATAATAAGAAAATTTAAAAATCCATGTTAAACATCCATCTCAGAAAACTAGAATAATAACAGCAAATTATATATAAATAGTAAAAAGTATGAAAATGAAAGTAACATAATAAAACCAATAAAAATATTAAAAATGATTATTTAAAAAGATCAACAAAGTAAAAAACAACTGTTAAGAGACAATTTTGCACATTACAACTTCATAAATGGCAGGACAATTCCCTAATCTTTCCCAATCTGTCTCATTTTCTGTCTCCTTAATGGATAAGATTAATTTTCAAAGTTGAACTTTCTTTGCATCATAAACATCCAAAAAAAAAAAAAAAAGGGAAGGGGGCTTGAATTGAGCCATGAAAAATAATGAACACTTTCTTATATTTTCTTTCATTAAATAAATAATGTGCATATCTGACATATTACACATTGCTACTGCTATTGTTTTGCTCCTCCAGTCTCCCCCATGCCTCTTCCACTGAGTGGGCTCTCTAAGGTCTTTAAAGTAACATAGTAAAAGTAGAGAAAAGTTTGGCTCAAAGAATCTTGGGTAACTTTACAAGCTTCATGACATTCTCTAGTATTATGAGAGCATATGATACAAAACTTCAAATGCAGCCTAAAAAATAGATAAAGCCCTTTCTCAGGTATCAACATTATCATGGTTTTCTTTCAGATCAGCCCTCTCCTGAGACAAAATTAATCTATATAACCATAATCAGCAATGCTAGTGTTTCTGGGAGAGTCTGAACACAAGGCTGCCAATGTGAGCATCGCTGGTAATTTGAAGTTGTTTTTCCTTAGGAGTCCCAAGGTATACCATATTTTTTGAAAGTCTTTGACATGTTTTGATATATTTGGCTCAATTATTAATGCTTGGAAACTTTCTTATTGGTTCTAAATACTTTAACACCTGACAGCAAGTTCTAAATACTTTAACACCTATGCTTAGGTCCATGCATAGCCTCTGCCTTGGCATACATCATAGATAACATAGATACATAATTTAAACAAATCCAACATGACAGATATGGGAATGCTAAAAGAAGGTCTCAGCTATAAGAGGAAGTCTTAATCAACTCTAGATGTTCTCTGATCACAAAAAGAAACTAAAAATAGTTTAAGATAAAAGGAATGTCATCAGATAGCACAAATCTTAGATAAGAAACTGCAGTCTGATGGAGCTTAAAAGTACTTCTGAGGCAAAGATAAGGAAGAACACAGGCCAAGTTAAGCATAAAGTGTCTACCAAAGGGTATATTTTTTTATTTTTGCAGTACTATCATAGTGCTAATTCTTAAATTTTTACAGAAAGGCAAAAGAATTGCCAAGACACATCTGACAAAAATTAACAAGTTTAGAAACCTGCCTGTCAAATATCTAGACTTATTTTAAAGCTGAACTAAGACAATTCAAGGATGGATACATGACACAATGGATCAGAATAGAAATCCCAGAAGCCTAAATCAAGCTTAAACATGACAAGATATCAGGAGAAAGATATTTCTTTGCTAAATGTCATTGGGTAATTGGTTATATTGAAGCATAACAAAAGATACTAATTCCAGGCAGATGAAAAATTTAAATATAAATATCAAGACTGTAGACTTTAGAAAATAGCATAGAAGAATTTCTCTATTATATCATGATAAGAAAGTGTTTTCAATAACCCTCAAACAGCACAAACTAATATATTACATTACATGAGAAATAATAATTTCTGCTTATCAAAATATAGTACTAAAAAGGTGATAGGGCCATACAAAATTTGAAGATGAGATTTCCAATGCATACAACTAACAGATGATAGTGGCTAGACCACATATGCTTGTGCATATAGTATTTATATGCTTTTTTCTCCAAATGATAATTAGAGACTGACAACCCTTATAAAAGTAAACCAAAATTGTGAGCAAGTATTCCACTGTCAAATGTCCAGTAAATGCATATAAATATTTTTAGTTTAACTAGTAATTGAGGAAATCACAAGGAGATACATACCTTAGTAGCAGAAATTATGCCTGTAATTATAATAATATCAGCGAAAACATTTGGCAGGCTTCTTATAATCCTTCTAAACCAAAAAGCAATTTGCTATCATTTACTAAAGCTGAAAGTAAGTCTAGCATATGAAGCCATAATTCCATTCATAAGCATGTAGTTAATAGACATTTTTGCACATATGCACTGAGAAATAGAAAAGAAAGTCCATAACAACCTTGATTGGGAGGGAAAAATATACCATAGGGGAAAATATGCGTTGGCAAGAGATTAGATAAAAAAAAAATTGTGGTACAATTACATAATGGAATATGACCCAGTAGTGCAAATAAATGTATTGTTGTATGTACTAAGAATTATTTATTTATTTACCTCCGAAACATAATATGAAAAATAAAGGTAGTTGCAAAACAATATAGAGGGCAAAATTTATAATGTATAGATGGGAAGAACAATATATTGATTATACATACATATATACATACATACATATATACATCAGTATAATGATTAAAATAAACAGATGAGAAACAACATTTAAGCTAGCAGTTTCTTCTGTGAGGAGGAAAGAGATCTGTTTGGTAAATGGTACACAGTGGTTTTCAAAATGGTTACAGTTTTAGTTTCTTATTCTGGTTAGTGAGCTATTAATTTTGTTACTATTCTTCGCATTTTATATATATGTTTTGCATATTCTTTTTAGATATAACATTTATAAGAAAACTTTTTTAAAAAAATTAAAAGAGAGAGGGAACACAATTGTCAATTTGAAAGGATATTTGCAACATTGAGAAAACATAGATCATCCTCGTTTAATAAACAAAGGAGTACAAAACCAGGGTTGGGCAACATAGTTCCTTTATGCCTTTTAGGAGCTCACACTCCATCCTCTGGGAGGTATTGCACGGAGACTGGATACAAACTTGGCTGAACTAGTGCCACCTTTTGGATCCTTATCCAAGATCCCTTGTGCAGCCTTAAAATGAACACTCAAATGAAGTTTTCAAAGTGTAATTCTAAAAACCATAGCCTTATTTTCCATATTTCTTGGTGAAGAACATAGGCAATGCACAGGAAAGCAATATACCTTATGCAGATTAACGGTTTAGCTGGCAGAGCTTGGGAAACAAAGGAGCCCCGCAGATATTAGACAACACCAGCTTGAACCAGAAGTGGACTGCCTTAATCAACATTTAACAGGAGAAACTGATTTTACTTGACCTCCATACAGATGATTTGTAAGTTGTTCTGTATAAGTTTACAGCTAAGTACATATTGTTCTTATCCCATATTATTTAAACATTTTTGCTAATCCCTTTTGTGCTTATAAATATTTATTTAAAACCATCTTTCTATTTTGGAATAGTTTTAAGTTTTAGAAAATACAGTTTAAGTCAATTATCTTATGGTCTCACATCTGGAGTATAAAGAAAATCATGGAGGGCATTGTGAGAAGGAAGGAAAGGGTGAATGGGGGGAAATTGGAGGGCGTGATGAACCAGGAGAGACTGTGGACTCTGAGCAACAAACTGAGTTGTTTGGAGGGGAGGGGGGCGAGGGGTTGGGCGAGCCTTGTGGTGGGTATTGAGAAGGCCATGAATTGCATGGAGCACTGGGTGCGGTGCATGAACAATCAATCTTGTAACACTGAAAAAATAAAATAAACATATTTGAGGAAAAAAAGAAAATACAGTTTAAGAATGCAGGAAAATTGCAAAGATCTTATAAAGAGTTCCCACACACCCCAATCCCAGTTTCACTATTATTAACATCTAATACACTTAACTCATATATAGGGAACCACAAAATGGAGGCCACCCCAGTGGCCTGGTCCACATCAGAAATCTAACCCTAAGCCAGTCTGCACTTACAGGAAACACCTATCAAGGAAATCAAAGGAACACCAGTCATAATCCTCCCACTCAGCCTTAGCTAGCTTAAAGAAAATGGGATCTGCTAGGCTTATCAGGAAATCCCTAACCTTCTAGCCTATCATTCCCTATTTCTGTGTTGCCACTTCTAACAACATTCTATAAAAGTTGCTCTTGTCCCAAATATGGTAAATTGTATAGTGATCTGTGGAAGCCAAACTCTAGCTCTGAGGATGTTACACAACTACTTGGATATTTGCCACAATCCATTTCTCTTTGTGATTCAGATGCTGAGAGAAAACCTGCATTACAACTAGAGGTTACTGTCAGAGGGTTGATTTCACATTTACCATCCACAAAGTACAACTCTTACACTGTAGTCAAAAGGATGTTCCTGATTCCTCACTTCTTTTTTAAACTTTGGATACCAAACTGAAAAGAAAAAAAAATATTCAGAAAAAAAGCATGCTTGCTTGTGGATCACTGGAAAATAAAGATGTCAAAACAAATTGTGTTTAATCAAACATGTTGAGAACAGATGTTGAGGGGAGAGGGGCAAAACTAGAAATCGCAGAAGGACCAGTAAAAGAGTAAAAAAAAAACAAACCTTTTTTTCCACTGTTTATTCTTTCTACTCTTCTTGAATGAATGGGCATTCACACAGTCATTGTGAAGTTGTTGGGTTGTTTTTGTTTTTATTTAAATACTGAGCTCTTGGTGGTATCTGATATGTGGTGGTAAACAGACCTGGCCACTTTGGATTCTGTAACTCATGGGTGCACTTTTGTTGTCTTGCTATCTCACAGATTATCTAACTGTTGAACAAAATTATAAATATGTTAATACAAGTTTTTTTCCAATAAAATAATAGATGTTACATCCAAAACAAACAAACAAACAAACAAACAAACAAACAAACAAACAAACAGAAAAGCTTGTTCTTTTTCCAGATCTCTCTGGAAGAGTATTGCCCTGCTTCTGAGAAACTGTACTACTCTAATCCATGGATTGTCTTCCCTCGAACAAAGTATATCAAACTCATTAGTGAATTGTTTTGATTTTGTCATTGCACAGTTTTGGTGACGAGATGTCATCTGAAAACAGCTGCTGAAGATTCTGTGGACTGCTCCTAGTTGCAGGTGAATCTACCCACAGAGACCCTTTGGTTTTCTTTCTCTTTGGCCACAAAGAAGATCTCTGGAAAGTTTCTCTCAAGTTGAGTTGTGCTTATTTTGCATTCTGAGCTCTTCAAGTTTGTTTGTCCTAATCCTCCCAGGGTGGAAAATTGGATTGCAAGAGACTCCAGATTTTTCAGGGTGAGACTTAGCAGAACACATCTGAGTTTGTGGCCAATTTCATCTACAAGACAAGTGCCTTCGGAGGTTCTGACAGGTCTCAGGTACTGTCCATAGGGGAACAGAAATAGTTAAGTCTGGTTGAATGTGGAAGGATTGTTTCAACAAGGAAAAATAAGAACCTTCAACCTAAAGAGAGAGGTAAGTCCACACCATAAACCACTGGGAGACTTGGGGAAATGAAGTAAAACAAACAAAAAAACTGAATTTTTTTTTTTGACCAATGATACATCAAAATCTAAGTAAGCACAAGTTCAAAATCTTCTCATGAAAGGAATAATAGATTTATTATGAATGGGAATCTTGGAATTCAAAGCCACAAAAAATCTTTGGGCACAGTTAGGCCTTTAAAAGCTGTTAAAAGCTCACCTCCTTACTCTAACACACCCATGCTAAGACAAGTAGGTCACAGAAAAATTAGGTTGACATTAGGTTACCCACCCACTTCAGGAATAGTTCTGTATATTGAGATACACTGTAAAACACTACAAAATATCCAACCCAGTGTCTTATTCCTCCTGGTCATGAATTTGGCTCTAAAAGACCCAAGACTTAGCTAGTAAAATGATATCCTCAATTTGCAAAGAACTAAGAATGTTACTTTCTGGCACATCTGATTTTTTTTCTTTTTTTTGGTCTAAGAATTGTCATCTTGGTAACTGAAGATACCTATAAGAATGGCAAAAATATTACCAAACAACCTAGTATTACAATGACCATTATGTACAATGTTTTAACTAGACAAAATTATTTATTTAAAATGTGCATTTGGAAGTGAGTGTTCCCAAATTAAAGAAAGAGAATAAGATACCTATTTTAATTGGCATGCAGAAACCTCCAAGAGGGCTTCAAAGATTCCAAAATAGCTTCATTAAAAGATTCATTGCAAAAGGCTAATGAAAGATTGAAGGGCTACATAAAAGAGATTATAAGACTGACATGCCTCCTACTATTCCCCTGATTCCTAGTTTACCTGAGTAAACTACTACTAATCCACTACTAACTCACTGTCTGAATTGCCTTTCTCTCTGAACAGACCACAAGACTGTAAACAAAAGTCAAATCTTCCCACATTAACTCACATGAACACATATCTATTCTCAAAAAGGGGCCTCCATATGGGCCATTCCCAGGGTTGATGGTACTCTGACAGATTCTCTGGTAAACTGCTACTAGTTTTTCCCTTAAACAGCCAAGGAGAAACTAAAGTTAAAGTGAGTGGAAAACCTTCCAAATTCTGGTAGATACTGGAGCTATACCCTCTTCATAAAACCCCAGTCACTCTGGAGCCAACATGTGGGATCCCGGGAAAATTGGCAGAAGCTTTCTTCTTCTTACCAGAGACATCTTTCCTGGATCTCTGTATTGCCCAGTTGAGAGAGGAACATAAAATTTCACATTGTCCTTTCCTCTCAAAATTCATACTTCTATGTATTTGGTTTTGAGAAACCCATTGGTTGTTGATCCTTTTTTCCCAAAGAAAACTAGCCTTCTTATTTGTGTCATATGTCCTGAGAATTTGAGTTGGAAATCACTAGGTTGGGGGCCCTCAAAATATGGCCAGACAGAAATGTGGGTTGTAAGCCATTTGCAGCTGGGATCCTACGGTGTTTTCCATCATTCAGAGGAATTGTCCAAATTTTTCTGTCTTTTGGCTAACTTTGAAAGTGGCTCTGAATATTGGAAGGGTAATATCATTTGAACCTTCTTTGAGGATACCTCCTGAGTCCATGGGTTGTTCAATACTGCCAGGAATATTTACTGCTTGTCTTGGCTGAAAATGGATAAAATATTTGAAAGAAATTTTTTAAAGTAGCTCAATAGTCAGAAGTTGAAAGCTGATATTCAAACTGATTGGAACTTCTTTTTTTTTTTTTTTTTTTAGGCATTCTCCCCTAAGTTAAATGAAACTATGTACCCAGAGGGAAAGCAAAACATTCCAGAGACAGTCTTAAATTTAGAATAAGGAATCTTTTGATTTCTATTTTAGTTGAAGATGTTATCTATGATACAAAGAGGCAAATTGAAGATAATGAATTGAATGGGTGGGTCAGCCCTTTAATATCATTTAGGTTGTAACCCAATTATTCTTTAATTAATTAAAAACTGTCCTTGTCTTATAAATTTAGTCTTTATAGAACATAAATGCAGCTATAGAAGCAATTCAAAGCCCGCCTATCCTTTTTCTAAAATTTTAATTACAGTATAGTTAACATGCAGTGTAATATTAGTTTCAGGTGCTCAATATAGTGATTCAATAATCCCATACATCACCCAGTGCCCATCACCAGTGTATTTCTTAATCCCTATCAACTATTTCACTCATCACCCTCCCATCCCCGCACCGCTGACCATCAGTTTGTTCTCTACACTTAAAAATCTGTTTCTTGGTTTGTCTTCCTTCCTCTTTTTTTCTCTTTGCTCATTTGTTTTGTTTCTTAAATTCCATATATGAGTGAAATCATATGGTATTTGTCTTTTCCTAACTTGCTTATTTAACTTAGCATTGTACTCTCTAGCTCCATCCATGTTATTGCAAATGGTAAGATTTCATATTTTTAATGGCTGAATAACATTCTAGTGTGTGTATGTGTGTGTGTGTGTGTGTGTGTGTATCCATTCATTTGTCCATGGGCATGTGGGTTGATTCCATAATTTGGCTATTTTAAATAATGCTGCTATAAACACAGGGGTGCATATATGCCTTTGAATTAATGTTTTTGTATTTTGGGGTAAATACCCAGTATGATTACTGGATAGTAAGATAGTTCTGTTTCAAAATTTTTGAGGAATCACCATACTGTTTTCCACAGTGGCTGCTCCAGTTTGCATTCCCACCAATAGTGCTAGAGGCTTCCCTTTTCTCCACATCCTTGCCAACACTTGTTGTTTTCTTTTTTCTTTTCTTTTCTTTTTTTCTTTTCTTTTCTTTTCTTTCTTTTCTTTTCTTTTCTTTCTTTTCTTTTCTTTTCTTTTCTTTACTTTTCTTTCTTTCTTTTTTTTTTAAAGATTGTATTTATTTATTTGAGAGACAGAGAAAGTGAGAGAGAGCATGAAAGGAGAGAAGGTTAGAGGAACAAGCATGGAATGTGTTTCCATTTCTTTGTGTCTTCTTCAATTTCCTTCATCAGTGGTTTATAGTTTTCAGATAGAGGTTTTTCACCTCTTTTGTTAGGTGTATTCCTAGGCATCTTATTATTTTTTGCGTAATTG
Organism: Nasua narica; assembly: GCA_028533885.1. NCBI lineage: Eukaryota > Metazoa > Chordata > Mammalia > Carnivora > Procyonidae > Nasua > Nasua narica. Next base: position 63,655,714 of record CM052815.1, read on the forward strand.
TAAATGGGATTGTTTTCTTAGTTTCTCTTTCTGTTACTTTATATTAGTATATAGAAATGCAACAGATTTCTCTACATTGATTATGTATCTTGTGACTTTATTGAATTCATTTATTAGTTCTAGTAGTCTTTTTTGGTGGAGTCTTTAGGGTTTTCTACAGTATTATATCATCTGCAAATAATGGAAGTTTTATTTCTTCCTTACGAATTTAGATGCTTTTTATTTCTTTTTATTGTCCGATAGCTGTGGGTAAGACTTCTAGCACTATGTTTATTGAAAGTAGTAAGAGGGGACATCTTGTCTTGTACTTGACTTTAGGAGAAAAGCCCTCAGTTTTCCCTGAGTGCAATATTGAGTATAATATTCACTGTCAGTTTTTTTTTGTATAAGACCTTTATTATGTTGAGGTATATTCCCTCTAAACCTACTTTCTTAAGGGTTTTTTATTGCGAATGGATATTGTACTTTGTCAAATGCTTTTTCTGTATCTATTGAAATAATCATATAGTTTTCATCCATTCTCTTATGATGTGATGTATCACATTGATTGATTTGCAAATAATACAAATACATACAATCCTGGGCATAAATCCCACTTGACTATGATGAGTGATTTTTTTTAATGTATTGTTGGATTTTGTTTGCTGGTACTGTGTTGAGGATTTCTGCATCTATGTACATCAGAGATATTGGCCTGTAGTTCTATTTTTCTGTCAAAGCCCACCTATCCTTTTTATAAAACCCAAACTTCTTCTATTTACCTCAAAAGACTTGTAGCTATTGTGAAAATTTGAATTTAGGAAACAAAAGCCTTTTTTAGAGGAACATGCATTTTTCCCTGTGACTCTGAGATTAAATATTCTACCTTCTCTGGAAACACTTATCTAGTCACCTCTTTGAAATTCACACTTCAGGGAGGTAATTGTTAGGAAAAAAAAAAAAGGTTATTTGAAACCTAAGCAAAAGAAATATCCTAAAAGTCTTCCTCACAAATATTAGTAAATTGTTTCAGCAATCGGAGCAGGTAACCTTAACTTATTCCATCTCCCAGAAACACAATTTGGATCCAGCTGTTCTTTTACAAATCAGCGAGTTTTGCATTATTGTACCTGTCTCAGGGTTGAAATTTTAAAACAAAACCTAAAAGATCTTTTTGTCTGTATGTTTGTATATACCTACATATGTATGTTATTAATGTGTTTTTTCCTACTTCCAGATGGTATTGCCAAAATTAATTTATGAAGAGCTCTATTTAATGGGCTTGAAGAAAATTAAATGTTTTATGTAAATCAGTATACTCTCAGAAATATAGAAACTAACCAAATGTTTTTCAAGTTCATATGATCTAGGATAATCTTTGGTAAGTGAAAGCTAGTTTGTTAATTGATTTAATTTAACAGGCTTGTCTTTAGAGTTGCAAGCATTAAATATAATGCAGACATAAACTTTTATTCTACCTAGGTTTATGAAAAGTCTAACAATCATGCTTTCTCTGTTACAGAGTTTGTCACAAGAAAGATAACTTAGGATGATGTTTAGCTATTTAATGCCTTGTGAAAGACAAGTAATCTCATCATAATTATTAAAATCAAGTAAATTAAACAGATATAAGATTAATGTTTATGGATAAGAAGTTTGATGACAAACTTCTCCCTGAGTTTTAGTTTCTCTGGACCAACTAAGCCCTTTTTCCATCGTGTCAGACTCTCTAACCCTGACCTTGCAAATCAATATCCCTTTAGTTAAGAATTCCAAAGTCAGGAAACTTTGTATCTCAGCTCTGTAATAGAAAGACAAATCTGAATAATAATTTCTGTGTGAGATATAGACCCTTAGATCTTTACTGGCTTCTAAGCTTATACTTTTTCTAATTTGAAGCTTTATCTGATCACTTTGAACTCCTATCCCAATAGCCATGGGAAGACCTCTTTTGGCAATACCATGTATGCTCCTCTGTAAGGAGTAGCACTTTCTCATGCACGGCCAGCTCAATGTTTAAAGAGATGGAAAATGGTCAGAAGCTGTGATCCGAGCTGCCTAGTGTAGTCTCTGACTGTCCACACCAAACTGAGATTTTATGTTGGGTTGTACCTATCAACCTCCATTACATTCCCAAATGGCAATTACCACGAGGCATTCATGATTGAAAATTCACTTTTGGGGCGCCTGAGTGGCTCAGTTGTTAAGCGTTTGCCTTCAGCTCAGGTCATGATTCCAGGGTCCTGAGATCGAGTTCCGCATCGGGCTCCCTGCTCTGCGGGAAGCCTGCTTCTCACTCTCCTTCTGCTGATCTCCCTGCTTGTGTTCTCTCTATCGCTGTCTCTCTCTGTAAAACAAATAAATAAATAAATAAATAAAAATTAAAAGAAAATTCACTTTTTTTGGCAGATCTTTCTCCCTTAACTAGGAGTAAGTATAAATAAGACTGTGATCAGGAACTTCTAACTCTTGATATCACAGAACCTGCTGCTAAAGCAATAGCTGCTCAACAAAAATCCCTAGACTTTGTAGTCAAAGTTGTTATTGATAATATGATAACTCTTAATTATCTTTTAGCTATGCAAAGGGATGTGTGTGATGTGACAAATTCTTTTGGGAAATTCTTTTTTTTTTTAAGATTTTATTTATTTATTTGACACAAAGAGAGAGATCATAAGTAGACAGAGAGGTAGGCAGAGAGAGAGGGGAAGCAGGCTCCCTGCAGAGCAGGGAGCCCAATGTGGGGCTGGATCCCAGGACCCTGAGATCATTACCTGAGCCGAGGGCAGAGGCTTAACCCGCTGAGCCACCCAGTCACTCCCGCACTGGGAAATTCTGAGGAAATTAACACTCAGCTGCATAAAATCACTGAACAAGTCACATTGCTTAAGAAAGTGAGTCCTTCAATGGGATCATTCTTTGATTTATTTTATCTACATTTGTTTTGGTCATGAGTACCAAGGCTTCAGAGATTCCCTCCAAACTTGGGTATTACTCTGTTTATGGTCAGTCTAATAATCTCCCTGATGTGCTGTATTCTCTCAAAAACTTTATAGGCAGGTGTATAGCCACTGACAGTCAGACAAATGATCTCACTTTGCCAAGGGCCCAAATAGGATGAATAAAATGGCCAAGTGAAGGAACCCAGACTTCGACGTCCTAACCTATCAATTCCAGTTGGAGAGCCAACCTCCAACATGTGCAAAAACATTATTTCAGAGTGGCACGAATATCTTCAATTTTGATCAATACTCTATACAACTGAAAGTTTGATCAAAAGAGGGGGTAGTTGATATAGTTAATTTGTATATCGGGACCCACAAAATGGAGGCTGCTCCAGTGGCTCAGCCCAAATCACAAATTTAAACCTAACTCAGCTTTTACTTTGGGGAAACACCTCTGAAGAAAACATAATAATCACCTATCACAATCCTTCAACTTAGCTTTAGCTAGCTTATAATTAGCTAGAAATGAGAATTTATAAGGTAATCTCTGAGCTCCTAGCTGATCATATTTTGTTCCCATGTTTCCTCTTTTTTTAAAAAATTTTATTTATTTATTTGACAGAGAGAGAGAGAGAGATCACAGGTAGGCAGAGAGACAGGCGGGGGTGGGGGGGAAGTACGCTCCCCACTGAGTAGAGAGTCTGATGTGGGCTCAATCCCAGGGCCCTGAGATCATGACCTGAGCCAAAGGCAGAGGCTTTAACTCACTGAGCCACCCAGGTGCCCCTCCATGTTGCCTCTTCTAATGCTCTGTTAAACTCACTTTTGCCCAAGATCCCTCAGGAAGAGACTCGCCTGCTTCTGAGGTGCTGTACTGCCCCAATCCATATATTGTTTTCCTTTGAATAATGGACAACAAGCTTAATATTAACAAATTAATGTTAATCAATTATTAAGTAAGGTCCATACTTTATTCAGTTTTCCTTAATTTGTACCCAGAGTCTTTTTTCTATTCATGGATCTCATCCAGGGTACCATATTACATTTAGTAGCTATTTCTCCTTGGGTATTATTGACTATGACAAATTTCTCAGATTTCTTGACTTTGATGATTGAGAAGTTTGAGAAGTACTGTTCAAGTATTTTGCAGAACATCCCTCAGTTGAGACTTGTCTGGTTGTTAGAATGGAGTACATGTTTTACACTGGATTGAGAGTATACTATGAACATGACATCACTGTTGATGTTAACCTTGGTCACCTTGTTGTGATAATAGTTGTCATGCCTTTCCATGAAAGTAACTCTGCTCTCTTCTCCCCCCTATCCATATTTTACTTCTTAGAAGGAAGTCGCAATTCATAGCCTACTTAAAGTGGAGAATCATGCTCCAGCTCCTTTAGAGTGGGGAATCTACATAAATTGGAATTTGTTTATTATTCCTATTTATTATTTATTACAAAATTTATTTATGCTAGTATAGATCCATAGATATTATACTTTGGTTTATAAGTCAAATTACTTTATTTAGTATGTTCAAGTTGTTCCAGCTTTGGTGATTAGAATTTCTTTCAGTTGTCTTTGTCTCTGACATATCTCCTCATTATGTTTTAGTGGAGTACATTCTTATTTTCTGGCACTGTAAGAAACTCCAGGCTCATTCTACATATTTTCTAACCCAATTTTAGAATCATCCATTTAATAAGAAGCCCTGGTTCCTTTTATTACAGAAATTTTGAGACCAGTCTGTGGCCATAGGTATGTTCTTTGCTGCTGAGGTATTATGACTTCTAACCCTCTCAGGTAACAGAGGAAATACAATGTACTGATCTATATATCTCTATCTCTATCTATCTATCATCTATCATCTATCATCTTTATTTATAATAAATATTTCTATATGTAATCCTTTATATGAATTAAGATGAACATGGGTTCATTTTGATGTTTCTAACTTTAATGCAGTACCACATGGATCATTTATGTCTTTTGTCCTTGCTTGTCTGTTTCCTTTCCTCCAAATGGTGAGAAATCTGGTTCCCACCATCTACCAATATTTTTAACTATTCAAATTTAATATAAGTATATAGCAGTATCAGAATTGTTAGCCATATCCCATGGGAAGCAAGGTTATCAACTGGAGCACAGTTCTTGTGTCCTGCTGCTTTTGCCTTTAGTTTTCACCTTAGACTCCACTGTTTTCCAACATTACTTAGATCCATACCTTATTCATCACCTCTTTTAGTGAGATTGTTTCCTGTATTTGTAATACAGATTATTTTGTCATTGTCTGCTTTCCATCTTGACATTTTGGGTCCTTCAAAGTTATTTTTTAATTTGTGTAGGTTAATGTGATGCAAAGCTCTGCAACTTCTGAAAAATGTATAGTATCATGTATTTACAAATACAGTATCGTACAGAATATTTTCTCTTCCCTAAAAATTCCCCTGTACTCCACTTTTTGAACCTGATGCAATAACTACTCCAGGTCTATTGTTTTATCTTTCCCCAAATGTATTTTGGACTTTTAATAGTATATACCCTTTCCATACTAGCTTCTTTCACTTAGAAATATGCATCTGAGATTTTTATAAAAAGATTTTATTTATTTATTTTAAGAGAGAGAGCAAGAGAGAGCACAAGCAGTGGAGGGACAGAGGGAGAGGGAGAAGCAGACTTCCCACTGAGAAGGAAGCCTGGTGTGGGGCTTGATCCCAGGACCCTGGGATCATGACCTGAGATGAAGGCAGATGTTTAACAACCGAGCCACTCAGTTATACCTATATACATATGTGATTTATCTAATTTTTGTAGTCTTTTATGGTCCATTTCTTTTAATCCTCGAATAATGTCATACTGTATGGATGTTCCATATTTATTTATCCATTCACCTATTCAAAGCCAACTTGCTTTGCTTGCTTGAAATTTTGATGTTTATGAATAAAATTCCTAACATGCAGATTTTTGTGTAGGTGTTCTTTATAAAATTAAGGAAGCTTTCTATTTGTAAGTATATTGAGAGTTTTTTTTTTTTATCATGAATGGGTGTTGAATTATCTCAATGTCCTCTATGTATCAACTGATATAACCATATAAATTTTTTTGGCTTGTTAATTTGGTAAGTTGTAATTGATTAAATTTCAAATGTTGAATCAGCTCTCTATCATTGAAGTGATTATTTATTACTTATTTTCAATATCATTGATTATCTTCATTTTCATTATTTCTTTTTTTTTCTGCTTATTTGAGGCTTACATTGCACTTTTCAAAAATCTGGTTTACATTCTTCTTTTCAAAAATCCGATTTCCTAAAAGAGAAGGTTAGATTTTTGATTTTAGGTTTTTCTTCCCTTCTAATATATACATTTAATGACATGAAATTTTCTCTAATGACTTATTTCACTGTATCCCACAAATGTTGATGGTTAAAAATGTTTTCATTTGTTTGAAGGTATCTTTAAATTTCTTCTTTATCCCATGAGTCATTTAGAAGTGCGTTGTGTACTTCTAAAATATTTAACAATTTTCTGTTAATATTTATATTATTGATTTCTAGTTTAATTCCATTGTGGTCTCAGAAATCTACTTTATATGATTGCTCTTGTTTTAACTTTGTTAATGTATTATTTAAGGACCAAAGTAATGTCTGTCTTGGTTTCATGTGAGCTAAAGAAGAATGTGTATTCTGATGTTATTGCATGAATTATTCTCTAAGTGTCAATTAGATCAAAATGTTTAGGTCAGCTATATCTTTACTGATTTTCTGCCAGCTTAATCTACTGATTACTGACAGAAGCGTGTTGAAATATTTTAGTTAATTTTTTCTTTTCTTCCTTTTCAGTTGTATTTATTTTTTTCATGTACTTTGATGCTCTGCTGTTTGGACCATAAATGCTTAGAAATTTGTCTCTTTACACATTGACCTTTTAATGATTACGTAATGCCACTCTTTACTTTTCCTTATTCTGAAGACTATTTTATCTAAAATTAACACATCTATTCCAGCTTTCTTTCTGATTAAGATTAGTATGGTATATCTTTCTCCATCTCTTTAAAGATTTTATATTTAAAGGTTTTTTTTTTAGCAACTAATTATTTATTAAAATAGTTGATTTAAACATCTACAGTGACAACTTTAATCTTCACTCTTGGCTCAGTACTGATGGAAGTAATCTGTTTAACAATCTTGGGCATGTTAATGAGAAACTTGAGGGTCTCAGAACCTTCATCACAAGTAGTTTTTCTAGTGATTCTCAGAACTTTGGTAGACATCTAAACTGGTTCTTTCAATATGAGGTTTCTTTCCTTTGTTTTGCTAATCAAGTCAACCCATGCTTCCTCTTGGTAATAGCCCCTGAGATAACTAGGACTTGAGTTGAAGATTTTTCTGAAAATCTGGCCAGGAGTTTGGTTGTGTGTCATATTTGCTGTATCTGTACAAGCCAGAGAGCGCAAATCACTCTTGTCCTTGTTTTTCTCTTCTCTCTAGACTTTGGTCATCCCTAAATACTACTCTTCAGACAGAGTCTGTCTTGAAGTTCTTTCAGGTATAATCTATTACTGTTAGTGTGATGCTTATATGTGGCAGAAGGGAAACATTATACACCCTTACAATTAAATCGCTGTGTTTTAGTGGGCCTTTGTGCCTAGGTTATGACTTTCTCAAGTATTTCTTAGCTTTGTTCCCCCTCCCCTTAAGTGAAAAAAGGAAGGACAGAGGGTGCTGGAATCAGAGAAATGTCCTTTTCCAAGGTGGGGTCTTTTCCCCTGGAAAGTACAATTTTATTATAAAGAACAATATGGTGTATTACATAATGGTTTCTTTTCTCCTTTCCCTGCCAGCACTACAAAGGGATCTTTCATGGCTCTTCATTATGAGAAGCTGATGGGTTCCTGCAAGTAAAATCTACAGAAGTGTGAGGCTACCCTAAGATGAAAGGGTTCAGTTTCTCTCTCAAGTTTATCTACACTCATCCTCCACTATTTCATCATAATTACCACTTAAATGCTTTTTTCCAGCTCTTGGCTCCACAGCTTCTACTCCAATTGACATAATGTTGGTTGTGACTCCGGATTTGTTCATCTGTTCAGATTTCCATGCTGGTTTGCCTTGCAATCTCATTTCTCTGGAGGGCATGAAAAAAGTTTTTTAGTTTTTTCAGCTTTTTTTTTAATGTAAGATTGCACTGGTGACTTCTAAGCTTTTAACGTGTCAGAGCTGGAACTAGTTATTTTATAAAGAGTTATGGATAGATATCTGAACCAAGTACACTGTATTTGGGGTTGATGTTGAAGTTTTTATGCCCACTCATCATTTCTTTATTTTTCAATAGATCTTTGAACTCAAGGCTCTGGGGTATACCAAGTCAGCTGCAAAACATGGCCTTGCCTCTGTTAAACTTATAATTCTACTAGGAAAGATATAAAGCTGAAATAAATTGTTTTGACCATTATTTAAATGTCATGCACAAGAGTACATAACAAAGGAAATTGTATCTTTTATAGTGTCATTTTCTAGATGTAGTGACAATTTAGTTGAGACTTGACAAATGATAGTTTTTCTGTCAAAACTTTAAAATAAGAACAAAAACTATTTTTTTAATTGAAAAAGACCTAACCCGAAACATCTAGACTTGACAATCCCTTAAAATGCTTTAATATAATGTGACATTAAATGACTGGTCTTTACTGGTTTTTTTCATTTTCAATGTCATAAACTTCCGACATCAGAAATCATGTCAATGCAATTTCACATCATCCCTCTCTTCCCCCACCCCCAGTCTGAGGTACAGAAGAGGAAAAAGTATTAATAAGTTCATGTACTGCCTTGTGATTTTTGATTGTTGATGTAGGTCACAGTTAAGTTATTCCAACCAAAGGAAAAGCTAGACATTTCTTCTAGAAGTTTAAATTACCCCCCCAAAAAATCAGTAAAACTTAAACTTGTTTACTGCTACATACATACATACTGCTACATACATAGTGAGATATTTTTCAAATTTAAACTACTCAGAAAACAGCTCTGTAAATCTTTTTTTGTATCTTCCTTTTTCTGACATATGTTTTGTAATTTGTGAAAATTAGACATTTTGGATACATATACTTAAGAAATTACATTGTATAATTTCTATTCTAGTTTAAATCCTCAAAAAGTCTCTATATTTTTGGGTCTTTTAAAGTTTCCAGCAGCTTCCCATTTAATAAAGCATGTGGGATACTTATATTAATCAGGAAGTCATTGATAGACAAAATATTGTGAGATTTTTTTCAAATTAGACAATACCATAGATCTTTTATTTATTGTATGCTAATGATCTCTAATTTATTGCCAACCTTACTTGATCCATCATTAACAATATTTATTCTTCTTTACATCATGTATGGATTACTTTTGCTCACAACCGGGACCTTGTATGATTTCCCCAGAGATGTTGCAATAGTTTCTAGAATGTAAGCCATTTCTTTCATGAAAAACAAGGGCTCACAACTGTAGTAACTCAAGCCAATATGCTGTATATTCAGTGAAAGATCTATAGCAATACATGTGAAATGAATTGATGTAATAGATCAACTCTTATAGCTGATTATTTACTGGGATTTGGTATCTGAAACTTTATTATTCAAGTCTAGTTTTCAGGAACTTAAAATTTAGTTCTTCCTATTTTGAAGGCCCAGTGTTGTGATATTTTATAATTTTTAAGTCATTTCCATGTACTTTGAATCATTAGCAATATGCATGTTAAAAAGAAAGATGTATAAATTAGTATCAATTAGTTCAGATTCATAACCTAGTTTGATTATGAACCAGAACTCCAAAATCTACTGGAATTTTTCATATATATTATATGGAAATAAATATTTGATGTATTTCTAATAAAAATATAGGGAAAATAGTTCACATATTTAATATTTGTAGCTTCAGCAGGTTGAACACTTAATTTTTTTTTAGGATATCACTTTAAATATAAAAGAAAAATTTACCCTTATCATGGGCAGATACCTCAGCTTTTTGTATGTTGGTCTAGCCAAATCATTATACTGCTACTTGAAGTTGATTTTTTGGTAAAGTCAATTATATTAAGAGAATAGTTAAAAAGAAAAACTATGTCCTAGGATCAGACAAGCTAATGTTTTTTTTATGTGGAACTGGAAAAAATTAAAGCATTTTCTAGGAATTCTGCTAGATTATGAGTTCATGATAGGTGACATATACATTTGTTATTGAATTTAATGAGTGCTAGACACTGAATCCAGCTATGGAAATACAAAATTGGCTAATACTGATTATACTTAAAAAGGTGAACGTCTATCTCAAAGGGAAAGCAAACTCATACAGTACTAATTACACAGCATTAAAAATACCTTTAAAAAAAATAGAGAAAAGTGCTAAGGAAGCCCAGAAAAGGGAAAACTAATAGATGAGGAGGAGCATTTGGAAAGACTTCCCAGAGTGCTATTTGGATTGGAACTCCCTCTACCCTCTTTCCTTTGAATTTCCTCAGAAAGCCAGTTAATTTATACCTAAAGAATATCAAATGCCAAAATTTCATTACAATATCCCTTCACTTCGGCACTGTAAAAGGATGTTCACTGCTTGGGAGCATTGCCAAAAGACAAAGAACTGTAGAATAGCTCCCTTGGAAAATTTATGGTTGCTTTGGAGTCATGTTTTTTTAAGGCTTTTTATCTTGCCAACTTCTTTCCCATTGTAACAATTTCTATTGTTTAGGAAACTATTTTGGGTAGAAAATTGCACTGACTCAGAGCTGTGTAGTCACTAAACTCAGAAGGCTTATTTTTCTAATTTACTTTCTATTATTAACTGGGCCATTTGTAGTGCAGGTATTTGTAGAACCACCTGAAATAGAATATGTCCCATGAAACATTGCTCTTTTGAATGAGAAGTATCTAATTAGAATGATTTATTTTCTTTGAAAAAGTCTGATAATCTTAGTAGTAGTAGAGCACTAATTGTGAGATTCCAGTTTTAACATCTGTTTATGTAAGTTCTGCCTGAGTTACAAATGAATAGAAAGAACAGAACCAACTTTCATTTTCCATGTGAAGTTAATAAGAACGGAAACATAAGTAAGGAGGATTTAAAAACAACCAAAACAAATGAACAAAACCCAACCAAGCAACATTGATGATTAACTTTGAATATTCAGTATATCTTGTAAGAAAAAAGAAGGTAAGGGACTATATTTTGAATGACCTGCATTGGCCATCTACTGGCCCACTGTGTCATGACCCAACTGCATGAAGGTTTGTGATGTCAAGAGAATTTAATTGTTCCTTCTGAATGCATTGGTCTCCCATAACCAAATGGAAATGAAGTAAAAAAAAAAAAAAGGTAAATACAGGAGCTAAAAAACCCAATTATTAATTTCAAACTGTGAAATTCCTATAAGCTTCTTTCCTTCTTTTCACTGATTTTTATACTGGTTCACAATTTTCCTGTGTGGGACTAGTAATTCTGCTTTGCTCACCTAATTTAAACAGTAACATTTGACATTTTGGGGTTATCTAATAATGGAGTCAGCCAGGCAATCAGCTTTAGTATTATGCATTTCATGACTGAAAAGAAAAAAATTTAAAAGACGGGCTGGTTTCGTTTAATTTTATTGGATATTAACATTTTTCAGATGCAAAGCAGTTATACTGCTTATACATCACTTATAGTGATGGGAAGTAGGTTAAAACACGGCTAGTTTGCTAATAAGGAAAAGTATATTTTTTTCCCAAAAATGACAATGCTTATTGAATGAAACTTCAATACATGCAAAGTAGCAAAATTCTTAGTTTTTATGCATTTCTTGATTTCTAGTAATAGATCCATTAGGGGATGAGGGAAACATAAAAAGGTTATGGATATTAAAATAGGTGATTCTTAAAAGAGTAAATAGCAACAGATTAAAAAGAGGTGGTATTCATATTCTCTTTGGGAAGGGAAGGGGAAGGAGGGGAAGTAAGTCTCAGCACAGTTTAAATGGGTAATAGGGCATGTTCAGAAGTACTGTGCAGTGGCATTTAATGAAATTCTAAACTCTACCTCCTCTCATTAAGTTGATTCATGGAGTTAGTAACAGGGGAATAACTGGCAAGTGCGGCCTGCTGTGAAAATGACCACATGTCCCACATCCGTCAGTTTAACCTCTGAAAAAAGAACCTAGAAAATGCAGTCTCCTATGAGCCTTCCTCATCTCCTTTCATGCTTTTATTGCTCCAAGCTTTTCTGTGAGTTTAGCACCTGCTTGCTACCCTCCTTGCCTGAGTAGGCACTACATAAACTTAGAAATTCCTCCTGAAAGGGCCAAAATTCTCCTATTACTTTATTATGTTTCATGGGCTCAAAACTGAATGCAAGTTCACAAAGGAAGAGATGGCACCAGCTTTCCTCTGGTAAAGTTGGAGGAGTGATGATAAATTAGAGGGGAAGAAAATTTGTAAACTGAAATGATTTTAGCTTGTATAGCAATTGCTTAAATAATACCTGAAGTAAGAGATTTAATGAAGCTAATATTTAGCCCCTGAAATTCAAAGTTGTTTTTTTTAATTTACCACCTTTTGTTACTAAGCTTAGCTATTTTCATCTATCAGTAGCTAAATGACACTATCCTCAGGAAATTACAAATTTTTACAGTCAAAATCTTTTCCGTGAAGTAACCATGAATCCTAATCTCCTCCCCATTTTTTCTAGGCCTTAGAAAGAGATTAAGTACCTGTTCAGTTAACTGATTTATTTCCCCTCTTCAGGGCCGCAAGAAGGAACTCTCTGAAGAAGAAAATGTAATGACCCAAGGTCCCTGTCTAAAAGAACATGGGGATTTATGAGATTGAACAGAAAGGATTTTCCTCTCATCGAATGAGCTGTTCTTGTTTCCAGTGGCATTTCTTCCCAGGAACAGAGCTCCACATAACTTTTCCTGATATCTTTACAGTGATTTTGGAGAATATATATAATTCATGAACAGCAGAATTTCTTGGGTATATTTTTGTGAGATTTTTTAGAAAATGAGTTATTTGGAAGTATATTAATAGAAAGAATAGAACAGCATAGGATTGAAGAAATATAGATTTGCCTGAAGTTGCTCTCTTGAAATGGTCAAAGCAATGAGGAGGGTGCAAAGCAAAAGTAGTCCCCATATTGGCAGAATACTCATACTCACATATATTTCCCACATTAATAGGAAGTAGGGAGGCAGGCTAAAGTCCAGGACAATATCCCAGAATGGATAGCAGACTGGTTATCCTAACTCAAGCAAAATTTTATTAGATACCTATGGATGGCTGTATTTCCCCAAACCTTAGCAGCTTAAACAAAAATATATCTCATAATTTGTATAGGTCAGGAATTTGGGAGTGGATTAATTTGGTTATTTGAGCTCATAATTTCTTATGAAATTACAGTCAAGATGCCAGTTGGGGCTGCCGTCCTCTGAAGTCTTGAGTGGGGCTGGAGGATCCACTTACAAAGTGGCTCATTTGCAAACCTGGAAAGTTAATGCCAGCTGTTTTCAGGGTGCTATAGTTCCTTGTCATAAGAACACCTTTATAAGGATACTTGAGGGTCCTGCAGTTGTGGCAGGTGACTTCCTCCAAAACATGTGATCTAAGAAGAGGGCTAGACAGATGTCACAATATCTAAGTCTTATTTTTGAAGCTGAATACTTATCAAAGTGCTTTATTTAAGAAGTTGAATTTGCCTATTGGCGAGGGTAGGACAAATCTGTGCCATGGTGAACAAACAGAAGAGAAAATTCAAATTTCTGTAAACAATCCAGCCTGTATCTAAATATTAAACATGTACTTCCTTTCTGTATGTTACCATGTGAACTTACTTCTATATTATCTACCTCAGGGAAAATCAGTGGCACTGGTAATCCAAAACCAATTAAAAATACATTATATATTGGAGGGAGGGTGGGGAGTAATTGCCATTTTAATTATGTCTGGTCAAATTGCAATTAGTTTGTGTTCCCTGAGAACACACCTGTTAAAAGACACGGCCCAAATGAAGCAGTCAGGACGTGGGAACATAGATTGAATTTTCCAAGTATCTTTAGAGAAACTACAATGATTTTAATACCTATACAGTAGTCAAGAGTAAATCCTCTTTTATTGTGATTAACTTGTAGGCAAAATTTTAATATACTATATGTGGTTTTACATCTTTATGACTTTTCTATAATGTTGATAATGGAATTTCAGCATTGGTTAAATTTGAGTCTTAGTGTTTGAACATTAGAAAAAGAAGAAACTGATAAATTGGATTAGACAAGGGAGATAAAATGGAAGGCAAAGTATGACTAAAGATTTTGAAAGTGAAACCCCTGGAGAGATAAAGGAAGCTGAGGGAAAGTCAAGATGCCCTTCAGAACTATACTCTTGTCTATTAGGAGTGAGGGAGCTGAACCTTGTAACAAGGGATCTGCTGATCTGTGCTTTGTTTCAATATGTGTCCTTGGGAAGTAGTTAGAATCTTTGAGCTATTGACTCAAAAAGAATTTTGCATTTGAATGGGAGCTCATTCCTTAATTTCACTCATTTAGCCAATATTTATGGGACATCTTTTGCATGTCAAGTGACTGTTATTATTTTTGGTCTCTCAGATTCATAATAACTACAACCAATTTATAAAATTATCCTGCTCTTTCTAAAAAAAATGTGATGACAAATAAAAATTAATTGCACATTGCCGATTAGTGCTAATTAAGATATGTATGATATAAAATTCTCTTAGTAATGAGTATGTCTTTATTTTAGTTTTATGAAAATGAAATGTATTTTTTAAAGATTTTCTCATTAATGCTTGTGATCTCGTCCTTCCAATTCTATTTGCTATAAGGTCTTCAACATGAACTATCTTACACAAAGGTTTTGAGGATCCAATTATAGGTCAAATACGGATACCTTTGAGCTAATGATTCCTCCATAAAAAGATCCTTTCTTCTTCCAGTACTTTGTCAAAGTTATTTTTTCAAATAGGCAAATATGTTCCTGAAATCTAAATCAAACTACTAGGTATACTCTATGTGACCCCAAGCTACGTACATCCTGCTTGTTCTTGACAATATAGCTACAGAGATTTCAGGCATTCTGAAAAATTAGAAACAAGTGTTCATGCAGTAGGTGTGGATGTGAAACTTAGTGTTGAAACACTAATTTCTCCAGGAATCTAATTTCTTCTTTTTTTTTTTTTTTGAATGATATCCAAAACCGAAAAAAAAAAAATCTTTAGTTTCCTCCTTTCCGTCCATCCATTGCGGAAGTAACTTAAGAATCTTTTTTTTTTTTTTTTTTTCTGACAGAGAAAGAGATCACAAGTAGGCAGAGAGGCAGGCAGAGAGAGAGGGGGAAGCAGGCTCCTTGTTGAGCAGAGACCCCCCAGGACCCTGAGATCATGACCTGAGCTGAAGGCAGAGGCTTGACCCACTGAGCCACCCAGGCTCCCCAGGACTTAAGTGTCTTAATGAGACCAAACTTCCTCTTTGTTCTCTCTCTGAATTTTCATAGTGTAGCAAAAATAGTCAATTTTACAAATTTCATTAATTTATTTGTCACATCTTCTTGGATAAGTGCCATCAGGAAACCACCTTGAGCATTGGATTTCTGTTGAAGCCATTTAAATGAAGATACCATCTCAATGATTTAAAGTACTCTAAGCTATAAAAAAAAAAAAAAAAAGTTTGTGCCCTAGGTCAAATGCTTAAAAGCCAACTGCTATACATATGGTCAATATATAATTTGTCTTTAAAGTCTGTAGAAAAGGAAGAATTGAATTTTTACTTGGAGGAAGAGAATTGGACTCTTACAGGAAATCTTATGGGAAATCTTATGGGAAATCATGCAAGTTTAATACTATTTGGAAGCATATTATGTGGAAAATTGAGGAAGAAAAGTAAAAAAAAAAAGGTAACTAATTTTAAATTAGAAACCAATTTAATATATTTCCATATTAATTTCTAATTCCCTGAAAGGCTAATGCACTATTGATTTGGAGGAAAAAAATGAAAGTTGTAGAAACAGTCATTTTTTTTCTTCCCCAGGATGAATTTTATTTGGTGGTAAATCAATATATTTTGTATTGAAAATTATTAGAATGTCTATCTCTCTCTAAAAGTGTTTCATCATGAAGAACAAAAAAAATTATGAATTCACGGATTTGAGGCAAAATTTATACCTGTTAAAACTGGTGATAATGTTTCGGATGTGGTTCAGTTTGAAGGAAAACATGTCCAAATATCATAGATCAAATATGTGGAAAATAAAGCTCTTGGATATGACTTTTCTTGTGTTTCTCTGTCATATAATATAATACATGAATACCTTAAAAGTGAAGTAGACTACAAGCTTTCTCTCTGGTGAGTCGTATCTTGGTAAAAATAGCTGGATTCATTTTTTATTAAGTAATTTGAAGTATAAATCTATCTTTGTTTTGAAATTTTTCAGAGACCTGTTTTAGTTTTTTGATATGAGAAATACGGGAAATTCTGAGTTTAGAAGTCCTTAGTATTTTTCCTTTCGCTTTTGTTTTTATACGCACATGCTCCATTTAAAAACAGGAGAAAAATCTTGTGTCACAAGTCCTTTTGTATGAAAACCAAGTTTTAAAAAAACTATCTGCTACTGTATTTTGTCAAATGGCCAATTACATATCCTTTCACTGTGGGCGCCAGAATCTTCTTTCCAGGTATCCGTTGTGTTCATTCTGTACAAAATTTTTCCTTTCATTGCTTATAAGGCCCACATCACTGTTCTCTAGCCACGCTGGCTTCCTTTCTGTCTCTGAAAGGTACCTGGAATATTCCTGCCTCTGGGTCTTTGCACTTGTTATTTCCGCTGGTAAATCTTTTTCAACAAAAATTGTATTGGCTAATTTTCATTAGCCATGAAAATGGCTAATATTCATCAGGTATTTTTTACTAATGTCACAATGTATGTAAGGATTTTCTCAACTTCTCTATTTAATGATGTTAGCCTCTCCCAGAACTCCTTATCTTCCTGTTTTAATTTTCTTCACTTAATTTCTTACCTTTTGTATTTTATTTTATTTTATTTATTTTTAAAAGATTTTACGTATTTGTTTAAGAGAAAAAGAGAGTGCAGGCTTGTGTGTGTGAGAGGGTGGGCAACAACCAGGGGAAGGAACATAGGGAGGGAGAAGGAGAAGCAGACTCTGTGCTGTGTGGGGACCCCGACTGGGGAGCCCAACTTGGGGTTCAATCTCATGACCCCAAGATCATGACCTGAGCAGAAATCAAGATTTGGGAGCTTAACTGACTGAGTCACCCAGGCTCTTTCCCACTTATTTTAATGTACCTTATACTTATTCACTTATAGATTTTCTTTTTTCACTAAAATGTAAGCCTTACTAAGGAAAAGAACTTTTGTTCACTTTTCTCATTGCCTTATTCCTAGGATTTAAAATAGAGTTTATCACATAGGGAAGGGTGCCAAAATATTTGCTGAATATTGTTGAATGAATAGATATCAAAATATCTGAGCTATTTGCTCAATTCTAAACTTTTTAAGACCATAAATGCAATTCTTGTTTGAATCACTTTATGCAGCAGAAAAATTAGTAGTTTTCTGGTAAGTTAACTTACAAATACACAGTGAGTTTTCTGAATATGCAAACAGTTCCTCCTCTCTGAGCAATTAGAGATACACAATTTTTAGATGAAAAGAAGGAATACATATCTTGTCTAGTTTTTAATTTGCTTTTTCTTAATTAGCTTAGGTTCTTCATAGTCTTTTGATGTATACTGGTAATATTGATACAGTATATGTCAATCACTTTACTTGAGTTGTGCTATATTATTACCTTGTTGTTTTAGGATACATAATGTTAATTGCAGAGAACTCACACCCCTCCCCTCTCACCCCACCTCCATCCTGGCTCCTCACTTAGTGTGATTTATTTTTAGAGTCTACTTTGGCCAGACAAAATTGCAACAGTATTCTTCTTTTTTCTTTAAGATTTTATTTATTTATTTGACAAAGAGAGAAAGAGCAGGGGGAGGAGCAGAGGGAGAAGCAGACTCCCCCTGAGCAGAAAGCCCAACAAGGGGCTCCATCCCAGGACACTTGATCCCAAGACCCTGGGATCATGACCTGAGCTGAAGGCAGACGGTTAACCAACTGAGCCACCCAAGGGCCCAACAAGAGTATTTTGATAGAAGGAAATCCTAGAACCCTGTCCCCTCACAAATTTGGGGGTTTAAATCTTGAAATTCCAGTAGTTCAACCACACATCATGTCACAGTTTGGTGCCATCTATCAGAAATGACTCCTCCATCAGCTCACTTTCCATCCGTGCTTTCACCTCCTCGGGATTTATCTCAGTCTTCAGCTCTGGCTCTGTCTGGGCTATTGACTTAATCGTTTTCCATTTGAAAACTTATCTTCCTTTCCCTTCAAAATATATACATGATTTTCAAAGCAGTACCTCCTGGCCAGATCCAGGTCCCAGGATAGGTGTTCCAGAAAAGTGCTCTCGTGAGCAGCACCTCATGCTTGGATTAGTCAGTCTTTACAAGTGAGAATGATCTATTCTTTTTATGAAACTCTTCAAAGTTCAGATTTAAATACAAAGTCTGAATTGGCTTTTTCTCTGTAGTTTCAGTTATGACTGTTTTAACTGAATATGATGTAATCGTCAACACACAAAACCATCTGCAGCTTCCTGGTGCCTAGAAATACCAGTCTCAGCCATTGCATTCCTTTTGATGTGTCTATGCACCCTCTCTTTATATCTAAAGCCTTCATATGCATTTCTATTCACCCTTTTTATTGTTCAGCTGCCTTTGAGGCATATGACCCTGACAGGAACATTTTCTAAACTTTTAGCTTTCTGGTGAGGACAGAACTGGTTCCATGCTGTCCGTGATTTGTTATCAGAACCCCTGAACTCTGTGATTCTTTCACTCTCACATATACTTTCTGCCTCTGACTCCTTGGATTCATGAGTTAACCATTTAATAGTCACTATTTTAAAGACCATTTACTCATTCATTTTGCATGCATTATTTACTACCTAATCACTTTAACTCATTCTGGAACACTTGTATGCCTAGGCATGCCATTCAAGTTAAAGATTTGTGTCTGACTTGAAAACTACATATGCCTCCTTCTCTTCAGCTTCGGCACTTCTAAAATTGTTAATTGTTGGGGTGCCTGGGTGGCTCAAGCGTCTGCCTTTGGCTCTGGTCATGATCCCAGAGTCCTGGAATTGAACCCCACATCCAGCCCCACATCGAGTCTCACATCTGGCTCCCTGCTCAGCATGGAGTCTGCTTCTCCCTCTGCCCTCACCCTACTCATGCTCCCTCTCTCTCTCTCAAATAAATAAAATCTTTAGTAAAATAAAAATTATTAATTGTTGAGGAGAATAAACTTATTTGCTGTACAAGAGATGTCTGTGAATTGTAATTTCCTCAACTCAACTTTAAAAAGAATTTCTAGGGAGCCTGGGTGGCTCAGTTGGTTGAGCGACTGCCTTCGGCTCAGGTCATGATCCCGGATTCCTGGGATCGAGTCCCACATTGGGCTCCCGGCTCCGCGGGGAGTCTGCTTCTCCCTCTGACCTTCTCCCCTCTCATGCTCTCTCTCACTGTCTCTACCTCAAATAAATAAAATCTTAAAAAAAAAGAATTTCTATGTTAAAATTAAACTTAACTTATGACAACTCAGGTAAAATATTTTGAGAAAATTGGCTTTGAGATAGAACTGAAACATTCAAGGAAAACTGAAATATTGAAAAGCATTCGAAGTTATAATCAAATTGCTATTATATTAGCTTAACTTTAAAGCATAGAAGCTAAACATTACAATGTACTGGATAAGGGTCAAATAGGACAAGCACAGCTAGCATACAGTACAAATGAGAACAGATACTTCTTTATTTATTATTCTTATAATATTTAAAAAAATGTGTTTGTATCATGCAAGTGAGTAACTCATTTTGAATTTTTATGCCAATACAAAAGAAAGTGAGCCATGTGTGTTTTATACAGCATATAATTATTGGTGTATTCTTTGTGTTCCAGTTTTAAGTATTTGGAATTCATCCTAAGGATTATTCATTTGTCATTTCTTCCACTTTCTGAGTTTAGTAAAAAGGAAGAAAAGAAGAGAGAGAGAGAGAATGGGAGAGAGAAAGGGAGGGAGGGGGGAAGGAAGGAAGGAAGAAAGGAAGAAAAAAAGGAAAGCAGGGAGGGAGGAAGAAAAATTATCTTCTGTTTTTAAGATGTAATTTGGGAAATGTTTAATTCTTGTCAGGATTCTAACAACATCTGGTTTATGCAAGCACCTGGAGTAAAGGTAACTGGAATCAGGCATGGGATTCTAGGTAAATGAAAAGAGAGCTGAAGGAATTTGAACTCTGATAAATATAGATTATAGCCAATTTTCAGTATATTCATATTCATTCTTCAGTGCAACATTCTTGTTGCTGAGAGATTGAATTGAATCTTTTGTCATCTTGAGATAAAGATATAGCAGAATTAGATTGTTAAGACAAATAAATAATAATCAAAGTGGTTTGATATTTATACCATTATTTTATTCTTCCCTTTTGCTCCTGAGTTCCCATGCTCACCCCATGATGCAAATACTTTTGCTTTAGTCAATCTTCTGTCTTCTACAAAACAAAGCCTCATTCTTTTGTATGGCCAAGTTAAAATTTATCTTGCCAAGAGGAATGAATATGTTCTAATTTGGGCTACTTCTTTTAGGTGTGTCTATAAATAGCACTATCATTTGTGAAAAATTTGACTAGTCTCTAAAGTCATTGAACAATTAAATCAAATTAGTCCAATCTATAAATGTAGTGGTATAATGAAAAGAAAATGTTCTCTGTTAATCAGTAATTTTAGATTAGAATTCAGACTCTGCTCCTTGATAGCTTTATAGCTTTGGCCAAATTACTTAAACTCTCTGAGCTAGTTTCATCATGTATAAAAAAGAATTAGAATACTTAACAGCTGTGTTAAGAGTAGGAAATGTGATAAAATATGCAAGAGGGATCTATAACAATGTTAGGTACTTATTATATATCAAATAGAGGTTAATTTTCCCTTTGCTTTATACCAGGGTCCATTCTCCAACACACATGTACACACACACACACACACACACACACACACACACACACATACACATGCTAGTTGCTTGATTAATCCATTTAATTAATTTGTTGGTTAAGTAAGTTAAAATGGTCAAACTAATTGTATATGTTAACAAACTCAGTATATTTCCTCTGTGTGGACATGACTTAATTGTACTGATACCAAATGCATTTAATATTGTTTAAAGTTAAATTATTTAAAGATAGTAAATGCAATAATAATATATGTTGCATCATTAAATTATACCCTCCCATGAACTTCTACTTTAAAAATAACTTTTATCATTTCATTCAGAAACTTTCCTTCCTAAAAAGGCTTTACAAAAATTCTGGGTGACTTATTAACTTCCTTTTTCTGGAAAACTGCTCTGTAAACTCAAATAAATCCAAACATTTTCATAAATCCCTGAATAGCAGCAAAAGCCACAGTAAAAGGTGTGAGCCATGCCTACCCAGGATGAGTCCTTCCTATTTTGTTTTTCCTTGTTACCCTTTCAGGGGGATGTTCTTAGTTTTTAATACTAAAAAATTTTTGTTTTTAGATAATAAGATCCTAAAAAATATGTAATACAATATAACAATATGTTAAAAATGTAACTTCCCATCACTAATGGTAACCATTACCAGCATTTTTGTGAACAACATTTTAGCCCTTGTTGTTGGTAATAATGGTAATGGGACAGAGTGTTACTTAAAAAAGCCTTTGGGAAAAAAAAAAAAAAGAAAGCCTTTGGGAATGCTCTTTTGCTTGAATTTTGCTTGGATCAAGATATTGCTCAACATCCAGGATATTGTTGATGCATGTCATTTTGTGGCTCAGATGATACAGTGAATGTCAATAATCTCTGCTTCTATTTAATTTTCATTATTCCAACAGTCAAAGGAGACTGCAGCTCCTGGTAGGATAGGTTCTTTTAGTCATAAAAGCATAAAGTAAATAAACCTTTACAGTAATAAAAAAAAATCCTCTATACCTGTGATTTTTCTCTTAGGTTCTGATAACTTTATGTATTTATGCTTTTCTTTTTTCCTTTGTTGAAATAACTTTTGATTTATCTTTCTTATTTATATATTTTCTTATTCAAGGAGTTTGTTTTTACATTTATTTATCAATTTTACTAATTTTCTTTTTATTGATACATGAATTTTAGATTTTCTTATTTAGCAGTAACATTTTTAACCTATAGGTATTGTTCAATTTAATTATCACTTGTGGGTTTAAATGTGTAGTATTTTCAGCACTATTTTGCAGTTGTTTCTGTAATTTTTAAATGGTTTTTCTCTTGACCTAATAGTCCCTTTAAAAATATTTCTAAAAAAAAAAAATAAAAATATTTCTAACTAATTGTTGTTGCTAGTATTTTGTTATTTATTTATTTATTTTTATTACCATCTCCTATTTCCCCCAGTCCCCTAGCTATCTCCCTTCTGGTAACCATCAGTACGTTTTTTATAGTTAAAGGTCAGTTTCCTGGTTTGTGAGTGCGTGTCTCTATCTTTTTCTCCTTTGCTCATTTGTTTTGTTTCTTAAATTCTACCTATAATTGAGATCATGTGGTATTTGTCTTTCTTTCCCTGACTGACTTATTTCACTTAGTATTATACTCTCTAGATCCATCCACGCTGTTGCAAATGGCAAAATTTCATTATTTTTTATACTGAATAATATTCCATTGTGTATATATAACATATCTTCTTTATCCATTCATCAGTGGATGGACATGTGGGTGGCTTCCATACTTTGGCTATTGTAAATAATATTATTATAAACACAGGGGTGCATACATCCCTTTAAATTAGTGTTTTTGTATTTTTGGGTAAATACCAGTAATGCAATTCCCGGATTGTAAGGTCTTTCTTTTTTTAATTTTTTGAGGAACCTCTATTGTTTTCCACAATGGCTGCACCATTTTGCATTCCCACCAGCAGTGCATGAATATACCCTCTCCTCAACAATACTTATTGTTTTTTATGTTGTTGATTTTAACCATTCTGACAGGTGGGAGGTGAGTTTGTAGTTTTTATTTGCATTTCCCTGATGATGAGTGATGTCGAGTATTTTTTCGTGTGTTTGTTGGCCATCTGTATTTCCTGCTTGGAGAAATTCATGTCTTCTGCCCATTTTTAATTAGATTTTTTTGTTTGATTAATTGACCAGTGTATTACTATGTGGTTAGTAAAATCTTTGTGTTATTTCCAGATCTTTTTATATTTTTGAGAATTTATTCAGAGACTAATATGTTTGTAGTTTTAAAACTATTTTGGGGACTATTGAAAATAAAAAACATTCTATTTGCAGCATAAAGCATATTAAGTCTCCTAATACCATTGCAATTCTGTGATGTTCATCTTTACACATTTTGTATAGTTTTTGTTGTGAACATTTAAATAGTATGTTATTTATCACCAAACATCTACATTTCATGTATTACATGGCCAGCATTTTTGTAGGTGCTTCATAAAACACCTATCAAATAGACACCATTGTTATATTCACTTTACAAGAGAGGAAATTGAGGTGTAGAGACATTAAATGATTTGCCAAAGCTAGGACAAAGGGAAATCTGTATTTAGATATCGGTTATGGTTGCCCACTTTAAGACCATTATTGTAGATTATATGTTTCATCATTATAGTATCTCATTCTTCATTTAAGTAAATGTTTGCATTAGAGCAAATGTCATCTGTTATTAATACTGCAGCTATTTCCCATTTGCTTCATATGCTTTTATGTAATACTTCATTGATTAGCTTTCTGGGTTATTTTAATTCAATCTGGGTTTTTAGATTTCATGAATGAGGGACTTGGTTTGTTTTATTGACCACTGTAATATAGGATGTACATCAGTGCTTTGTCTCTTAGGCTTAATACACACACAAATGTTGACACAAGTACATTCTAAATATTACGTATTTGAGTTTATTTATTTAATAACATTTTTAAAACTTTTTTTTAAAGATTTTATTTATTTATTTGAGATAGAGACAGTGAGAGAGAGCATGAGAGGGGAGAAGGTCAGAGGGAGAAGCAGACTCCCCGTGGAGCTGGGAGCCCGATGTGGGACTCGATCCCAGGACTCCGGGATCATGACCTGAGCCGAAGGCAGTTGCTTAACCAACTGAGCCACCCAGGCGCCCTATTTATTTAATAACATTTTATAATTTTGATCTTATTTTCCTTTTTTTGCCATTTGTTGAATTCTGACCTCTAATCATTTTTAAATCTTCTGCCCTTCCTTCTCCTGAACCAAGTAAATTAGAGAACATGCAATTTGGTTTTATTTGTATTTGTAGATAATTTTATAAACAATAATATTTTCATTCCATTGATATTTTTTTGCATCCCATGAGAGGTTTGAAAATTAGCATAAGTAAACTTTCTTGACTCTTTTTTTCTGTCTCTCTCTAGGTTCTGGCTGGCATGTAACAACAGTAAGAATACTGTTATTATGATGATGTTGATATTGTTGTTGAATTCATTTTTCCTTAGGCTTTCCCTTGTTTTGATGGTACTGGACATATCAGTGAGAGTTCAATTATTTCATCTTTCTGCTTATGACTCAGTAGCTCATTCTGGTTCCCCAAGTTCTTGTTTTGAGTTTCTCACCTCACTAAGGTTCATCTCCAAGTCTTTTCTTTTTAAGGTTAGAAGCTATAGCATAATAATGGAAAATCTTTGGGTTCATTCAGACATTTTGGTCCACAAAATCCCAGCCAAGAAAAGGATTTTGCTATGCGCTCTTGTTTCCATCTATATTTTGAATTGTCATGGCCCCAAACGGAATTTCATTTTCTTTGGTTTGTTTGAGGTATGAATAGGCCATTTTGAATTTTTTCCTTTTAATTTCTGCCCATTATTACACAGTCTCAATGAAAAGAAATGTATACCACTTTCCAGCATTCTCACTCTATTTGATATTATATGCCATTGTTAGTATGATTATAAATGATATTTATCCGTGGATTTAGAGCAATAAGTTTGTAAATATTCCATAGTTTCTTGGGTTTTTTTTTTACTATATTTGTTTATTTTTCTTCATTTCAAAAAGTTTTAGAGAGGAGAATTATAAAAACTGTTACTTTGAGATATTTTGTGCAAGCCCTTTGCCTATTTTATATTATATTCTATGCTTTTGCAAATAAGTATTTGCAAATAAGTTTAAGACTAAATTTTAGGTGTTCATGTTATCAAGTATGAAATCAACTATTATAATTATTAATTTTTAAAGACCTCAAACATCAAGAAGTAGAATAACCTTACAAAGTGGAAACAATTTATTATTCATCAAGTTGTTGCTTTATTAGGCTGGCCATTAGCTGACATTAAGAATGCATATATGGCAACAATCTAATTATGCCTCATAGTATGAGGAGAAGCATCACACAAAGATATTTAGATCATAATGCCTGTGCTTCCTTTTACTTTTTTCCATTTTACCTCTGTTTTAAGTAACTCATGAATAAACCTGTAATTATTTCTTGTGGAAAGTATGTTTAGAATATGCAAGTTAAGAAACATTTTCTCCTTCCACCCACAGTATTTAATTAAATTTTAATTTACCTCTTTGTTTTATTGAATCAGCAACAGAATGGTAATGAATAGTGGCTTCTGAGTACTTACTACCTTACCAGGTAGTGATAGAGGACTGACATAGAGAGGGGGCAGTTTGTACTATCTCCTATCCCAGTGGTCTGGCAGATTCTACAATTTGGCATTAGTTAAAAACTAAGCACAGCATTACAAAAACACAGAAACAAACAAAAAATTTATCAGTATACTCAGGCTATGTTGACCTGGGCAGTTTTTCTTTCATGGGGTTATAGGTGCTCTCAAAAATGTGGACTTTATAATTTTCATTATAAGTTCATTTCATTTATTGAGTTTCACAAACACACACACACAAAGAAAAGAGAAGAGAGTCTTGCATTTTTTCATCTTCTGGCCTCAGAAATTCTCAGATACTACATAAAATGTGGACATTGAAATATTAATATAATTCTGAAGTATTATGTTCGGAGAATAAGAACATTTCATTAGTAAATTTTGTGCAATAGGATATAGAGGAAGCACTGGCCTTTACCAAAGCGATACAAAGAACTGTCTTAATGTCTGAGTACTGTTTTTAGACATTATCTCATATTTTTTTCACTGAAAATATTTTTGCATTTTTCTTGATTATTACAAAAATAATACATATAGTAAAATTGTTGGAGAGTGGAAAGTGCCATATCCTTAACTTTGTTTTTCAGTAGAATAGAACACGAAACATTTTTAAAAAGTCCCAACTCATTTGCCCATCATGTCTTGCTTAAGAGCAACTAATTAGCAGAAATGTTGATATCAAACATTGATGGCTAAAAAATATATTAAGGAACGTAGAGATTATACATAGGACAAAATAGTTCTACTCATAGTGACTAATCAACTGAATAAAATATAAAAATACACATTTCATTAAAATACAATTCAGAGGAAGAAAAGAAACCTACCTGATTAAGCGATCTACGTCTTGAGGTTGCTTTGAAATTTAGTAGTCATAATGATAGTGTGAGGCATACTCAAGGAACAGAGAGTTTATTTTAGATCTGTCACTAACTATAGAACCTTAATTATTTTCTGTGCCTTATTTTCTGGATATTTAATATGGAAATAATCATAATTATCTAACATATTATGAAAGGTATAATATAAAAACTATGAAGATGTTGCTTTAGCATTCCCCCTCCCACAATTTCAACTGGAACCTAGAAACCGTACAGAAGTTGGGTGATGCAACACACAAGTTATGCTCCTTATATGTACAAAACAAAAACAAAATCCCTCATTTTGTGAATTCATACTATGTCTATAAGTTCAAAGTGTTTGAATCAATATCAACTCTTTAAAAACATAATGCAATATCAACAAATATTTGAATTGATTATTCTGTGGTTTTATTTCCCCTAAATTGATAGTTTGAGTTACATTAATTAACTTCTTGAATACTTGGTAAATAATAGTACTAACAGTAGCAACAGTAACATTTATGAAATACATACTATGTGGCAAGCATTGTATATGGGTTCTATATGCTTTACATGTATCATGTCATTAAAGATTCATACACAACTTGAGAATGAGAGATACTATTAGTTATGTTACTTCTGTATGCATTCGTTGAATTTTTTCATTTAAAATTATCTTTTTGAAGTTCATCCATATAGATGCCTGCAGCTATAAGACATTCATTTGGAAGTGCCAAATTGTTTTCCAAACTAATTTTTGCCAGTTACATTTTCGCCACCAATAAATGAGTTCCGTGGGTGCCCGGGGATAGTCGGTTAAGTGTCCTGTTCTTGATTTGGCTTGCGTCATGACTTCGGGGGCGTGGTATCAAGCACTGCTTCAGGCTCCAAGTTCAGCAGGGAGCAGCCTGAGGATTCTCTCCCTCTCCCTCCACCCAGTCCTCCTGCTCAGGCATGGGCACTTGCGCTTCTGTCTCTCTCTTTCTCTCAAATAAACAGATCATTAAAAATAAATAAATAAATTAATTAATAAGATCCCTTTGCTCCATATGCTTATGGTATTTGTATTGTCAGATTTTTACATTTTTGCCAATTTAGAGGTTGTAAAATATTTAATGGTGGTTTTATTTTTTAAAATTTTCCTAACTAATGAAATTGAATATATTTTAAAAATGTTATTTGGCCATTCATATTTCTTCTTCTATGAAATGTCTGTTCCTTTCTTCTTAATTAATATTCTTTTGATATTTGATATTTTATGTGTTCTAAATACTTAATGCCAATTAGCATTGCAAATACCTTATCTGGTTTATGCACTGACTTTCACTTTTTAAGGTGTCCTTTGAATAGACTTAAAATTTCTTAATGTGGTGGAACTTAATTTCCCCATTTTTGGGTAGGACTTTTTGTGTCTATTTAACGGCATTAAAGGCCACTCATTGAGGCCATATAGATGTTTCCCTACTCTTTACTCAACGGTTTTTGTTTTGCTTTGCACATGTACATTAATTCCAGTGAAACTAAATCGGACATTAATGTTGTGAATGTTGTTAAGTAGGAAAACAATTTAATTCTTTTCCCATAAGAAACTATTTTCCCAGTACTATTTAATAACCATACTTTTCTCACATATCACCAATGCAACCTTTTTAGATATCAACTTGTCACATAGGCTTGGTTCTGTTTTTGCTATATTTCTTTCCTTTCTGTATGCTTATTTAACTTTGTGTTTCTCTCTAACCTAATTTCTCTAGGCTTATGAAAATTTTTGAAGGCTTATTGTTCCTTATGATATTATTCTTTAAATTTTTCTTGGCTTTTAGTTTTTCTGTATAAAGTTTAAATCCAACTCAACAGTTTTCCAAAAAATTTAAAACTTGTGTTCAGTAACAACATTGAATCTATAGGATACTGTGGAGATAATCAAGAATTTTATAATACTGTGGTTTCCTTTCAATGATCACAATAGATCTTTCCATTTAATTAGGTCAATTTACTGCCTTTCAATAAAGTTCAAATTTTTCTCTGTAAAGTTTGTGCCCATATTTTACTAGATTCATTACTCAATATCATATACACATTTATACACAAATATATATAAAAGAAATGTATTTTTTCTGTATTGTACTATAATAATGTTTGTTGCTTCTGTATGAAAATTCATTTTCTTGTTTATTATTTTTTTACTTAGCAGCTTTGCTAAATTCTTACATTAACTATAATAATGAGACAGTAAATTCTTTCTCTGTATTTCTCTCCCTACATATTATAGGTACATAGATTATAGATAGACACGTAAAGGTATATACATATCTTTATGTATGTAAGATATATACATATATATATGTATAAGCTCATGATCTTAACATACTTATCAGCTTTTCGGGACTAGCAAAGATTTTCCATAAAATTCTGAAAGATAGTGGGCATCATTGTCTTTTTCCTTCTTTTAAGTAAAACAATATACTATTTCAACACTAATTTGGTATTGGTGAAAGCTTTTTTCTTTTTTAATCCATCTTTTATAAGGGAAAATACTAACCTTTGTTACATAATTTTTTATTATCTTAGATTTTCCTCTGCATGGGTTACATAAACTTATTTCTAAGATCCATATAAGTGCAACCCTATGATTATAAATTTTCAGAGGAGATGTTATTTATTATATTAATTATTATTATTATTATTATTAATTTTCTCTTCCTGGACCTGAAGTAAAGCTAGTTATCCCCATGGTTTCACTTCGCTGACCGATATTTTTCCTTCTAGTTCACACTGCCATCGAAGCTGTGGTCCCTTCAGGAATCCCAGCCTTTTGGTGGGGGTCTTAGATCAGCTCTCAACTGTGTGCAGGCTCATGACCTAAAAACCATTACTTCAGGCTACTGCAGCCCCTCAAATTCTACTTTCCAGTCATACATTATTTCCCCCAGGACCACTTTTTATATCCGGATGCTTTAACATTTTGAATCAAGCTCATGGTGGCTAAAATTTTTAGACTCTGCCGATTTTCCCCTATTTTCTTTCTTTTTAAGAGTTTTTATTGTTTGAGAGTGTGTGCGTGCAGGTGGGTCGGGAGGAACAGAGGGAGAGGGAGAGAAGCAGATTCCTCACTGAGCACAGAGCCTGGCTTCATCTCATGACCCTAAGATCATGATCTGAACTGAAATCAAGAGTTGGAAACTTAACCAACTGAGTCACCCACGTGCCCCTGATTTTCTTGAAGGCCCAGCAACGTGTTGAAAAGTGTATTTATTTATTTATTTGATTCATTTTAAAAAAATACAGTGTTATATTAGTATCAAGTATATGATATAGTGATTCAGTATTTCCATGTAATACCTGGTCCTCATCACAAGTGCATACCTAATTCCCATTACCTATTTTACTCATCGTCCCCCTCCACCACTCCATCAGTTTGTTCTTTACAGTTGAGAGTTCATTTCTTGTTTTGTCTCTCTCCCTTTCTTTTTCTTTTGCTCATTTGTTTTGCTTCTTGAATTCCATATATTAGTGAAATCATATATTATTTGTCTTTCTCTGCCTGACTTATTTCACTTAGCATTATACTCTCTAGCTAAATCCATGTCATTGCAAATGACAAGATTTCATTTTTTATGGCTCAATAATATTCCATTATTTGTATATCATTTCTTTATCTATTCATCAATTGATGCTTCCATAATTCGGCTATAGTAAATAATGCTGCTATAAACAGAAGGATGAATGCATCCATTTGAATTAGTGTCTTTGTATTTTGCAGTAAATACCCAGTAGTGTGATTACTGGATCATTGGGTAGTTCTAGCTTTAACTTTTTGAGAAAATTCCACACTGTTTTCCACAGTGGCTGCACCAGTGTATATTTGCACCAAGAGTACACAGGGTTCCTTTTCTCCACATCTTTACCAATACTTGTCATTTCTTACATTTTTTTATTTTACCATTCTGACAGGTGTGAGGTGATATGCCTTTGTGTTTTGATTTGCATTTCCCTAATGATGAGTGATGTTGAGCATCTTTTCAAGTGTCTGGTGGCCATTTGTATATCTTCTTTGGAGGAAGGTAGCTCATTACTTCTGCCCATTTTTAATTGGATTATTTGTTTTTAGGATGTTAAGTTGTATAAATTCTTTATGTATTTTGGATACTAACTCTTTTTTGGATGTGTCATTTGCAAATGTATTCTCCCATTCACTAGGTTGCTTTTTAGTTTTCTTGATTGTTTCCTTCACTGTGCAGAATCTTTTTATTTTGATGAAGTCCCAATAGTTTATTTTTGCTTTTGTTTCCCTTCCCTCAGGAGATACATCTAAAAAATGTTGCTATGGCTGATGGTAAAGAGGTTAATCCCTGTGTTTTCTTCTAGTATTTTTATGGTTTCAGGCCTCACACTTAGGTCTTTGATCTATTTTGAGTTAATTTTTATATGTAGTGTGAGAAAGTGGTCCAGTTTCATTTTTATGCAGGTAGTTGTCCAGTTTTCCCAGTACCTTTTATTGAAAAGACTATCTTTTTTCTATTGTATATTCTTTACTGCTTTGTCAGAGGTTAATTGACCATATAATTGTGGGTTCATTTCTGAGTTTTCTATTCTGTTCTATAGAACTATGTGTCTATTTTTGGGCTATTACCATACTGTTTTGATTACTACAACTTTATAATTTAACTTGAAGTCTGGAATTCTGATGCCTCCAACTTCACTTTTCTTTTTCAAATCGCTTTGACTATTCCTAAAACATATTTTAGGAATTTTGTTTTAGCTCTGTGAAAAATACTATTAGTATTTTGGTAAGGATTATATTAAATGTGTAGATTGCTTTAGGTAGTATAGGCGTTTTCTTTTATTTATTTATTTGTTTGTTTGTTTATTTATTTATACTATGTTATGGTAGTCACCATACAGTACATCATTAGTTTTTGATGTATAGACATTTTTACATTTGTTCTTGCAATCCATGAGCATAGAATGAGTTTCTATTTCTTTAAGTCTTTTTCAATTTCTTTCATCAGTGTCATATTTTTCAGAGTCCAGATCTTTCACCCCTTTGGTTAGGTGTATTCTTAGGTATCTTGTTATTTTTTGTGTAATTATAAATGGAATGTTTTCTTAGTTTTCCTTTCTGCTGCTTCAATATTAGTGTATAGATATTCAATGGATTTCTGTACATTGATTTTGTATCCTGCTACTTTATTGAATTCATTTATCAGTTCTAGTAGTTTTTAGGGTTTTCTATATACGGTCTCACATCATCTGCAAATAGTGAAAGTTTTGCTTCTTTCTTACCAAGTTGGATCCCTTTTATTTCTTTTTGTTGTCTAATTGCTGTGGGTAGGATTTCCAATACTATATTGACTGAAAGTGATGAGAGTGGAGTCTTGTTCTTCCTTAGGGAGAAAACTCTCAGTTTTCCCCCATTGATTCTGGTGCTTCCTGTGGGTAAAGTGATTTGTTTTGTTTTATTTTTTTCAAAACGTATTCAACACTTAATTTTGTTTGTTTGTTTTAAGTGGGTTAACTTTTCAGACTAATTATTGGGCTGATGGAAACAGGAATGATCTCAGTACTTTAATGATATTTTTCAACCTATCCTTTTACTCATTTTGAGTAGTTGATAGGTCTATGTCATGTACTAAAATCATTTTTATTACTAATTACACATTAAAATTGCACATTATCATAATATTTCTTATCTATCATGGTCTAATTTACATTTCATTCTTCAAAACCACTCATTGTTGTGCAAATCATCCAGCAATTAACCATGAATATCTTTATGACATCTCATCTATTGTTTCCTTAAACTATAATTACACTTTTCTGGCATTTAACTGCGGGAACAGTTAATCTGTGTTATAATTATATTTATACTTCCTAAATGCTAATGTGGTGTTTTGTGCATCTTATACTGTAGTCAGGGTATGTGATTTGTAAATTACAGTTAAACTTCCTTGAACAGATATGTTCATTTCAAAATCTTTTCCATGTAGTTTTTTCAATCTTTACTTCCTTGGTTTTCACTGTCCTTTTGGTTTTCCACATGAGTACTGAAGTTATTAACTAATACTGAATATGCTGAACTCAATGAAACATAAGAAATGACTTCATTTTTTTTCTTAAAACAATATTTTTACCTATTTATCCAAATAATAAAATTTCACAAGATTCATGTTTTCAATCACTTTTAGACATAACAATAGAGTCGTTTAACAATATTGTTATATAACGATGATCTCAACATATTGAAATTATGATGAAATTTCACATCCAGAAGTACAGTTTTATTTTCAATTTCAGTTTTATGTGCAATCCAAATATTTTTTCTCCTTTTTTAAATCTTTTTTTAAAAGATTTTATTTATTTATTTGACAGAGAGAAAGAGATCACAAGTAGGCAGAGAGGCAGGCAGAGAGAGGGGGGAAGCAGGCTCCCTGCTGAGCAGAGAGCCCGATGCGGGGCTCGATCCCAGGACCGTGGGATCATGACCTGAGCCAAAGGCAGAGGCTTTAACCCACTGAGCCACCCAGGCGCCCCATTTTTTCTCCTTTTAGACTTATAACATGGAAAGAAAGGTGTGATCTCTTCTTTAAGTCTTCCTTAATATCCATCTGTTTTGCTTCCTGTCCTCTAGATATGACATAGGGTCAAAAAGTTTAGATAAAGACAATGCTTAAATGAGTGATATTGTCATAATCCAGCCATAACTACCCACTGTCATGGTCCACTTTTAGATGCTTACTCTTTCATGGGAAGCATGTGACTTTCAAAGTTCCTATATTGGCTAATGCTCTCTCTGGCAAGTACCTTGCTATGACTGCCTCTCATAACCCTTCCTTTGTGGCCCACCCGTAGACTTCTATTACCATGATTCTCTTACTATAATAGATAACCCTTTTGGCTAAGGTACCTTCAAGATTATATGAGCCAGGATCCCCATGAGAATTTCTTGCTTGTCCTGATAGAAAGGAGGGAGGATGTATACCTTATCTAACTACTAATTTGTTTCTCTTCATCATGCAGATTTCATTAGGAAGATTCATTATCTTCAACCGCCCTTTGGTCTTTAGACTTCTCTAGACTACAAGTAGGCACCTGGTTTTTAATTCACATGCTTATATAATTCCCTGGAAATATACTTAGTTTCTCCCAAGAATACTCTAATGGTACTCTACCATTTCTGGTAATATAATTTATTATTTTGCTCACTCAACAAGTATTTACTGAGTACTTACTTCATGTCAGTTACTGTTTCTTCCCTGGAATTATAGGTGGATTTGCCAGATTTAGCAAATATGAATAATATGAATACAGATGCTCAGTTGAATTTGCATTTCAGATAAACACAAATAATTTATTAATAGAAGTATGCAATATTGGGAACATATTTATATTAAAGATTATTTGACATCATCTGAAATTAAAGTTTAAGAGTCTTGTACTTTATCTGGCCACTTTACAAATGAGGGTATATAAAACAGATATAAGCCTGTCTTCATGGAGCTATATACTATTTTTTTAAATTTCATTTATTTGAGGAAAAAAAAGCAAGCACAAGCAGACAGAGGGGCAGAGGAAGAGGGAGAAACAGACTCACTGCTGAGCAGGGAACCCAACATAGGGTTTGACTCCAGACCTCTGAGATCATGACCTGAGCCAAAAGCAGATGCTTAACCAACTGAGTCACCTAGGCACCCCAATGGAGCTATATTCTAATTGGGAAAAATCAATCAATCAATCAATCAATCAATCATATAGTGATAAAGGTAAAGAAAAAATAAGAGGGATAGAGAGAGTACCAAGGGCTTTGTATTGTTATTTTATATGTATAGGCAATAGCCCCTGTACCAAAGAGACTTGAGCAGAAACTGGAAGAAAGTGAAAAGAAAAAAGAGAGAGAGGTAAAGAAAGAATGATCAAGGCATAAGAACACACAAATGCAAAGGAAGTGGGGTGGAAGCAATTTGTGGCACATACAAAGAATGACAAATAAGGAAGTAGTGAGAAAAGTAAAGAAAAAGTGGGAAGAGAAAGGTTCAAAAAGGTAAAATGTGGGAGTGCTGTGTCAAGGAAAGTGCAAGGTTAGCAAGGTCATTTAACTGCTGTAAGGACTTTAGATTATACCCTTAGTGAGATAGGAAGTCTGTGTAGCATTTTGAAAAGCAACATCGATAAAGTTATCTTTTTAAATGAATTATTTTAGCTACTGTCAGGGGAAAAAAAGGTTTAGAGAGGGGTGATTACAAAGACTGGATGTATAATTAGGAACCTATTTCAATAATCTTGGCAAGTGTTGATGGAGGTTTAGAACAAGGAAGTAGTGTTAGAGAGACTATGAAAGCAAATAAGTGAATTCTGATGGAATTTTGAAAGCAGAGTTTTTAGAGTTTTCTGATAGATTGAATGTAGAACGTAACAAAAAAAGTCAAAGTGACTCTCATAACGTTTACTGGAGAAATTGGAAGAAAAGAGATCGCTCTTTTCTTTATCATGATGGGGGAGATTGTGAAAGGTGTATGGAAAGGTGTAGAAATAAGTTAGGTTTTGGACATGATGAGTTTGCAATGCTAGAGCTCCAATTGCAAAGAATCATTCTGTGGTTTGATTTATTTTTCTGGAAAGAGTTCTGGTCCAGAGATAGCAATTTGGATATCTAACACAAGAAGATCAGCTGAAATAATTGCCTCTTCTTGAAGGCTATTGTTGTTTTTCTTGGAAATCCATTCACTTTTTCTGTTGGGAGTGACTATTTTCATTTCATTTAAAAAAAAAAAAAAGGAAAGTTCTCTGATTTTCTTCCTATACTAATCCTCAATTTAGAATTACTCTTTCAATGTTTCAGTGACAACCTTTAATATTGGTATAGAGAATGACTTCTATTCAATGACTTTAAGTATACACTTTATCATTTATAATACACTTAATTCCTACTCATTCCCTCCCACCCCCCTTTTTCTTTTAAATATTATCTGGTGATTGAGTGTAACATGCAACATGCCATTTTAATATTTTTGATTAAATTTACTTGTCAGTGAGGAAAAAAAGACTGATTTCAATATATTAAGGTGACAATGATACTTTTAAATTTGCTTTAGCAATGGTATCCTCTTTAATTCAGACAACTTCTGACTATAGGCCTCTACTTTGATTATACATTGAATTCTATACTGCATCCCATCCCATGGCTCATTAAAAGTTTTGTTCCAGAAAACTTCTCTAAATGCTACTTATATCTCTTTATCCTTTTTTACTCAAAGTGAAATTAGTTTTTTTTTTTTACCTGAATTGTCCTATTAATTTACTAGGTAACAAAAATTTGAATAAAATTTGCGTAGATTTCTAGTATGCACCCTACCAAGGATTAGCTATATGTGCTTGAATGAGTTTTTTTTTTTTTTCTGAACCATAATTACTTCATTTGTGAAACACAAGAATTGGAATGCATACTCTCTAAGATCCATTTCTGATTTATCATTTTGTGATTCTATGGTGGAAATTTTCAATCTAAGCAGCTCTTATAAATTCTGTTTATCTATTTTCTACATCTCTATCAGGTCTAGAATATTTTTCTCATTTCATATTATTGAACAACTTCGTATGTGACTTAAGAACATCTCGCCTGTATAATAAAAATTTCAAGGCATTTTTTTTTTTAATTTGCAGGGCCCACACTTCTATGATTTTTTTTTAAATTAGAAACAAATGTAGAATAGTACACTAAAATAAGATCAGTAAGTATATAGATATGTTTCTTCTTCTTCTTTTTTAAGATTTTAATTTTTGGGGGGAGAGAGAGCCAGCATGAGGGGCAGAGTGAGAGGCAGAAGCAGACTCCCTGCTGGGCAGAGAGCCCAACCTGGACCTTTGTCCCAGGACCCTGGGATCATGACCTGAGCTGAAGGCAGACACTTAACCAAGTGAGCCACCCAAGTGCCCATATAGGGTGTGTTTCATCAGATTGGGCATATAAGATATCATTTTAGATTAAAACTATTAAGTGACTAGGACCTGGCTTTATGTATAAATTATAGAACACTGAGAATATTCAATATTTGAAAAAATAATATTATTTTCCCAAATGATATTTCATAATTAGAGACTGAAATCTTCAGCACCAAAGCTAAATAATCACTAAAACATAAATATATCCAGTGCAAACAAAATCTGTAGTATATTTATAATAAAGACGGTTGCATAATTGTAAGAAAAACCTTCTTATGCCCTACAATATACAAATAAAATACACAAAAGGTAAATGCCACTCAAAATCCTAATAGACTAGAGGCTGAAATGGAACATATTTCCAACTTTCAATGTGGAGAGATAAAAAATAAACACTTTCTTATGTCGTTAAGGTTCCCATGAGAATTACCTGATGCATGCTGTTTCTTCAGAAGAAAAGGAGTAAGTCATTTCAGTGAGCTAAAGATAGCCCTAAAAGTACAATGACATTCCTTCTATTTTAAATCTAGAGAAACTGACAAAACAATAAAACACAGAACTCATTCTCTTGGCTTTGCTGACAGGTACACTTGCTTTTCTTCCTGATTAGCTTACCAGTAGAATAAATATTCTGAACTGAACTGTGATTTAAAGTGAAAATAACATTTTGCTTCCTAAATATTTTTATTCTTTTTCTTAAATAGTTCAGATTTCATTTAAATATTATTGTTGATTTGATATAAAAGATTTTAAGCAACATTTTCAGAAGCAGAGAACAATATTTAAATTGGAAAGATGGGATTTGTAGATTTTTACCTTTCTTAAAAACTAAAAGAGGTCAAATTCCAATAAGCCAATTTTCAATACTTTTACTGTGTGTAACTCTTTAAAGTCATGAGAAGATGGAATTTCTTGTTATAGTATGCATACATAAAGACAGTGATTAAATGAAGATCTATTCCTGGCATATTTGTGATGATTAAATTTAAAACCTTCCTTTTTTTCTATACCATAATTCCATGCATTATTTTATATTTCCCTTTGTATCACTTTCTGTAAGTCTCTGAGATTTTGAGCTCTTTGCATGTAGGGATTTGCCTTGGAATTCCTACCACCATAAATGATACTAAACAAATACTTCTTAAATTTATTGAATAGAAAGTATATTCTGAAGGTATTTCTGCTTGTGATACTCTAACATTGTTATAAGAACCAAAAATAAAGTGGAGTGAGTATGAACACACTTTAAGATTTTTTCATCTCTGGATTTTATTTTTTTCTGTAGTAAATATTTTGACTCAAAATGTACAATAAAACAAAGGTAACTAGTAATGTACCTTGGCTAAATTTATCTTTATATGTAGTATTACTAAATTTTGTCTTTCTTAGTCACAAAGGTAATTGAAAGATTATGTCTATGACTAGATTTCCCACCCCATTCAATTATATACACAGACATACTGCCCTAACAGGTTCTTAGAAGGAAATAGGCCAACAAAAGATAAACTGCCTGTTTCTTTTTTAATAGCGCTGGGGAAAAGAATTAGTAAGAAGTTTTCAGTTTTCTAATGTAGCAATTCTCAAACTTTGAGAACTCAAGACTATAGTTTTAAAAACTACTTTTTATTTTTTTAACTTTTTTTACTTTTTAGATTTTAAAGTTTTTGTTTACATAGATAATATCTATTTTGTTCTCCTTTTTAATAGATTAAAACTGAGAAATTCTAAAAATCATGTATATTTATTAATGTATATAAAATAAAGCTAAATTCCTTATAAATTAATGTAAATAACCTACTTTTAGGAAAAATGAACTCTATTTTCCCACATGAACTAACAAAAATTAGTAAGGAAAGTGGCATTTTATACTTTTAGTCAACATTTTATACTTTTTGAAAGTTTAGTCTATTGTCTATCCATTTTATTTTAAGTATAAAAAATCTAGTTTTACATGAATATGTAGCTGGAAATGAGAAAAACATTTTAATTGTCTCCAGATAATTTTGTATATTTGTCTTTGAATGTAGAATATGATACTATATGAATTAATATTTCAAATTTGGCTGCATAAAATCAATTGGGCTATCTTGAAATTTGAATGGGTATTTTACTTATGCATGGTTTGACACACCATGCTTTACTCATTGGGAAAACATTGGTTTAAAAGGTTTTGCAGATTTCCAAATATTAAAGCACTGCATTGTACAATATAAAAAAAATCACATTTATTGTTTTTATTTCCAGTCAAGATAGATAACATCCAGATTTACTCTTCCACTCCAAAGAAATCAAAGTCCAAATAGGATATATAAAATAGCAAATGTGAAGATGTTGGGCATGAGGCAATGAAAGGCAGTGGTCTCTAAAAGATGAGTAAGTAATGAGTCTAACTTACTACGGGGAGAGTTTCCAAGCCATGGCACCAAAGGAGGGAAATTAGGCAGAGGTCAGTGGTCCCCTTTAGTTGAGGAGATAAGAGATCAAGGAAGTCATAGTGGCTGAAGTGCTCAGAGTAACAAAGGAGAAAAGGCCAAAGGGAGAATTTTTCAGAGATCTGCAGAGGCTGACTCTCATGTCTTAAATTGAGAACTAATCAGTGCATGCATTAGGAGAAACCATTCAGAGCTAAACTGAATGTTTCTACCAGCTAGAGTATAACCCTCATAATTTAGAATTCAGATTTTGCTTTAGTAGTTGAAGAAATTAACCCTAAACTAAACTGATTTAGTCCCTCCTAACAAAATTTAAAAGCAAGATCTAAAAACTGCTGTTAAGTACACTTATTACGTCTAAGAATAAAGCTCAAGAATATTTATGCTATTACAAAAATACTCAACATCTAGCTGTAGAATTTAGAAAGTTTCACTCAAATCCAATAAAAGAAATTACTTGGCATACAAAGTAGAAAACCAGAAACCTATTATGAGGGGAATAAAACAAATCAATCAATTGCAACTGACCCAGTAATCACATAGTTTCACATAGTTGATGGAAATAGTAGATGAGAAAATTAGAACAGTTATTATAATTATATATATATATATATATATATATATATATATATATATATATTCCTTATGATGTGGTTTTGGAATATAGGTGAGGTTTGATGGGGTGGGGTCCAGAGCCCACAACCAAGAAAGAATTCTTGAGCTTTCTTTAGGCAAAAAGGTGGATTATTAAAGCACAGGGTCAAGGAACCCTGTGCAGAAAGAGCTGGTGTAGCTAGGTTGTGAGGGGTGGCTGATTATATACTATGGGCTCTGGGTAGGTAAGGAAAGTATGCTGCCTTTGGCTCAGTTCATGATCCCAGAGTCCCTAGATCCAGCCTCACATCAAGCTCCCAGCTCAGTAAGGAGTCTGCTTCTCTCCCTCCTTCTTCCCCTCCCTCTCTGCTAGGAATCTCTGTCTTTCTCTTGCTCACTCTCTCTCAAATAAATAAATAAAATCTTAAAAATATTTAAGAAAATAATGCCCAATAATTCTCAAAATTAATAAAATTGCAAACCTTCACGTACAAGAAACTAAATGAACCTCAAACACACACACATACTTAGGCACACAAACAAAGGAAGAAAATCACATAAAAACACATCATAAATAAATTGCCTAAAGTTAAGATAAAGTGAAAATAGGTAAAGCAGACATATATGAAAAACACATTACATACTGAGATACAGACATAATTACAGCATACTTTCTCCTTGAAACAATAAAAGCCAGAAGGCAATAGTGCAGCATCTTTAAAGTACTGAAAGGGGAAAAGAAAATTCAATCTAAAATTCTAAATCCTAGGGGCAACTGGGTGGCTCAGTGAGTTAAGCCTCTGCCTTTGGCTCAAGTCAAGATCTCAGGGTCCTGGGATAGAGCCCCACATTGGGCTCTCTGCCTAGTGGGGAGTCTGGCTCCCCCACCTCGCCTGCCTCTCTGCCTATTTGTGATCCCTGTCTGTCAAATAAATAAATAAAATCTTTAAATAAATAAATAAAATTCTAAATTCTGACCAAAAAATATTTATTTATTTATTTATTTATTTATCAAAAAATTTTTTCGAAAGAGAAATAAAATTTTTTCAGAGATATGAAAAATGAGATAATTCATTAACTTTAGTCCTTCCCTACAATAAATATTTCAGAAATCCTCTAAGCAGAAGGAAAATAATACTGGATGAAAATCTGGATCAGTAAAGATATAAAGAGCTCTGGAAATGGTAACTGGGTACAAAAAATACTTTTCTTATTTAAATTTACTTAAATTATAATTGGTTAAATGGCAAATAATATAGTTAGTGTTACTAGAAGTACAATGTATGTAGAATTACTATGTATGATAAAATTAGAATAAAGTGTCAAGAGAAAGGAGAAATATACTGTTGTAAGGTTTTGTATTATATGTAAAGTAGGGGCGCCTTGGTGCCTTCGGCTAGGGTCATGATCTCAGGGTCCTGGGATCGAGCCCCGCATCGGGCTCTCTGCTCAGCGGGGAGCCTGCTTCCCCCTCTCTCTCTGCCTGCCTCTCTGCCTCCTTGTGATCTCTCTCTCTGTCAAATAATAAATGGAATCTTTAAAAAAGAACCACACGTCAAGTTGTACACCTTAAATATACACAATTAAAAAAAAAAATCTAAAGTAGTGTTTAGAAGAGAGGAAATGGTAGCAGAATAGGTGGACCCTGGGCTTGTCTTGTCCTACAAACACAACTAGATAACTATCAAATCATTCTAACCTCAGAAACTGACCTGAAGACTAACAGAACAAATTCTACAACTAAAGGGAAAGCAGAGACCACATCAAAAGATGGAGGAAGTGTGCAGACATGGTTTAGGGGAGAAACAGATCCAGGGGGCTGCAGAGGGGAGGGAACTGTGCTTACAGAGAAGGTCAAAAGAGAGAGGAGCACAAGGGGAATGCACAAGGAGAACATTTCCCTGAAGGCACTGGCTTGGAACATAAAAGGGTAAATTTCATGAGTTCTTGCAACCAGTGGGACTTAGGCTTGGCTGAGGGCAATGTGCTGCTCCAGGAGAGAAGGCAGGCAAACAACACAGGGGCAGACATCATGGAAATAAGATCTGAAAAAGGCTTGGGCATGCTGAGGAGAGATTATTCACCCGTCTCAGACCACTTCTTGGAGAGGAGTGGTCACAGTCACCTCTCTGGGAACAAAGGAGTGCCATTTCCCTCCCCTATCCTCAGCATAGACAGAGCTGCCCAGGGGAAACAGCACAGTACCAAAAATGGTTATCTAAATTGCTTACACCAAGCCCCAGCCCCTCTGCACTCCAGGGGAACTGCCCTTCCCATTCAAGTTTGCCACATTCCGGGAGCAATAGTTCCCTTCCCCAGAAGACCAGTACAAACCCCTGCCCATACCATATCTCCCAACCAGAGCTCTGCAGAGCCTCAGTCTGGTAAGTTGATTTTAGGTCTCATTTCACAAGCAGACAAGAGCCCACTTAGATAAAACTCATCGCATTCAGGCCAGGAACCAAACACTGCCCAGAATGGGCAAGAAGAGTTTC
The DNA here is from genome assembly GCA_028533885.1 of Nasua narica. Lineage (NCBI taxonomy): Eukaryota > Metazoa > Chordata > Mammalia > Carnivora > Procyonidae > Nasua > Nasua narica. Next base: position 63,697,730 of record CM052815.1, read on the forward strand.
TGTAGGCAGCTGGTCTGAAGGATAGAGTGGCTACAAACAACAGCAGAACACTCACCTGAAACTCTCTGGAGCACCAGCCCCCAGGCACTACAGGACCTCTTCTTCATAAGACCATTACTTTCAGGAGCAGAAGACATAAGAGGCTTTTCTAACACAGAGAAGAAAGCAGAAACAGACAAAATGTCAAGATGGAGGCATTTATCCCAAATGAAAGAACAAGATAAGGCCACAGCCAGAGATCTAAGTGAAACAAATACAAGTAACATGCCTGATGGAGAATTTAAAGCAACAATCATAAGGACACTCACTGAGCTTTTTTTTTTTTTTAAAGATTTTATTTATTTATTTATTTGTCAGAGAGAGAGAGAGAGAGAGCACAAGCAGGCAGAGTGGCAGGCAGAGGCAGAGGGAGAAGCAGGCTCCCCGCTGAGCAAGGAGCCCGATGCGGGACTCGATCCCAGTACCCCAGGATCATGACCTGAGCTGAAGGCAGCTGCCTAACCAACTGAGCCACCCAGGCATCCCGTCACTCCCTGGGCTTAAGAAAAGAACACATCAGGGAGACCTTACTACAGAGATAAAAAAAAAAAGTGAAAAAAGAATCTATCAGAGATGAAGGATGCAAAAAATGAGATCGGATACAGGCTAGATGCAATGAAAACAGACTGGAAGAAGCAAGGAACAAATTAGTGACCTAGAAGACAAAAAAAAAAAAAAAAGAAGCTGAACAAAAAAGAGAGAAATACGATTTATGCAAAGCAAGAATAGACTTAAAGAACTCAGTGACTCCATCAAACATAATAACATTCATATTATAGGAGTCTTAGAAGAAGAAAGACAAAGATGAGCAGATAATTTATTTTAAGAAATAAGAGCAGAAAACTTCCCTAATCTGGGGAAGGAAACAGATATCCAGTTCTAGGGGAGACAAAGAGAACTCCCATCAAAATTAACAAAAGCAGGCCAATACCAAGACATATTGTAATTGCATTTGCAAAATATAGTGATAGAGAAAAAATCTTAAAAGCAACAGGACAAAAGAAGTTCTTAACTTGCAAGGGAATACCCATATGTCTAGTTGGAGATTTCTCAATGGATACTTGGCAAACTAGAAGGGAGTGGCAAGATATACTCAATGTGCTGAATGGGAAAAATCTGCAACCAAGAATATTCTATGGAGCAAGCCTACCATTCAGAATAGAAGAAGAGATACAGAGTTTTCCAAAGAAAAATGAAAGGAGTTTGTGATGCTAAAGTAACCTGTAAGAAATATTAACAGGGACTCTGAAAACAAAAGAGAGACCAAAAGTGATAAAGACAAGAAAGGATCAGAGAAAATCTCCAGAAACAATGCAAAACATGTAATAAAACGGCACTAAATACGGACCTATCAACAATTACTTTGAGTGTGAATGGACAAAATGTTCCAATCAAAAGACACAAGATGTCACAATGGATAAAAACACAAGACCCATCTGTCTGCTGCCTACAAGAGACTCATTTTAGACCTAAGAACACTTGAGGATTGAAAGTGAGTGGATGGAAGAACATTTGTCATGCAAATGCATGTCAAAAGAGTTGGAATAGCAATACTCATATCAGATGAACTAGACTTTAAAACAAAAACTGTAAAAAGAGACAAAAAAGGGCATTATATGACAGTAAAGGGGACAAACTAACAAGAAGGTCAACAATTGTTAATATTTATGCACCCAAATCGGAGCACCCAAATAGATAAAACAATTAATAAACATAAAGGAACTAGTTGATGATAACACATTAATGGTAGGAAGATTTAACACCCCTTATGTCAATGGACAGATCATATAACTAGAAAAATAAGCAAGGAAACAATGGCTGAGAATGATACACTGGACCAGATGTACTTAGCATATATTCATAGTATTTCATCCTAAAGCAGCAGAATATACATTCTTTTAAAGAGCACATGGAACATTCTCCAGAACAGATTACACTTTTGGTCATAAAACAGGTCTCAACAAATGCAAAAGGATTGAAGTAATACCATGCATCTTTTCTGACCACAACACCATGAAACACTGATGAAAAAAATGAAGATTACACAAAGAAATGGGAAGACATTCTATCTTATGGATTAGAACAAAAATTGTTAAAATGTCTCTACTATCCAAAACAATCTACAGACTTAATGTAATCCCTATCAAAATTTTTCAGAGAGCTATAATAAACAATCCTAAAATTTTTATGGAACAACAAAGACTCTGAATAGCCAAAGAAATCTTGAAAAAGAAAAGCTATCTGAAAGCATCACAATTCTAGACTTCAAGTAATATTGCCAAACTGCAATATTCAAAACAGTATGATACTGGCACAAAAAAGACAAATAATTCAATAAAACAGAGTACAAAACCCAGAATGTGCCCACAAATATATGGTCAATTAATCTTTAACAAAGCAGGAAAGAATATCCAATTGGAAAAAGGACAATTTCTTTAATGAATGATTGGGAAAATTGGACAGCAATATGCAAAAGAATGAAACTGGGACATTTCTTACACTGTACACAAAAAAATAAATTCAAATTGGATTAAAGAACTAAATACAAAACTTGAAACCATAAAAATCCGAGAAGAAAACACAAGCAGTAACTTCTTTGACATTGGCCATAGTAACTTTTTTCTAGACGTGTTTCCCAAGGCAAGGGAAACAAAAGCAAAAATAAACTACTGGGACTTTATCAAAGTAACAAGCTTCTGCACAGTGAGGGAAACAATCAGCAAAATTGAAGGGCAACATGGAACAGGAGAAGATATTTGAAAATGACTTATTCAATAAAGGGTTATTATCCAAAATATATAAGAACTTGTAAAACTCAACACCCAAAACAAATAATCCAATTAAAAATGGGCAGAAGACATGAATAGACCTTTTTTCTAAGATGACATATAAATGGCTAATAGACACATGAAAAGATGGTCAACATAATTTATCATCAGAGAAATAGAAATCAAAACTGTAATGAGATATCACCTCACACCTGTCAAAATGACAACAAAACAAATAACAGGTGTTGGCAAGGATGTGGAGTACCTCTTGCACTGTTGGTAGGAATGCAAATTGGTGCAAACTTTCGGGAAAATAGTATGGAAATTCCTCAGAAAGTTAAAAATAGAACTACTCTACAATCCAGCAATGGCAATACTTGATATTTACCCAAAGAATACAAAAATACCATGAGAGACTAAGGACTCTGAGCAACAAACTGAGGGTTTTGTAGGGGAGGGGGTGGGGGGTTCGGCGAGCCTGGTGGTGGGTATTGAGGAGGGCACATATTGCATGGAACACTAGGTGTGGTGCATGACAATTAATCTTGTAACACTGAAAAAATAAAATAAAAGTATTTGAAAAAAAAGAATACAAAAATAATAATTCAAAAGGACACATGTACCCTGATGTTTATAGTAGCATTATCTATAACAGCCAAATCATAGAAACAGCCCAAGTATCATTCAACTGATGAATAGATAAATAAGATACGGTATATGTATATATGTGTGTGTATATATATAATGGAATATTACTCAGCCATAAAAGAATGACATCTTGCTATTTGCAATGACATGGATGGATCTAGAAAGTATTATGCTAAGCAAAATAAATTAGTAAAGGCAAATACCACAAGATTTCGCTCATATGTAGAATTTAAGAAACAAAAAAATGAGTAAAAGGGGAAGAAAAGGAAGAGAGATGGAGGCTGACCAAGAATAAGACACTTAACCATAGAGATTTAAACTGATGGTTACCAGAGGAGACGTGTGTGAAGGGATAATAATTGATGAAAATAATTGATGAAGATTAAGGAGTACATGTGTTGTGATGAGTACAGAGTAATGTGTGGAAGTGTTGAATCGCTATATTGTACACCTGAAACTAATATAAAACTGTATGGTAACTAACTATAATTGAAATAAAACCTTAAAAGAAGAAAAAAAAAAGTAGTCTTATTTCCCTTTATGGTATCACTTTACAAGTTAAAGATGTAAAGTGTAAATCCTAAAATAATTACTAAAATCACACAACAAAGAGTTATATCATATAAAGCAACAAAGGAGATAAAATAGAATTATAAACCATATTTAGCACAAAAGGGACAGAAAGCTGAATAGGAGGGAAGAAATAACAGATGATAAGAAGAGAAAATAGAGAGCAAGGTAGTTGTTAAATCAAACATAACTATATCCACATTAAGTACAGATGATCTAAATATTCTTATTTAAAGGCATAAGTCGCCATGTGAATTAAAAAATTCTTTAAAATCAGTAAGGAGAGTAGATACACTTTGAACTGAATGGAAATGAAAATTGTGTATAAAAATTATGGGATGCTGCTAAATTAGTGCTGAGAAAAGTTATAGCAGGTATTGCTAATATTAGAAAAGAAGAAAGGCCTCAAAATAATGCCCACACTTCCAACTCAAGAAAACAGAAAAGAAAGAAAACCCCACAAAATAAATGCAAAGTACATAGAAATCTGATTCATGTGAAAAATAAAATTGATGAACATTACTCAGACTGATTAGAGAAAAAAAGAAGACATGAATTACAAATATGAGGAGAGTGGTGACATTTAATATACATACATATTAAATTGATAGTAGGGAAATATGATGAAAAGCTTCATACCAAAAATTTGACAACTTAGATGAAATGAACAAGTTCCTTGAAAGACACAAAATATCAAAACTCACTCAAGATGAAATAGTCTATAGAGTTCTATATCTATTACAGACATTTTATTTGTAGTTTAAAATCTCCCTTCCACACTCCCACCAAAAAAAAAAAAAAAAAAAGCCAGATGCAGATGACTTCTCTGGTAGTTTCCATGAAAATATACTATCAATTCTATACAAATTTTTCTGGAAAACAAAGATCGTGGAAATAGTTCACAACTCAATCTATGAGACCAGTGTTATTCTGATAACTGAACCAGACCAAAATATTACCCCCAAATAAATTGCAGAGGAAGATTATTCTTGACTATGGATACAAAAGATGTTAAAAATACTTACCAAAAATTTAATCCAGTAATATGCAAAAAATAACAATACCTCATGCTCAAAGGAGGTTTATTCCAAAGTAGCAAGGTTGACTTAATATTTAAAAATAAATCAATATAATCCACCTTTTTAACAAATTAAAAAAGCAAATAAAAAAATCCTTTCATCATCTGAATAGATGAAAAAAAGCATCTGACAAAATCCAACGTCCACTTCTGATGAAAACTTTCAGCAAGCAGGCAATAGAATAAAACATCCTTGAAATAATAAAGATTTATGAAAACCTTTCAACAAACATTATATTTAGCGGAAAAAAATGAATGCTTTTGCCTTCAGATCAGGAATAGGGAAAAATGTTATTATCACTTCTTTCAGTATCTGATTATTTACTGAGAGTCTACAAACAAATGACTTTTATATATTGTTTTTCATCCTGCAATCTTGCTAAGCTCACTTATTCTATGTTTTGATGAATTTTTACAAATATTTTTAATATTTTCTTTCTTTTTAAAGATTTTATTTATTTATTTATTTATTTATTTATTTATTTATTTATTTATTTATTTGACAGAGAGAAAGAAAGATACCAGAAGTAGGCAGAAATGCAGGCAGAAAGAGACGGGGAAGCAGGCTCCCCGCTGAGCAGAGAGCCTAATGCAGGGCTTGATCCCAGGACCCTGAGATCATGACCTGAGCCAAAGGCAGAGGCTTTAACCCACTGAGCCACCCAGGTGCCCCTATTTTTAAAATTTTCTATGCAGGAGATTATGTCATTGTGAATACAATTTGACTTCAGTAATAAGGAGTCAGATTCCATTTTTCTGATGTTTGCTGACAGCTTTTAAACCTTTCTTCCCATTTCTCTTTGTGCTCTGCATTTGGGCAAACTGACAAGAAACCTTGGTCCCATGTGATTTCACTCATATGTGGAATCCCAAACCCCAAACAACCAAATAAATAAGCAAACAAAAGGCAGAATCAGACCTCTAGATATAGAGAAGAAACTGATGGTTGCCAACGGGGAGAGGGGTGGGGAAGAAAAAAATGGATGAAGTGGGAGATACAGGCTTCCAGTTATGGAATGAATAAGTCACAGAAGTAAAAGGCACAGCACAGGGAATATAGTGAATAATATTAGAATCGTTTTGTGTGATGTCAGATGGGAGCTACACTTGGGGTGACCATAGAATAACATATAGAGAAGTTTAATCACTATGTTGTACTCTGAAACTTATATAACGTGTTGTGTCAGCTATATTCAAAGAAAATACAAAAATCAAAAACAAGAAAGAAGGAAAGCTTTGTCCCACAGTCCTAGGGAAAGTTCCTTAGATCCAAGTGGGAGACTTAAACCCAACAGTCCCCTGCCCTCATGCATCAACATTCACCCTGGCTCTGTCTCATAATCGTAATCAAAAGCCTGAACTAAACTCTTTTCCTTTCTCTCTAGTCTTCTCAGATCTGCTTTGAGAGGCCTTCCTTGCTCCACCAAGAGACCTCAATGACATAGGTAATAAACTTTTTCATATTCTCTTATTGCGTGTGTGTGGAATCACCAGTCTCAATATCAAAAAGTTTGGATGTGCATCCCTCTTGCCATTGCAAAGTGTTTATGACAACTTCTTCCTTTCTAGTTTTGTTGTGTTTTATTTCTTCTTCTTGCCAGTTCACTGAAGAGAGTGTCCAGTGCAAATGCAAGGGAGAGGGGAAATATATTCTACTCTCTGTTAGTGGGGTAGCAATGTCACATTGCCTGAGGAACCTATGGGATAAGTATTGTTGCTGTCGTTTTTGTAAAGTAAAATCTGCTGCATCATTTCTATTCTGCAGGCTTCCCTGACACAGAAAAGAAGGGAACATGTTATCTTCTCACTGTAAGAAACATCTGGGTATGCATTGGTATGAAAGGGAAGAATGCATAGTTTTTCTAAGATATTCTGATTTTTGTATCAGTGGTGGGAGATGCAAGAATGGGAAATTATGACACCAGTTATGTCTTTGCCTTATTACCTACATACCATTAAATAAGTTTTAGTTTTCCTTAAATCTTAAGGGTATTTATGTTGAACCATAGTCTAAAGCTAGCTGAAAAGTCCATCTTTAGTCTTTTTCACTGATTAAAAAACTTTTGAGTGAAAAATGATCTTTAGGAAATTTTAGTCTAATTAACTCATGCAAGGCCTAAATTCCCTCTGAAAATATCCCTTTCAATTATCTCTGGTGTGAAAAACTCAGCATTCCCTTTGCAGCACATTCCCTTGCTTATATTTTTTTCTCACACAGAAAATGAAAAATTTCCCTCTATCTTTGCCATTAACTTCTAACTTTTCTTAATGGTATGATATCTGATTCTCAAGTATTCATGTTCTTAGCTAGGTGAAGTATGTGCCCTTTCATCTCTTCCCTAAATTTTATATTCTATACTTCTTTCAACCATTTTGCACAAATATTGTTTCCATTCTTCACCATTCTGGCATTCTCTGTTAAATGTTTTAGTTTCCTCACTGAAGGTTTTTTAGGACTGAAAACACTAATCTGCAAAATACCAATTCATAATAGGGTAAGACCATCAAGGAGCACATTATTCCTTTATAGTTACCTTAGCCTTTTTTGATCACAACAGACTTTCAACAGATAATGAGCTAAAGGACACCTTGAACATCTAATTCTTTTTGACAAATTCTGTCACTGTCATGACTTGCCAGTTGTGTATAATTCAAAGTTGGGACCTTTTTTTTTTTTAAAAAAAAGGGAGGGTGTTTTAAGACCTTTAATAAAATTATTGGATTTCAACTTGCAAGCTTAAATATGTTTCAAACATATCAGGATATGAGATATTCTATTTGTTACTTCAGGTGTATTCTCCAAATGAACTTTGTGCAATTCCGCTAGTACCTTCTCTTCAGATAGTATAATCTACCTGTTAATATGCTTCAAGTATAATTGTTGAATTAATTGGGAATTCAAGTAAGTTTTATTTATTCCTAAATGTGTTTCATCATCTTGCTTTTAGGGATTTTATGTAAGGCCTTGTAAATCTCTTTTTGCAACAGAGACAATTTCTATCCACCAAGCGTTCCCGGTTTACAAGAAGCTTTGCCAAAAAATCATGTTTTGGCCCCACTGCAGTCCCAACATGTAAAAAGCCTAGAAGTTGTCACTTCTATTTATTACTAGGGGGAAAATAATACAATAACAACAAAAAACTAAACAAGTAGAAAACTAATAAATTTTCTTGGACCCAACAGAGAATTGACTTTTCAGGTCACGTTGCCACCACAAAGTCTAAAGCTAAAGACAAATCCAGAGGCACAGTTGAAGTCTGCCTATCTGGAGCAAAAGCTGCTGGAGTCATTAACTAGTAGCAGTATTTATATATTACTTTGGACAAATTTAAGGATACTGACTGTGGACTACTTTGGTAGATACAGACTGAGGAGCCTTCACAATTTTCTTGGTTTTACTTCCAGGAATCCTACCATTTCTCAAGATGAAAATCACAGGAAAATCCTTTGTGGCTATCACAAGGGAGGAAAGCAGTAATCTCTATGAAATATTCAAAGAGACTTCTCCAGAACAAAGGTCTACTCTGAGAGGAAAAGGGAGAGGAATCAATTAAACCAAAGCCTGTTTCTTCAAAAATATCGATAAAAATGATAAACCTCTAAGCAAGCTAGTGAAGAAAATATAGATGACACAAATTAATAATATCAGAAATGAAAGACTTATTACTACTGATTCTATGAACATTAAAGTAATAATAAATGAATAGTATGAACAACTGTATGCCCATAAAACTGATAATTTAGATGAACTGGATCAATTCAGTGAGATACACAAAGTATTAAGCTTTCAAAGGAGAAATAGATAATGTAAATATCCCTATGTTCACTAAAAAATTAAATCGTAATTACTTCATAAAAAAGAAATCACCAGGCTAAGACAGTTATACTGGTAATTCTACCCAACATTTAGTGAAAAAATGAAAAAAAAATCATTATAAATCTCTTCCAGAATATAGAACAAACACTTTGTAATTCATTCCAGGGGGACAGCATTATCCTAATACCAAAATGGATAAGGCTTTATAATAAAGGAAAACTAAAGATCAATATCTCTCATGAAAATGTGCACAAATACCCTCAACTAAATAAATCTTAGGAAGTTAAATTGAAAATTTTATTTAAAAAATATGTGATATGACTCAGTGGGATTTATTTCAGGTATGGAAGGCTGATTCAATAAGCAAATATTAATCAATATAATCAATCATGTCAATAGACAAAGAAAAAATCAAATGATCATATCAATTGATTCAGAGAAAAGCATCTGACAAAATCCAATACCTATTCATGACAAAAAATTCTCAGCAAACTAGATATAGTTTCTAAATTTGATAAAGAACCTAGAAATAAAATCTGCAGCAAATAATATGCATATTGATAAACAACTGAACATTTCCCCTTAAGATTTAAAAGAAGGCATTTTATTTTTCATCAGTTTTCAATATTATATTGGAAATAATTAGTGAAAAAAATTAGAAAGAAAATAAAAGGAATGCAGTTAGAAAGGAAGACAAAACAGTCTCCATCCCTAGATGACAGAATTGTCTATATTGAATATACCAAAGAACATCACCATCAATACTACCACTAACAAACACTGTGGAACTAATAAGCAAGTGTATCAAGGCTGCAAGACCTATGGTTAGTATAGAAAAATTAATTCCCTTTTATGTACTGACAATGAATAACAAGAATTTGAAATGAAAAATAGTATTGGTAATAACACAATAATGAAATACTTGGGCATAAATATCAGAAAATAAACACAGGGCTTATATGCCAAAAACTATGATACATTAATGGAAAATCAGAGATCTAAGTAAATGAAGCAATATTGCATGTTCATGGATTGGAAGATAAAATATTAAGCTGACAATTCTCAACCTAGTCTGTACATTCAGCATAATCTCAATCAAAATCCAAGCAAGCAGTTTTGAAGTTATTAACAAATTGATTCTAAAGCTTATATAAAAAGACAAAAGACCTAAAATACTGAACACGATTCTAAAGGAGAACAAATTTAGAGACCAATTCCAAGAATTATGGTAATGCGAAAGTAATCAAAATAATACAATATTGGCAAGAGAATAGACAAATAATATAATGGAACAAAGCAGAGAGCCTACAAATAAGCAGCTAATCTGTTAAAAAAATTCAAAGGAGTAGGGATGATGTTTTCAAGAAATGGTATTAGAACTACTGGACCTCCAAATGGGGGAAAAAACATAGAAACAGGCCTTGCTCTGTACACAAAATTTAAGTCAAAATAGATCATAGATCTAAGTGAAAAATATAAAACAGAAATTTCTCCTAGAAAGGAGAAAATATGGGAAATAATTAAGTGTTTAATGATTAGTTTAAAATACAACATCCGGGGTGCCTGGGTGGCTCAGTTGTTAAGCGGCTGTCTTTGGCTCAGGTCATGATCCCAGGGTCCTGGAATCGAGCACCACATTGGGCTCCCCGCTCATTGGGAAGCCTGCTTCTCCCTCTCCCACTCACCCTCTGCTTGTGTTTCCTCTCTCACTGTCTCTCTCTTTCTCTGTCAAATAAATAAATAAATCTTTTAAAAAAAATACAACACAATGGTGTCCATGAAAAATAAATGGTATTTGGATTTTAATGAAATTAAACTGCTAAACACAGTTTAGAGAATGAAAAGACATCTACAACAGAGAGAAAATACTTGATTGCAAAGCACGTATTTGGTGGATAATTTTGCCCCAATATACAAAGAATTCTTAAAACTCAATTCAAAAAGGCTGAACAGACACGTCACCAAAGAAGATATTCAGATGTCAAATAAGCACATTAGATGTTTGATATAATTTGTCATTAGAAAATAGCAAATTGCAGCAATAATTACTACTTCTACACATCTATTAGAATGGCTAATATCCAAAACATTAGTAATAACAGTTGCTGGCAAAGATGTGGAGTATAGTACTAACCCTCTGATCCAGAAGTGATGGTCTTAATTACTTAGTCAACTGATTTGAAAAATGTCTATGCAAAAACCTGAATTTGAATATTTATAGCACCCTTAATCATAACCACAAACCTGGGAGCAACCAAGATGTCTTTCAATAGATGAATGAATAACCAACTGTAGTATATTTTTATAATTAAATATTATTCATGTAGAAATAGACATGAACTATCCAAATACGCAAGGACATAAATAATTCTTAAGTGCGTATTGCTAAGTGAAAAAATCCTGTCTTAAAAATCTATATAGTGTGTGATTCCAACTCCATGATATTTTTAGAAGAGACTTAACTATATAGATAAGAAAGAAATATTCCACTTATTGCCAGTGATTTGGGATAACCAGCTGGTTTAATACATGGATCACATGGGATTTCTTTAGGGTAGTCAAATTAATGTATATGATCATGTAATTTGTGAATTAAAACAGTAAGAATGTGTCAGAATTCAGAAATCTTTATAGCACAGAGTAATTTTAATGACTGCTAATTTAGAAAAATCATTTAGGAGGAAAGGCAATCTCAGGATGAAAAGCAAAATGTGATAAAAAAACCGAAGTGTGTGGGGCACCTGAGTGGCTCAGTTGGTTAAGCCTCCAACTCTTGATTTCAGCTCAGGTCATGATTTCAGGGTCATGAGATTGAACCAGGGCTCCACACTCAGCCCAGAGTCTGCTTGAGATTCCCTCTTCCTTTGACTCCCCTCAATAAATAAATAAATAAACAAATTAATTAATTAATTAATTAAACTCTTAGAAAATAACCTAAGTGTATTATAAATATATGAAACCAACTCACCAAAAGGAATGGAGGAATAAGGTACTGACCTAAGGGGCTGGAAATATGTAAAATATGTAAAACAAAAGGTGGAGAGAAGTATACATAAACACTATCCTCTAGTTGATAAAATTGTTTCCCATGGAGTATAGGCTAATGATTCTGAAACCACTATACATGTACACTGGAGTTAAGCTATTAATTGAATTGATGCCATATGATGGAAACCAGGTCTCCTACTGATGGAGTGGAAGGGTACAGACAAGCAAGAAGAGACCAAACTGATCATGTGATAATTGATTGGCATTGGAGACATCAGTTTTAACTCATGTTTAGCTTAATATAGATACAGGTGGTTACACTTAAAAATATTTAAAAATATGTGTGTGTACATGGGTTAGTATAAAGTCACAGGGCCTTCTTGCTCTATTAGCTAGAAGAGTATAGAAGCAATGATATGCAGTAGCAATGAGCATACCTAACACCGAACTCTTATTTTCTAATACCATCATCCAATAAAGGAAATAAGGGATTCTGGGAGAAATGGCTAGTTATATGACTGGGGAACAGATGCACATGATAACCCCAGAGCACCTTGTAGTATGAAAAAGTAAGTAAGCACTTAAAAAAAACCCACAATGATGGGGGTATGTCAAAGTAATACTAATATGAGAGCCAGTTGAAAGAACTCCCAATAACTAAAGCTGGAACAAAGTGAGCAACACAATAAAGTAGCATTACATTACAAAACAAAATACAAAATAAATAACCATGGGACCACACTGATATACATGATTAAATAAACAAATAAATGAAGAGAATAGACAAGTCTTGCACACAAAGAAATTTACATAATTCATGTAGATAACACCTTTAATAATAATTCATGTAGATGACACCTTTAAGAAGATGAAACATAACTTCATTACTCATTAAGTGTGGGCTGTGCATTGTGATTTTCTTCCAATGAGTGGAGTATGGAAAGGGGGGGAAAAAAAAAGAATAACTCTATAGTGGATAAACTTGACAAACAAGGACATTTAACATCAATACACCAAGGGGGAGCTATTTTTCTTCACTGTGATTCAACTTCATCACCTAGAAGATAAAAAAAAGAAAAACCAATACTTTTCTCAAAGGGTTGTTTTGAGAATGAAATATGATAATATACGTAAAATGCTTAAAATAAGATCTAGCCTAAAACAGTACATATTTTTTCCATTATTATTACGATTAAAGTAATAGTTATGTAGTCTAGGCCAGTTTCAGAGTTTTTTTTTAAACCAAATTGAGACCTGAGCAGAAAAAATAAAAGATATATTCTAAGGAGTATACTATTAGAAATCTAATAAGATATGCAGTTTGGGGAATGTTGAAGAGTGCTCTACTTTTCCCAGTATCTCAAAGTAATATCCAGACAAACCTGGGTTATTATAATGGTAGTGTTATTTACATAAAATTGTCTATGTTAGGCACTGTTCTAGATGCTTTATACTCATTAACTTATGTAATCTTTTCAATAAACCTATGGGATATATTGAGAAATATTTCTCACATTTCTCTCACATTTCTGTGTGTCTGGTGACAGCTTTTGTTCAAGACTGTATTTTCACGCATGTTAGTATGGAAAACACTCTTGGGAGATAGAGATAAGGTTTCTTTCACAAGTAGAGAGTAGATTTGTTTGATGTCCAGAATAATAAAAATAATTTCTTCATTTCAGTAAAACTTGATCAGGTTTGCTAGCAAACTTTTAAGATGGAGGGATTTTCTAAGCTTAGATTTCCTTAGTTGCCACATCGACTTCTATGTACATAGCATTTACTTAGACCCATTGCTGTGTTGTCCCAAAGTAAATTTATGGGAATATGCAGTTCATACTGCTTCCTGTGCTCTGAGAAATAGAATCCTTTGTGCCTGACTCAAGAGTTTCATGTCTTCTGCCAGCACCTGTGAAAATGTGGTACTTTAACTTATCTTAATTCTTGATACTTATAATCACTGAATCCATTTTTCCAGTTGAAGAAACCAGTTCACTGACTGTGAACTTGTCAAAGTCACACAGAAAGAGGAGGAGTTATATTTGAAGTCAAACATTCTGGGTTCAGGGATTGCACACACAACCATTCTGCTGAATTCTTACCTAAAAATTTTCAAAATATATGTGAAGTTGGCTGCATAAGTTGGAAATAATGTTACATAATTACTTGTGCTAAACTGTAAAACTGTCAACTTTTAATCAGGATAAAAAATAAAATGAAAAATGTTTTCATCCTCTCAAAGAAAGGTCTATCAATACCATGCCCAAGTTTTGTAAATCCTTCTCCCCCTCTCTACCCACCAAGATCTCCTTGACCCCTATGTCTCTGCCAGGAATCCTAATTAATGTACCAAAAGACAGAAATATGTGATCATTTCAAGGGCAGTCTGATTAATTTTGCCGAATAGAGTGTCTTTCTAGCCGAAGGTTATTTTTTAATGAGCAGTCACACATGCTGTAACACTTGCTCTGTTGAATCTTAGTGGCAATGACAAGAATATAGAATGGACCAGGAGATTTGAATACATTTACTAAATCTAGAAGTCTCCCTAGTGTATTTTCACCCATCTTATGTTTCTTTTCCCCTAGCCAAAAGCTGCTTATTCTTGTCTTTCTACTCCGGAGACTTTTCTCTTTGAGATAGAAGCAAAACTTTAGCCTTCTCTGTGCCAGTATTCAATAAACTGTCCCCATCATCAGGTTTCTCCATCCTTTGATTTTTCTCTAACTACAAACAAACAATCCCCTATTGACCACTAGTAGAATTTTGTTTTAATCAATCCATTTTACTTTTTATTTTACTATAAAACTTGCATTTACACTGAACTTTGTTATGTCCTTGATTCCATTACTTGTACATGTTTTTTTAAAAACCATCTGAGATCTTTGGAATGTCACTTGAAAACATTTTCTGGGCATGAACTTATGTTGTTACCTCCTCTTAGAACATTCTTTCTGGGGCGCGTGGGTGACTCAGTGGGTTAAAGTCTCTGCCTTCAGCTCAGGTCATGATCTCAGGGTCCTGGGATCCAGCCCCGCATCCAACTCTCTGCTCAGCGGGGAGCTTGCTTCCCCCTCTCTCTGCTGCCTCTCTGCCTACTTGTGATCTCTGTCTCTCTGTCAAATAAATAAATAAATAAATAAATAAATAAATAAATAAATAAAATCTTTAAAAAAAAAAGAACACTCTTTGTCTAACTCTTTGTCTAACTGCCTTTGTCTAACTCTTACTCATTCCTCAAACCGTCATATAAACTCATTTACCAAGGATACCTTCCCTTCAACTCAAGGTAAGGCTGTTCATGCATGCACCATGTTATCATTAACTTCGTCCCACACAGCACTTGTGACATGATTATTTTATTGTCTGTGTTCTTCTCTGTATTCCCTACTATATCATAAACTATGAGGAAAGGCACTATGTCAATAGTCCTAAACAGTGTTTGTCATATAGCAGTCACTCAACTATTTATTGAATGAATGAAGGAAACATGGTTCTTTTTTCACATTCCCCAGGTCCCCTTCGATATAATTTGTAGTGTATTAGTAACCATACAGTCAGGGTTGTTGTTATGAGAGCTTTCTAATGCAATCCATCATCTCTTCAGAGCCTTGTAATAAAAATGGTATCTCTGTTTTATATGAATTCATAAGATCAGCTTTCCAAAACACAAAGGAACATGTATGACTTTATCAAACCTTTTGCTCCCTATCATGATTTCTGAAATTAAATGGCCATTTTGTTTAATGTTCTTGACAGTTCAACTTTGACAGTCTTTCCCAGATGTTCAGTGTTATATATGTATATATAACTTATATATTATTTTATAATGTATATGAATTTATTATATTACATATGTTACTTGTATCATTTATTAAAAGTCAGTATGAATTAACTGTGCAGTCTGCAGGTAGAGAAATGGCATGAAAGGGTCATCTACAAAAGCTTATCTATACCTAGAATATAGTGCAATACTTTTGGAATTCACTTTTTAACTAATATAACAAATACATATTGAATAACTACTGTCCACTAACACTCTACTTGGTGTTGGTAATTCAACAAAGAAAAGACCAATAAAGATACAGTTTTCATGGATCTTATATCTTAGCAGAGAAAGTAGAAAAACAAATACATAATATAATTTTAGTAAATGATGAGAAATTTTAAAAATCAGGAGTACAAAAAAGATAGAGACAAATTGGATAAAACAGTGGCACCTATTTTAGAAAAATTAAGGAAAGCCTAAGAAATTAAATTTAAGTAGATTCCTAAATGCTATGGAGGGACCAATCATGCAAGTACTCTTAAGTGCAGAATTGTACCTTTTATATCAATCCATTTTATTCTCTGCAGCCATAGCCTCCTTGTAAATGACACATTTTGACTGATGAATAGGTAAAGAAGACATGGTATATATCAACAATCAAAAAGAATGAAAACTTGTCCTTTGTAACAATGTGTACACAACTAGAATATATTATGCTAAGTGAAATAAGTCAGTCAGAGAAAGACAAATATCATATGAATTCACTCATATGTGGAATTTAAGAAACAAAACAAATGAACATAGGGGAAGGAAAAGAAAAATAAAGATAAAAACAGAGAGGGAGGCAAATCATAGGAGACTCTTAAATATACAGAACAAACTGAGGGTTGTTGGAGGGGAGGTGGGTGGGATGGTGGTATAAATGGGTGATGAATATAAAGGAGAGCACTTGTTGGGATGAGCACTGGAAGTTATATACAAGTGATGAATCACTAAATTCTATTCCTGAAACCAATACTACATTGAATGTTAACTAACTTGAATTTAAATAAAAAAAATGATGCATTGACCTGATCATAATACTTCTTTGCTTTAAGTTTGTCAATGCCTTTTTTGGTAAAAAGGCCAACTTCTTTAATATGATATTTGTGATTTTCCTTCACGAGTGTCTTTCTCAACTCCCTATATTCTCTTCTGTTTCTCATGTTTTCTCTGCCTAAAATACTTAACCCTCTTATCTTTTTATTTACCCATTTTATTGTTCATGAGTGCCCAAATTGCTTCTAGAGTTTGACAGTTATTAATAAAAATATTATTAAACTTTTGTATATGTCTTTGGGTGGATATAAGAACTAACTTCTTTTTGGAATTGAATTCCTAGGGTTTCGTGTTTTTTGTTTTTTTTTTTTGACTAAGAAGAGTTTTAGCTTCAGCTTTTGGTTCAATTTCTTTAAAATGTAGAGTATGATTGATATATTTATTTTATGTCTTCTCAACTCAGTTCTGGCGAACAATATTTTTATAGGGATGTGTATGTTTGTGTTTTAAAATTTGTTAGCATATTTATGTTGTTTTGTAAGACTTCTTTTCAATTTAAAAATATTTTTAAACTACTTTAATATTCTTAAAATTGTGCTGAAATTATTTGGACCCTTTTATCTTTTGTGTGTGTGTGTGTGTGTGTGTGGGAAACTACTTTAGTTTTGTGTGCTTAACCTAAACAGCATTTTTTAAATTACATTATTCTTTCCAAATAAATATGTGACTTTTGACCTTTGCTATTGTATGCTGTTTTTTTTTAATCTCATTAACTACTGCTCTATCTTTACTATCTCCTCTTTATCTGAATTTGTTCTATTGCTTTTTACTAATGTCTTTATAAAGATAACCAGCTCAATATTTTTTAATCCTTTTTTTTCTTTTGGAACATAAACATTTAAGGCTATACATTTTCCTCTAAATATTAATTTAGTTGCATTCCATAAGTTTAGATATGAAGTGATATTAATTTGTAAAATTAATTGAAATTATCATTTAATCATGATTTAAATTGCCAAAACGGCAATTCTCTCAACTGCAAATGAGATAAAGAAAAGTGTAGATTTTAAAAATATTTTATTGATGTATTTCTTTCTATTAAAATCAAAAAAGTAAAATAAAAATAATTTTGTTTCAGTATAAATAAAATATCTAAACTTAGGATAATGTGAATTTTAATATGCTTACTTTTAAACTTTTCAATATTTTAAAACGACTTTAATGATCCAAAAACAAACTTATCAACTAAAGATATGTTAACATACTTTATAATAGCAAACATTTTTCATCATTTTTTTGTTGGTTGGTTTGTTTTTTAGGGTCCAATATAGTTTGATATGGTACTGGAAAGCTTTTAGAAGATTCAGAGAAGAGCTCAAGATATTATATCTTGTTTTTTTCTGTGGAAATTTCTCTTTTAAAAATTATATATATATGTATATATATATTTAAGATTTTATTTATTTATTTATTTGACAGAGAGAGACACAAGGAGAGAGGGAACACAGCAGGGGGAGTGGGAGAGTGAAAAGCAGGCCTCCCGGCCCAGCAGGAAGCCCGGATGCAGGGCTTGATCCCAGGACCCAGTATCATGAGCCTAAGGCAGAGGCTTAATGACTGAGCCACCCAGGTGCCCCATAAAGTAACATATATTTTATTTTGTTTTAACTTTTTTTTTTATAAGGGAGAGGAGCAATGGGAGAGAGATAATGTAAAGCAGACTCTACACCCAGGATGGAGCCTGACTTGGGGCTCAATCTCATGACCCTGAGATCATGACCTGACTTGAAATCAAAAGTTGAATGCTTAACTGACTGAACCACCAGGTGCCCCTTGTTTTAACTTTCTATTGATTCAATTTAATATATAGAGAGGTCCATGTGGACTTCCCTTAGGTCTCTCTTGATATCTTCCTGGGTGTGTATTGAGACTACTAATTTCATATCTGTAAGTGGCCAGTTCTTTAATATACAGGGCTCTTTGTCAATGGGTGGTGTCTAGGAGCTTTCATCTAGTGTTTTTCTGTTGTAAGATAAGTTAAATAAAAAGCTATAATAATCACTATTATTTAGTGAATATTTCTTGTCTCTCCCAAACTCTATAATTTCTTTTTCCCCCAATTTTATTTATTTATCTCCAAATTTTTTGTTTAAATTCCAGTTAGTTAACATACAGTGTAATATTAGTTCCAGGTGTAGAATTTAGTGATTCATCACTTCCATACAATACCCAGCACTCACCACAAGTGCTCCCCTTAATATTCATCTATTTAAACCATCCCTCACCCGCCTCCCCTCTAGTAACCATCAGTTTGTTCTCTATTGTTAAGAGTCTTTATAATTTCTACACGGTTTCTGCATGTCTTAGTATTTAGATTTTAAGAGAAAGCTATCAGTGCAAGAAAATGTGGAGTCTAAGAGACAAGATGGCATTCTGGCAATAGAGGAATGATTGATCAGTGTTCAACTTGATAAAAACCTTGACTTTCTGTGGCAGTTGGGTGGCTCAGATGGTCAGGCGTCTGCTTTCAGCTCAGGTCAGGATCTCCAGATCCTGAGATTGAGTCCCATGTCAGGCTCCCAGCTTGGTGGGGAGTCTGCTTCTTCCTCTCCCTCTGCCTCTTCTCCTGCTTGTGCTCTTGCTGCCCTCCTCTTGCTCTCAAATGAATAAATAAAATCTTAAAAAAAAAACAACACCTTAACTTTCTGATCTAGGTTATTATGAGGGAATAATGAAGGATCTTTCCACTTTAATTCAAAATGCATAATATCATACTATTATGTTTCACCATGAGCTTTTTTCCAGAGTCTATTTTAAGTGAGATACCAACTTTTATACTTTTTAAATAAAATACAGAAACCAACAAACATGATTATTTATTTGTAGCAAAAAGAATTGTGCATTTTTTCTCATGCCTTCAACTTTAAGCAATAAATAAAGGTATTTAAAACCACAAATTTCCTTATAAGACAAATTTTTTTATTAATTCAATTTTTATTATCCTAACCATTTCTGTTTTTTCCCTAGACCAGAATTTTCTGCTACTTATTAAGTAGAGTCCTGACCATCAGTTTCCTAGAAGATCTTTCGATAAAAGGATTTGCTCTGTTCCTTCAAAGCAGCCGTAAATTCTGCTGAACAAAATAGCCACAGTGTCCATGTTAATGACAGAAATTTTATAGCTATCCAAGTGGCTCCATTCACCTCCTGCCAGATTGCACTCCCTAACTTCCCTTTGGCAATATTTAGTCAATTAAAGGCAAATTGGCTTATGTGGAAAGACAAGACTGTAAAAATTTGAAAGGAAATTATTGTGTTCTATTCATCACTGTATATCCAGTTTCTAGTAGTGTCTGTCACAAACTAAATACTCAATAATGCTTGAAACAAAATAAATTTTAGAAGTTGGAAAAAGGCATTAAAGAAACAGAATTCTCTCTTATTTCAATTTCTTTGCTTAGCAAGTTTGGGATAAGAAACAGATCCAGTTGAATAATTTAGTGACACATACCTTTTTTATGTTATGAAAGCTTTATGATAATAAAGAAGTTTAGAAAATATCACCATCATGATTCATACAAAATTAACTAGGTTTAGGCAATTCCAAGTACATGTCTTCTTAGAATCAAATTGTTCTTTGACTTGAAAACATGATGAATAATATCAGGAAAAACTCAAATGTTCTGGAAACAACTTACACCAAAAGTTTTATATACTAACTCTTATATTCTATAATGATTCTTATAAGAAGAAAATCATATTTTGGCACTCTTTGATCCAAATAACCATAATAGATAAAATATCATGTGAGTGTTTAATAATATGACTTTCTGGATAATAAAGGGTATGAGAGCTTTAACGCTCTTAATAGCTTGTCCGTAGTATAGTCATTTGGAAATAAAATCTCAGTTAAAGTTGACAATTTCCATATAAAACAAAATTTCATCCTATATTTATATTTAAAGAAAGGAATAGCAAAAACCTTAACTCAGGAATTGCAGAACAATAGCCATCTTCTTTGAAGATGTGAAAACTTTTAAACATAGATACAAAAATTGTTTGGTTAAGGAGAAAGTTAATTTGTCAGGTGAACAAGGTGACTTCCTTCTATTAAAAAGGCATTAAGGCTAAAGCTGTTGTACATGAGCTAATTTTGTATAAGCCATGAAAGATACTAGACTCCTTCATTTTACTCCATGTCATCAAAACAGGGATTTAATTGGCTACAATGTAGTTCAATTGAGCCAATAAAAAGTATCATTGATTATGATCTCAATAGAACTGTAATGGCTACCATTTTTTACTGTATTGGCAGGCAAAATTGCATTTTCTCTCCATCTCAGGTCACTTACCACCCAAATAAGCAATTGTTAATGGAACCAGATCATTAGCTTCAGCCGCACTGATTTCTGTGTCACTGCCTGAGTGCACATTTCAATGGACAGAGAATATTCCAGGATGGTTTCTTCTCGTACATGAGAAAGAAATTTGGTAAGTTTTGATAAATGGCTCCATTTATAGCATGAAGAATTACCTAACTGAAAATGCTGACCACTGAATCAGGAAGATGAATGACTGAGAGTAAGAAGGCTGGTTCATACCTACCAACAAAATAAGAGAAAATGTAAATTATTCAAAATAAGGTAAATAATAGTAGAAATACTAATGATACAATAGTAATAATAATCACACAACAAAAACTTCATGATGAAGAACCTACTCTGTTCTAGGCAGTATGTTAAATGATTTTACATACAATTGTTTCATTAACCTTTCAACACTCCCAGGTAAATATATAATTTCAAGTTTACCTAGAGATAATAACACACTTAACTAAAGATTACAAATGAATATGCAAAGCTCAAACTTTGGTCAAAAGGCCACACTACTCTTGTCTAGTAATGCCCAGTAATATCTCTCTTCTGTTATTTTGTGTGTACGTAATTTGTTTGTTTGATGTTATTGACTATGGAAGCAATTCCATTTATTGTCAGTGTCTCCTGCTTGGATTGCAAAACATGTAAAAATTAATTAGGTTATGGGTGGGACTTAATTTTTTTCAGGAAATGGCTGAAAATAAATGAATGAATGAGTAGCCTATAGTTTTCAGCAGGGATATAAACATCAGATGACATTAGTAAAATCTCAAATAAATCATATAGAGCCAAAGGAAATATTAATGTTCTACTTTTTTTTCTCTTTATCATAACTTCCTAAAGATCTGTGCATTGTGTTATTAATTTAAAGGTTGACAGTTTGTGGGCAATCAGTACTGAGCAACTCTATCAGCACAATTTTTTTCAAAAGCACTTGTTCACTTCATGTCTCTGTTTCATATTTTGGTAATTCTCACAATATTTTAAACTTTTCCATTATTATTATATTTGTTATGGTGATATGTAATCAGTGATCTTTGATGCTACTATCATATCATACTTTTGTTTTCATGCTTGCTAACAAAACATCTATTCTGTAGCCTATGGATTAAAGAGTAATTTCAACTTTTAAAGCTTATTATTTAAGAAACACATTGTGAAGGCAAAGTATCTGTACTCAGAAAACTATAGAATACTCATGAAAGAAATTGAGGAAGACACAAAAAAATGGGAAAACGTTCCTGGTTCCTGGATTGGAAGAACAAATATTGTTAAAATGTCTATGCTACCTAGAGCAATCTACACATTTAATGCAATCCCCGTCAAAATACCTTCAACTTTTTTCAAAGAAATGGAACAAATAATCTTAAAATTTGTGTAGAACCAGAAAAGACCCTGTATAGCCCAAGGAATGTTGAAAAAGAAAATCAAAGCTGGTGGCATCATAATTCCAGACCTCAAGCTTTATTACAAAGCTGTAATCATCAAGACAGTATGGTACTGGCCCCAAAACAGACACATAGATCAAAAGAAGAGAATAAAGAGCCCAGAAATGGACCCACAACTCTATGGTCAATTATTTTTTGACAAAGAAGGAAAGAATGTCCAATGGAAAAAAGACAGTCTCTTCAACAAATGGTGTTGGGAAAATTGGACAGCCACATGTAGAAGAATGAAACTGGATCATTTCTTTACACTACACACAAAAAATAGACTCAAAATGGATGAAATACCTAAATGTGAGACAGGAGTCCATCAAAATCGTAGAAGAGAACACAGACAGCAACTTCTTCGGCCTCAGCCACAGCAACTTCTTGCTAGACATATTGCCAAAGGTAAGGGAAGCAAGGGCAAAAATGAACTATTGGGACTTCATCAAGATCAAAAGCTTTTGCACAGCAAAGGAAACAGTCAACAAAACCAAAAGACAACTGACAGAATGGAAGAAGATATTTGCAAATGACATATTAGATAAAGGGCTAATATACAAAATCTATAAAGAACTTCTCAAACTCAACACCCAAAGAATGAATAATCCAATCAAGAAATGGGCAGAAGACATGGGCAGACATTTCTGCAAAGAAGACATTCAAATGGCCAAAAGACACATGAAAAAGTGCTCAGCATCACTTGGCATCAGGGAAATACAAATCAAAACCTCAATGAGAGGGGCACCTGGGTGGCTCAATGGGTTAAAGCCTCTGCCTTTGGCTCGGGTCATGATCTCAGGGTCCTGAGCTTGAGCCCCACATCGGGTTCTCTGCTCAGGGGGGAGCCTGCTTCCCCCTCTCTCTCTGCCTGCCTCTCTGCCTACTTGTGATCTCTTTCTCTCTGTCAAGTGAATAAATAAAATCTTTAAAAAACAAAACAAAACAAAAAGCACAAAACCTCAATGAGCTACCACTTCACCCCAGTCAGAATGACTAAAATTAACAAGTCAGGAAATGACAGGTGCTGTTGAGGATGTGAAGAAAGAGGAACCCCTCCTACACTGTTGATAAGAATACAAGCTGGGGCAGCCACTCTGGAAAACAGTATGGAGATTCCTCAAAAAGTTGAAAATAGAGCTACCCTATGATCCAGCAATTGCGCTACTGGGCATTTACTCCAAAGATACAAATGTAGTGATCTGAAGGGTCACATGCACCCCAATATTTATAGCAGCAATGTCCATAATAGCCAAATTATGGAAAGAGCCTAGATGTCCATCAACAGATGGATGGATAAAGAAGATGTGGTATATGTATATAATGGAATAGTATTCAGTCATCAAAAAATGAAATCTTACCATTTTCAATGACATGGATGGAATTAGAGGGTATTATGCTAAGTGAAATAAGTCAGTCAGAGAAAGATAATTATAATATGATCTCACTGATATGAGGAATTTGAGAAACAAAACAAAGGATCATAGGGGAAGGGAGGGAAAAATGAAACAAGAAGAAACAAGAGAGGGAGACAAACCATAAGAGACTCTTAATCTCAGGGAACAAACATAGGGTTGCTGGAGTGAAGAGGGTGGGAGGGTAGGGGTGGCTGGGTGGGAGAGTATGTACTATGGTGAGTGCTGTGAATTGTGTAAGACTGATGAATCACAGACCTGTACCCCTAAAACAAATAATACATTATATGTTAATTTAAAAAAGAGGCACATTTTGAAAAGCTATAGCTATAAAAGAATGATTCATTTGCTGGATCTGGGCAAAATCAATTGAAACCTTCTGGAAAGGATTCGCCATTCTGGATGCCTTAAAGAACATTTGTGATTCATGGGAAAGTGGCAAAATATCAACATTAAGAGGAGTTTTGAAGGAGTTGATCCCAACCCTCATGGATGACTTTGAAAGGTTCGAGACTCCAGTAGAGGAAGTGACTGCAGACATAGAATAAATAGAAAGAGAACTAGAATTAGAAGTAGAACCTGAAGATGTGACTGAATTGTAGCAATTTCATGATAAATCTTTAACAGATGAAGAGTTGCTTTTCATGGATGGGTAGAGAAAATGGTTTCTTGAGATAGAATCTATGCTTGGTGAAGATGCTGTGAAGATCATTGAAATGACAACAAAGAACTTAGAATATTACATAAACTTAATTGATAAAATAGCTTCAAGGGTTGAGAAGATTGAATTCAAAATTCACCAATTTTGAAAAAAAAATTCTACTGTGGATAAAATGCCAACAAACAGCATCATCTACTACACCTACTACAGAGAAAAAATTCATGAAAGTCAAAAAAAAAATTCATGAAAGTCAGTTTATGCAGTAAACTTAACTGTTAGCTCATTTTAAAAAATTGCTATAGGGGCACCTGGGTGGCTCAGTGGGTTAAGCCTCTGCCTTCAGCTCAGGTCCTGGGATGGAGCCCCGCATCAGGCTCTCTGCTCGGCAGGGAGCCTCTTTCCTCCTCTTTCTCTGCCTGCCTCTCTGTCTACTTGTGATCTCTCCCTGTCAAATAAATAAATAAATAAAATATTTTTAAAAATTGCCATAGACAACCCTGCCTTTAAGAACCACCTCCCTGGGGGCGCCTGGGTGGCTCAGTGGGTTAAGCCTCTGCCTTCGGCTCAGGTCATAGTCTCAGGGTCCTGGGATCGAGCCCCGCATCGGGCTCTCTGCTCAGTGGGGAGCCTGCTTCCCACTCTCTCTCTCTGCCTGCCTCTCTGCCTACTTGTGATCCCTCTCTTTCTGTCAAATAAATAAATAAAATCTTTAAAAAAAAAAAAAAAAAGAACCACCTCCCTGGTCTGTCAGCAGCCATTGATGTAAGGATCCTCTACCAACACAAAAATAATGACTTTCTGAAAGCTCGGATGGTGATTAGCATTTTTCATTAATAAAATATTTGTAATTGAGGTGTATTAGTGTTCTTTCAGACATAACACTATTGCACACTAAATAACCTACAGTATAGTACAAACAGAGCTTTCATATACCAAAAATTTTATTAGACTTATTTTTGTATGATACTCACTTTATTGTGATGGTGTGGAATGCATCCTGCAATATCTTCAAGGTATGCCTGTATCTTTTTTGTAGTTCAGATTTTTGCTTTTAGTGAACTACAATTAGGATTATAAAAATGCACACATTACTTAGTGATTGAAAGAGCAAAAGAAAAATTTGAGAATCAAAGAGAAGTAAAACACAAATCATACAATTCATAGTTACTGAACATACACACATACACACTCTACACACACTTTATTAGTAGCCCTGATACTCAAAGTGTAAGAAGCAACTGGCTGCAGCAAACACCACAAATACACACCCCACAAAACAACATCATGTATTATACATTTAATAAAAATTAAGGGTGCCTGGGTGGCTCAGTTGGTTGAGCAACTGCCTTCGGCTCAGGTCATGATCCTGGAGTCCCGGGATCGAGTCCCATATCGGACTCCCGGCTCTGCGGGAAGTCTGCTTCTCCCTCTGACCTTCTCCCCTCTCATTCTCAGTCTCTTGCTCTCTAATAGATAAGTAAAAAAAAAAATCTTTAAAAAATAAAAAATAAATAAAAAATAAAAAATTAAAATTAAAATGCATTGATAAAATATTCCACATGTTGTTCCCTCTAGCAAGTTCCTACATTTATTTTAATCAATTAATTTAGCAGATTCCTTCTTTCTTGGTTTGATCTCCCTCACCTGCTTCATTGTCTTGTATACTACCTTATATTCTAAAGAAGCTTTTATTTCCAAATCCCTGTCCTTTCCATTGTCAACATTGTCTGCTTGCAACTACTACATTCATCACCGAATTGACATCAAACTGCAATTCAGGAACAGGCACCCGTGTCCTACGGACCATGGCGGGATGGTTGGATGTGAGTAGATCAAACATGCCATATCACAAAATGAATGTGGGCTAGAAGGTACCAGTACCGGAGAAAAGTTATACCAAATACAATCAAAAGCATGGGGAAAAACCTTTAGCCAGGTACAGAAGAAAAATCATGCACAAATAGTGTGTTTAATGAAGCAGTAATTTTGTCAGGAGGAACTAAAAGAGTTCATAGGACATCTGTTAGGAGGCATCCTTTATTGAACTCCTCCCCTTCCCATAGTGAACCAGATGCTCCTAAGATACATAAGCCTGTGTTCCTATCCTTCAAGGGTATGTTGGATCTGGTAGTTGTACTGTAGAGTTTGTATATTTTTTCCAGTGAATGCTTATTGAATATTTTAACATGGATTCAACCAACTATGTAAAATGTGATCTCTGCCTCTAGGGGACCTGCAGGGTAACTGAAGAAGTAAGACATGTCCATACCAAAATAAAATATTCTTTTAATACAATGTGTCATGGAGTTTAGAATTTATGGCATTAGAAATAAACCTTAGAGGTTTTCAATTCTAGTGATTTTTCTCCTTATTTTCAAGGACTGGGGTTCCACTGGAGTACTTTAAGAATTAATACTCATCTCAAGGGAAAGACAGAGCTCATCTAAATATTCATATCCTTACAGAGCAGCTAGGTTGACATTAATATCCCAAGAGCATTTGCTAGTAATTAGCAGAGCTGAGACCAGGAATAATTAAGTGTCAATGTGCAGTAAAAGTAATACATGCTATCTGGTTTCAAAGGGGAGAGGCATTAGATCAATACACATATAGTACTAAAGCATAGCCTTATCACTTTTAGAAGCTAAGTTCTAAATTTCCCAGTTATCCATAAGTGCATAATCCATGTTAAGGATTTGAAAATATTTAATTTTAGAATATTTAGTAGGGGCCAAATTTGTTCTTTTATTTTTCTGTTATGAAGGGCTCAAAAATTATTCCATTATTCATTTCAGTATTAGCCTAAGTTCTATGTAATTAGGAGGTAAAGATAAAATCCATATGATTGACTTCAAAGGCAAAACAAATGAGTTTGGGATGATCTACTTTTTTTCCATAGCTTATTTTCATTAGCAGGGGTTATTAAGAATTAGCATTCTTTCATTTTCAGTGGATTTTCAAAACTGATTTACTCTATAAGTTTAATAGATTTAAAGTGGAGGTAGAGGGTAGAATGAATAATAAAATAGACTTTTATGCTCTCAAATCTTTTTTATATGGGCTTTATGCACTCATTTACTTAAAAACACTGAGAAAACAATACAATATAGTGGCTTGACACATGTTTCTTGGGCTAGATTTACTGTTTAAATGTAGCACTCACCATTGAAGCATAGTAAAACAAGTTCCTTAACTTTTCTAATCTTTAGTCAATTCTTGTGAAATATAGGAATTAGAGTGGCATCCATCTTTCTGTGTTTTTATAAGATTAAAATTATATGTTTAAAGTACTTAACACAACTCCAAATGCTTAGTATAAACACTGAACAGATGATAGAGATTAATACTAAGCATCACATACCTACAAGGCATCATAGTAGGTACTGTGGATAAAGAATTAAGCTAACACCTCTCAGGCTTATGGAAGAAGATACATATATTAATTTCTTTCAAAATATTAGTTTTGAAAAAACTGAACTTTCATAAATTTACTTCTGAGTAGTGGTGGTAGATGGAGAGAAATTTATTTTAAACTAAAATAGAAAATAATGACAATGATGAACTCGTGTGTGTGTGTGTGTGTGTGTGTGTGTGTATTTTCCAATATATTTGAAATGACCAAAAGGAAAAATGCAATGCTATAGACTAGGTGCCATGAGCACAATAAATGGGTAGTTTGCCTTGTTCTGGAAATCTAGGGTTGTAAAGCTCTGGAAAGTGTTTTCTGACTGAGATTTTTCACAAGTGCTCCAATTCTCCTTAGAACCTGAATATAGGTCACTTGAAGACTGAGGGAGCATTCTCAGAGTCCTCAGGTACAGATACTGAAAAACACACAGGCTAATCTGTCCTACTCAGCTTGGGTTACTATCACAAAATATCAGAGACTGGATAGCTTAAACAACAAACATTTATTTCTCAGTTCTGAAGACTGGAAAGTCTAAGATGAAGGTGCTAGTTGATTTGGTTCTTGGTGAGGCCCTCTTCCTGGCTTGTAGAAGGCCACCTTCTTGATATATCTTCACATAGCTGAGAGAGGAAGATCTGGTGGTGCTTGCTTTTCTTATAAGGATGTTAATCTCATCATGAGACCTCCACTTCCTTTGGATCATCAAAACCTAATTACTTCATAAAGGCCCAACTTTTTTTATCATCAAATTTGGGATCAGATCTTCAACATATGAATTTTGAGGGGACACAAGCATTTGGTCTATAATACTACCTTTAATATCACTGCATTTTCCCCCTCATCCTAGGTCAAATATAGGCTCCTTTTCCCTTAATGGTGGCTTTGGTCTTTTTCAGCTGTCAGGTGTGACTGTATGGAATAATCTCAGAAAATGAAAGTTATACACATCTGAACTGCTTTTCATAGATGTCAAAAGTTGAGTTTAATTTACTATAAGCTATTTAAGAGCAATAACTCCATTTTATCCCATGCTTATTTTACTGTTTTGCAGGATGTTTGACAAACAGAAGCAATTAAAAAATCACTTTGGAATTAAAATCAGTTCTATTTAACAAACATTTACTGAGGGTCTTCAAGATAGGACTATGAAAGTGCTAAAGATAAAAACTGGAAAATAATACAATTTCTGCTCCCAAGGAGTTTATAATTGAATATAGAGACAGACATAAGCTAAAAATATGTGCAAAGCAAAATGGGGTAAGTGCTCTAAAAATGGCAAACCAGGGAGAAACACAAAAAAAAATTACGAGGTTAATCAATCTGGATCAGAAAGGATTTCCCAAAGGAAATTTGAGATATGGCTTTAAAAATGAATAGGGTTGTACTGGCCTATAATGCCAATTACAGATAATGCATAAGGAATGCAGATGTTAGCACAGAGGTGCAAGGGCCTTGAAATGATACTATATATATATGTGTATATATATATATATATATATATATATATATATATATATATTCCTTTAACATTTTTTAAAATAAAATATTTGATAGAAACAAAAAAAAGATATATCTAAGTTTAAAATAGAGTTACAATCCTATGCTCTACTAATAATTTCATATTTGTATGAACATTTTGGGCAGAAGTCTCTTGTGAGATTCAACTTGATATTTTACATTTGTGATGAGCACTTTAAGGTAATTGTCCCTAAAATTAAGACAAAGATGAAAAAACATGGTATGCTATAAGCAAGGGACAGAGACTCAATATAACTTCAGAGTTCTAACTGCTTTTTCTCCCCATTCTGAAAAAAAATAACATAGTCTATCTACAAAAAAAAGGAGAGATACAATTGAATTAATTTTTTTATACATTATAAATAAGGAAGCGAGAGATAGATGCCACTGTAAGATAAAGGAGGGGAAAGATCAACATTAAGTCCATGTTCAACTTATATATTTACAAGTTGAACTTGTATATTTACAAGTTGAACTTGTATATTTACAACTTGTATATTTACAAGAGATCAACTTGTATATTTAACTATTTAAAAATAAAGTATAGCAGTGCTTGGGTGGCTCAGTGGGTTAAAGCCTCTGCCTTCGTCTCAGGTCGTGATCTCAGGGTCCTGGGATTGAGCCCTGCATCAGGCTCTCCGCTCTGTGGAGAGCCCCTCTCTCTCTGCCTGCCTCTCTGCTTACTTGTGATCTCTCTCTTTGTCAAATAAATAAATAAAATCTTTAAAAAAGTAAAAATCAAGTATAAACCAATGTTTTAAATGCTAAAATTAAATGTTTTCTATAATACAAACTTAGGCCAGTATTCAATTATAAGTGTATCCAATTAAGCCAATATTCAATTATACATTCATAATTTGCAAGTAACTATTTCCCAGACCATGAAGTTCTGCCCTCCTTTAAGTAAAATATCATTTAAGATCATATAAACTTATGAAATTCACTGTTTAAAGTCTTATATTTCAACATCAATTATGTTTTGTTAAAATGTCATTATAATAAACTTGGAAGCCTAGTTTAAAAAAATGAATAGGATTTTTACAGGTAGAGAAATAGGAAAGGTTGACAGACAATATGAAAAAGAATACAGATGAATGGAAATGTTTGGTTAAAAGCCAAATATGGAGAAGGTAGAAATTGTGCCAGAACAAAAGCTTGGAGGTGTACCTTAAAACCAAATTGAGAAAACTTAGAATACTATTCTGAAAAGTTTTTTCTGTGGGTAACGAGGGAAATTGAAGGTTTTATGGGATTGAGGGAGACATGATCTTAGCCCATTTTTAGCAAGATAAATCAGAAGGTAGTATGACAGATAGATTGGAAAGAGATAGAATAATGATGTCTAGTTCCAATAACCAGAGAAATATAATTTAGGGAGGAACTAGTATAATGACAGAGAAAATGAAAAGGAGAGGAGCAGATGAAAATGCTGTTATGTGATAGAAATAGTATTTGGCAACTAAATTATTTTAGAAAGAGAGGTATTAAATACAACCTTCTAATTTTTAGCTTGGGTAACTTGAAAATGATTATTACTATTAATCAAGATAAGAAACAAAAGAATAACAATGATAAAACAGCTAATGCTCCTAGAGATTTAAGTCTCATAACAAACCTTTGAGTCAAATATGCTTTTATTATCCCCATTTCTCAGATGAAAAAGCTAAGGATCAGGGAGGTTAAGGAGTCTGCCCAACCAGAGTAACGGAATTGGTTAGTATCACAGCTGGGATCCAAACTCCTGTGGTCTTATATCCTGGTCCTGGTTGTTAGTCATTATGCCATTCCGTTTCCCCAAAAGAAAGAGGAAGAAGTAGCCTGAATTCTTCTCAGAAGAACTCAGAAGAACTCAGAACTCAGAAGAAGCAGTTGAGTTTTTAAGGTGCTAAATTTGCAGTATTGTCAAGGCATTAAAGTGGAAATATCTGGCAAGCATTTTATGGAAATTTGAATCTCTTGTTTAAGAAAATGTTTTTAAGCATGGACCAATCAATACTATTACCTCTGAAAACTGAGGACATAGGTACCTAAAAATAAACCTGCAAAAGTTTTTGTTGTTGTTGTTTGTTTTTTTTTACTCAATCTGAAAATATAAAGCATATGTGATGAGCTTTTTCTATTGCTAGGTAACTAATTTACAGTTTCATAAATCCAGATCTATTTTCCTATTTCTCTAGTTTAGTTAAAAGTAACAGTAAAAATATGAGATTTAGGTTTGATAGGTAAGAATTTTAATCTGATTAAAGAAAAGCTTCCCCATATATGACTGTATATGAATATAAAAATTCCCTTTGAACTCTAGTTAGCCTCTCTCCTAGATAACAATCTTAAGCTGAACCCTCACCCATCACATCTCCATCTCCTGGCATATTGCTATCTATTGCTGTGGAAAGATAGGCACTTCAAGAGAAAGCACATTAGTTAAGCATCAATTGCAACTTAATGGGCCAAAGTATTTGAATGATATTCTACAATGACATTATAAATCTTTTCTTTAGATTGTTGAGGGAATATGCTGTATCTCACTGGAAATCTCTAATGTGGACTTAAGCTATCAATAATCTTTTCATAAAAAAGCCAATTGAATAGATAGATATATTTGGAGAACAAATAACCCAGAATGAAAGTAAAAATGCAATAATGTAACGGGCTAAATATTGGGGTAACACGGTCTGTTGTGAAAGAGATATGACAGAGAAAGATGGAAAGAGCTCCGGAGGAATAGAGAAAGAAAATTAATTTTAGCACATGAATCACAAAAGCTATGTTATTTTTCTGTCTTCTTCAGTAGATGCTCACATCATTCCATCTCCAATCAAGTGAGTAGCAGGTGGCATTTTTATGTGGCTGAATGAGAGGACTAAATCAGCCGAGCGGGTAATAGCTTGCTGTAAGCCTAGCCAGTCTTATCCAGAGATAGCAAAAGCTGTGCCTACATAACTGGGTTTAAATATGATGCACTCACTCATTTTTTTCTCAGTTACACTATATGTTACCAATGTTAGCAAGTGCACACAGGAAGAGATGATTCAAATAGTAAGACTGTAAATTCAGGGCATAGAAAAGAGGCACCATCATTCCTCCATCACCTGACATCCCCTCAAGATGGCACAAATTCTTGAAATTCATAGGTAATATCAGACATTTGTCATGGAAATGAAAACTTAGGAAATAATTTCTTAATGAGGTTTCAATGATTGATAAAAAATGTTTCAAGAAATAGGGAATTGCTTATAAGATACAGAGAGGAGAGATAAAGATAAAACCTCTGAATGTCTGAAGGAGAAGAAAGTAGAAGTGCTGATTCTTGATTTCTTCATACTCTATTGATTCATATTCATTTATCCAACACATATTAATTAGGCACCTACTGCATATCCAGCACTATACCTAGCACTAGAGATTCAAATCTAATTCAAACCAAAGGGTTTACAATCTGCTAGAGTCTTTGAGGAGAGGACAGAAAGAGGATGCATATTTGTTAATATAAAATAAATAAGTAATTAAATTTATATGGGATGTGGGGTGGTTCAAAGCAATAGAGAGAACAGTGGAGGGAAAAGGGTGATGTAATGATGGAGTGAGGCCTAAAATTTCAAATATGGTGTTTTTAGGTAGTTTCCTTGACAAGACAACATTTGAACAAAGACTGAGAGTAGGGGAGAGAATGAGCCATAGATACCTAGGGAAAGAGCATTTTAGGGACAGAGAAAAGCATGAAATGCCTTGAGGCTGGAGTGGGTCTAGCATATCTGTGGAGCAGCAAGAACAATATGGCTGGAACAGAGTGAATATTAGTAGGGGAAATAGGAAGAAATGAGATTTGAGAATGAGGGCATTGACAGTTCCTGTAGAACTTGGTAGATTGCTGTAAAGGATTTGCTTTCATTTTGAGTGACATGGAAACTATCCTTCTATGTTGCAAATAAATTGTGGGGGACAAGAACAGGAGCAGGAAGATGTTAGGAGGTTATTCAATTAATCCAGATGAGACTTAACAATGGTATAAATCTGGGAAATAATGGTGGGAGATAAAGACCTATGGTCGGATTCTGGATGTATTTGGAACAGGAATGTTGAAGGATATGAAAGAAAAATGTTGGGGTGCCTGAGTGGCTCAGTGGGTTAAGCCTCTGCCTTTGGCTCAAGTCATGATCTCAGGGTCCTGGGAGGGAGCTTCGCATCAGGCTCTCTGCTCAGTGGGGAGCCTGTTTCCTCCTCTCTCTCTGCCTGCCTCTTTGCCTACTTATGATTTCTCTCTCTGTCAAATAAATAAATAAAATCTAAAAAAAAATAATAAGAAAAATATTTTTTGACAGAAAATCCAGAATGATGGTGTTTCTATTTATATAGATGGGAAAGCAATTTTAAAGTGGAGATTGGCAATATTATTTTAAATGTGTTAAGTTGCCACATGAAGATCTACTCATAAAAATGAAGATTTACTTGTACATTTGTTTATAACTTTGGAGATCTGGGAGAACTCTGACCTGAATTTATACATTTGGGAAATATCATCACTAGATGGTATTCAAAATCATAAGATTGAACAATGTCAACAAGGAAATAGTATAGAGAAAAAATATTGTGCAAGTACTTAGACATGGAGCATTCTGAACCTAAAAAGGAAGGGAGGTGAGAAAAAATAAACAAAAAGATGTGATAAGAAAGAACCTGTCAGATAGGAAAGAAAATCAGGAGAGTGTCAAATTTAGGAAACTGATAGGAGAAAGTTTTTTTCTGTCCATCATGGGAAAGAATGATCAATGGTGTCAAATGCTACTGATAGGTCAAATAAAACGAAAACTGAGATTTAATCATTGAAATACACAACTCAAAGATCACTGGTGACCTTGAATAATAGAAGTTCCAGTAGAACAGTAGAAGGGAAATGTCTAAATTAAATGGGTTGAAGAAAAAAACAAGAGGGGCAAATTGGAAGAAAATCAGTATAGACGGATCTCTCAAAGACCTTTGTGGTATGGAGTAACAAAAATGTAGAGAATGCTGGAGGAAAAATTGAATTGAAAGAGAGATTTTTTTTAGGGAGGTATGGGAGATAGGATCACAAATTATTGTATACTTGTGTGAAAATGAATTGCTCCAACAGAGAGAGAACCTGATGGTACATGAGAATGAGGGAAGATTATGGGGGCAGTGGCCCTAACTAGGGGAGAAGGGCTGAATTAAAGTTTAAAAATAGAAGTGGTTAACTAGGATCTGGGTTATTTATATTATAGTGTAAAGGAAGGCAGGGGGAAGACAGAATACATTGGCACAAATGCAGGGATGCTTGAGTAAAAGTGGTGTTAGGAATGTGTGGCAGTGAAGTAGAAAATATAATCATCAGTTGAACATGAGCATGAGGAGAAGGTTTTGGAAATTTGAAGAGAGAGAGCATTAAATAGTCATCTAGAGGCTTGGAGATTAAGAAATGTAGCACAATTGTATGATAGCAAAGGATAATGGTCTTCAGAATAATAATCATGAAATTAAAGTGACATTAGTTAGCAGCAGTGTGTTTTCCTCTAACTGTTCAGCTGCTGAGGTACAATTGTATGTGGATACATAGATTTATCTAGAGTAGGAATTTTGTTAAGCAAGTATAAAGAATGAGAGAAAGTCAAAGGAATTGACAGTATATGCAAGGAAATAATTTAATGATGGGAAATGCAACTTAAGCTGATTAGGAAGTGAAATGAATATAGAATGGGGCATATGGAAAAGACATACCAAGCCAATATTCCTTTTGCTCTAAATCACCTTAAGGCCATCGCTTCTCGGCCTTTTGGCTAAGATCAAGTGTAAATCACCTTAAGGCCAGATAATGGACAAGTTGGAATTAACTCTATAGCCCAGAGACCACTAAAATTATTAAAACTATCCAATCCTAAATTTACTTAGCTTGCCTATTGTTTTGTCCATTCTTCCCCTCAATAAGCCCAATAAAGTCTCTCTCCATGCTTTTCCTTTGCCTCCTTCTGCCTCCTGACCCACCTGTTACTTCTGTAGGTGACCCTCTTTAGTGTGGTGTGTCCACTTCCCTTGAGAATTATAAGTAACAAACTATCTTTCTGAAGGCAATTATCACTTAAACTGTTGGCCTTACCATGACTGATTGAGACCAAAATCCCTGGTACCTTTTAATACAGTAGGTATAAAACATAACAGGAGTAGTATGAGAGAAAGTAACAGTAGGTTAGTATATAAAGTCTTCTAGACACAAGATGATGAAAACTAGAATTTATAGATAAGTGTAGTAAAGAGGAGTAGTGGAGGAAGGGGAACCCTTTTACACTGTTGGTGGGAATGCAAGTTGGTGCAGCCACTTTGGAAAACAGTGTGGAGATTCCTCAAAAAATTAAAAATAGAGCTACCCTATAACCCTGCAACTGCACTACTGGGTATTTACCCAAAAGGGTACAGATGTAGTGAAAAGAAGGGCCATATGTACTCCAATGTTCATAGAAGCAATGTCCACAATCGCCAAACTGGAAAGAGCCAAGATACCCTTCAACAGACAAATGGATAAGGAAGATACGGTCCATATATATACAATGGAATATTACACAGACATCAGGGAGGATGAATACCCAACTTTTGTATCAACATGGATGGTACTGGAGGAGATTATGTTGAGTGAAATAAGCCAAGCAAAGAAAGTCAATTATCATATGATTTCACTTACTTATAGAGCATAAGGAATAACATGGAGGACATTAGCAGAAGGAAAGGAAAAGTGAATTGGGGGTAAATTGAAGGAGGAGACAAAGCATGAAAGACTGTGGACTCTGAGAAATAAACTCTGGGTTGTGGAGGGGACAGGGTAGGGGGATGGGTGAGCCTGGTGGTGGGCCTTAAGGAGTGCATGTGTTGTATGGAGCACCGGGTATGCTGCATAAACAATGAATCTTGAAACTCTGAAAAAATAAAATTAAATTTAAAAAAAGGAGTAAGTGTCATGGTCTTGCAGCATAAGTGTCAGGTTTGGCTAGCAAACCCTGAGATGGTGAATGAAAAGATTACTCCAGATGCCAAAGTAGGAGAAAGAAAAGGGCGAGAAGTCCAGACATCCTAGTGGTGAAAGGCCTCAAGCCGAGCTCTCTCTCCACTTTTATTGTCAGTTTATACACACCATGTCCAAGAGAAAAACAAGAATGTGTAGCTTTAATGATAGGAAAATAACATATAGATTAGCATACAAAAGCTGCAGAGCTCATGACCTGTGTGCAAGGCAAAGAGTTCATTAAGTACGTGACCACCGTAGGTGTCTGTACTTTAAACATTTACTCCCTATATGAGAACCGTGAGCTGCCATAAGAATCTGGATGTTTTCAGCCGAAAAATTTCAAAGGAAGCCCAGTGTTCCTGACACTCCTCCTTTGCTTTTCAATTAGTCTCATCCAGGGAGTTATATACAAGTCAGATTTTATCTATCCAGGCACTGTAAATCCGCACACATAAGATTCAAAATGTGTGGTTTATAGGAGAATGGAATAAGAATGGCCTAAGATAGGCAATGAAGACCATGGAACATACCTTCTACCGTCTAGAAAACAAGAGTGTAGTTATCTTCCACTTGAAAAAGTTGTCAAGGAAGAAAAGTCTTCTGGGAGAACCAGATATCTGTTAGAAGGCAAAGAAAAAGGAAACATGAAGAGATTAAAGATATAGAGGATGTTTCTGATGAATTATAGCAAGTTCTATAAGACATAGTAAAAAAAAATGTAAGAAGTGGGGAATATGGGGCACCTGGGTGGCTCAGTGTGTTAAGCCTCTGCCTTCGGGTAGGGTCGTGATCTCAGGGTTCTGGGATTGAGCCCCACATCGGTCTCTCTGCTCAGCGGGGAGCCTGCTTCCCCCTCTCTCTGCCTGCCTCTCTGCCTACTTGTGCTCTCTCTCTCTGTCAAATAAACAGATAAAACCTTAAAAAAAATAAAGAAGTGGGGAATAGTGGGAAATTGGTTAAAAAATAATAACTTATGTCAGGACTAGAATGTGGGTATAGGCATAATTGGGAAATGATTTTTTAAAGGTGACTAATGAAAATAGGAACACAAGCACAATACCATTAGTGCTAATGGTCTCTAAGCAAATGGTGTGATGGACAGGTTGGGTGTTAGAGAGGAGCAGGAGAGAGGATCTCTTCCAGATGACATGGAATTATAGAACCCCCGTTTTATTTCTGCTAAAGCAAGGGCAGAGACTTGAAAGACATGGTATGGGACATGGAGAACTGTCTTACTCTGGTTTCACAGAGCTTCCAGGGTCCCTCTTGAATAAGAGATTCAGATGCATTTATAATTAGTTTACTATTCATGTATATGTAATTAATAGTTGCCCACCTACTCATTTGCCTTAGTAAATTCTGAATGTTGAGTACAATAGATCCATGACGATATGTCAATTAAGTGTTCAATTGGGCAAAATTGTGGATGTTTTGATATAACTAAGATCAAAGTGATAATTTCAAAGGCATGGCCTCATGGTTTGCTGTTTGCACAGAATGGTGGTGTGTGTTGGTTATTTCGTGCACTCTAATGGCCATTTGTACTCACACAAAAGTATCTTCTACTAGCAATCTGTTACTGGTTACAGCACCTGAGATACCTATCTCAGATTTAAGAAATTTATTATTTGGAGATAAAGGAGCAACAAAAAGGAGATGGTATAGATCAAAGAAGTAGAAAGTTAAAGAAAAAAAAAGCTACTAAATCAGAGATGAGTTTTCAGTCAAAGTTTAGCCCCAGGCATCTCACAACTTATAAGGCAAAGCTGAAAGAAAGGGTTTTGAAGAAAAAAGAAATCAAGTCTGCTTTACCTTTTTGGAGCTATGTTCACTTTTGGGCTTGGAGAATCTCATAGCTTTACATGTTCATTTTATCTTTATAGATTAATCAGTTGGGAAGAATGAGACATGCTGGCAGATCATGTCTGTCTGACACATCCTATCAAAACTTTGAACTTGGTAGTTGGCAGCAAAGAAATGTCACAAAGTAATTGCAGGGTAGAGAACTGAACTCCTACACTAAATGCTGGCTGAACCTAGCAGCTACCATGTTCATGGTAATAAAATGAGACTCTCTTTTTTAATAGATGACAATTTACAGGAGGGCAGTGAAATTGTGTGTTCTCCATTATTGTACTCTTACAGTTTATTGCAAGTCCAAACAATAGCACTAAAAGAAAAAAATAGTAAATATGCTATGCCTATGTGATAAACATAATAAAAGTAAGGTTTCATCCTTCTATTCACATAGACTGCCTTGTAAATAGTACACCCTGGAATTGTGCAAATTGGCACATCTATGCCTTCCTTAATAATGAATGACTCATATACCCTGTAACATTCATTAGGTTCTTATTGTGTGTTAAGTGTATATTAAATACTTTACATCTAAGATCCTAGTTATTCCTTATAATAAGACACTGAAGCAGATAATACTTTAATACTATTGATATGCTCAATATCATAAAGTTGGTAACAGAGGAGTTCAAGATTGAGAGTCGACTGTATAGTTGGATTAGGTGTCTATAGATTATGCCCGTAGTTAAGAGCTGTGGAGATCATAATGATGACACTGATATGTTAATTTGTTCTCCAAGTACTTGTGTTTTTGCTGGGGGAAATGTAAGCAAAGAAAATTACAGACCTGTAGTTTCTGACAATAGTGCAGAAAGAGGGAAGATAGCCCTTTTGAAGTTAGAGTAGTTGAATTAGTACTTTCTAAGGTGAAGTAGCATGAAAATGGTTTGGAGTTGTATCAGTGATTTGGGAAGACAAGAAAGGTAAGTAGAGAACTCCAAATGGAAGGGACAGCTTTAGCAGAAGTGGAGAGAGAAGTAAAAGAATGATCTCCATCAGATTAGAAAACCTTATAGGGAATATATTCCAAAAAAGAAAAAAAAAAAAGGATTATGTTCCAGGATACTTTCCTTGACATTTTGGTGGTTTTTAGGCTATTTTTTTTTTTTTATTTTGCAGAAAGACAATCAAATTCTCCCTTTCCTTGTAGTCTTTATAACATTTTGATGGCTATACTACCAGAAGTTTCATCCAGATCTCCTCTCAGTCTTAATTGGAAGAAAGTGGAATAATCAGCATTTATATTTATTTATTTATTTATTTATTTATTTTTAAAGATTTTATTTATTTGACAGAGAGACAGAGATCACAAGTAGGCAGAGAGGCAGGCAGAGAGAGAGGGGGAAGCAGGGTCCCTGCTGAGCAGAGAGCCTGATGTGGGGCTCAATCCCAGGACCCTGAGATCATGATCTGAGCTGAAGGCAGAGGCTTTAACCCACTGAGCCACCCAGGTTCCCTGAATAATCAGTATTTAAAGATAATGATCTTGAAATGATGAAGTACATAAAAGCTGGAGCCCACTATTTTATTTATATGTCAATACTAATTAAGAAGACCCAACTTTGTCTGAAAATGCCTACAATGTATCTACTCCTTACAAGACTTGGAGAAGATGTGGCTATATTTTTCATAGGGCTTCTATAAAGATATAAAAAAAGAAAAGTTTTCTTCTGGGGGAGGGCTCTACCACGTATCTAATTGTACCTAGGGTGCTGTTTCTTTGTTCCATATGAATAATTAAACATTTCTGAGGCATGGAATAAGTTAGGCTCCTAGGCTTTCTCTTTAAATGGAGAAATTAAAATAGATAATATTTAGAACAATTTTTCTTCCCTCCACCTCATCTCAGCTCCAATCTCTGCATTTCTTTTTTTAGAGTTTTAGATTTTTATTTTCAGGTGTATAGTGAAGGATTTTAATTTGAACCTCTGAGTTTCTTTAAGGTTGTAATTTAAACTAATAATAGCCAACACCTCCCTTTGAGTTTCTATAGCAGCTATTACAATAGTACCTAACATTATTAATATTTAAGAAGGAATCATTATAGTTTTAGGCATGAGACAAATTGAAAATTTTAGCATTAATTGAACACTATTGTTAATGACACCTTTGCTAATTCATGGTTAAGTCAACTTGTATTGCTTCATTAGAGACAGAAATTTGGAAGTACAGTGATGGGAATAATCTCAGTTTGCAGTAGTTTGTCAAGTTTAGTGATATAAAAAATGATATTTTACTCTGAGCATCAAAGCCTAAAACATCCAGACATCTGAGTATTAGAACTGTCAGTTTGGTAGGATGAAAAGCAGAAAGGAAACGCTTAATCTCTCATTTAGATTACCATTTGATGTAGCTGTTCCTCAAGTTAACCCCATCTTAACCAAAACATAAGAAATGAAAGACCTTAGATGTGTAGGTATTTTTTAAAACACAATGAAGTTTAAACTTTTCTATTCTGTAACTACAGAAAAATGTGCTGTAAGTCTAGTTTGGTATATTTTTAAAAATTAGGATTTATCTAATTTCTTTCTAATACCTTGGTACTCATATAATATTTGCCTTTTGCTCCATCATACAGTTGATACTAGTATTATAGGCCTGACAAATTTCTCTGCATGTATGAAATAGAATTAGTTTTTAAAGGTTTTGGGAGAAAAGTAGATCAAGAATATTGGTAGGAGAAATGACCAGAAACAAGAGACAAAGAATAAATTAGGCAGTTATTTTGGTGACCTTGCAGTTTCCTTAATTTTCCTGTCACC
The DNA here is from genome assembly GCA_028533885.1 of Nasua narica. Taxonomy (NCBI): domain Eukaryota; kingdom Metazoa; phylum Chordata; class Mammalia; order Carnivora; family Procyonidae; genus Nasua; species Nasua narica. Next base: position 63,738,879 of record CM052815.1, read on the forward strand.
ATCCTTGAGTGTCAAAAAATTTTTTTTCTTTGTTTTGGACTCTGATCATCTGCCCACTTCTTCCTTTCTGTTTTGAAGGAATTTTCAAATCCTTTCTAGATTTGACCTCTTCCTGGAGACCTATAGCTGAGTTTTTCCCAGACTATTGAATATTTCCAAATTACCTCTGTGCTTCATATTCTCTACACAGAAATCAACTTTTCTCCAAGTCTTGCACTCCTTCTCTTAGCATTAATCTTAACAATCATATTTTTTTCTGGCTAAGTATCCATCCTTACCCAGTTCAATTGATATCACGAGTATTCCCTAAATTCCTACTCAAACAACTGGGCTAGAAAGTGACTGTGATAGAAATGTATATGTAAAAAAAAAAAAAAGAAATGTACATGTAATAATATTTTTTAAATCAAATGCCTTTCTGATGGAACAAACAGAATGATTATTAAAATCACCTGAGAAAACTTAATAAATTTCTAATATCATAGCAGGCACTGAAGAACATTCAGAGAAAAGCACATAGATATAAAACCTTGCCCCTAATGTAATTATTCTAGAGAGTAAATAAAACTGCCTAAAAAAGAATGGGGTACACTTTCTTTAGGTATCATATCAATGACAAAAATGTGGTGTCTGTGTAGTTTACATGTAAATGTGGAAGGGAGGATGGTAAAGCTTCAAAATGTCTTCTTTTGAAAAAGATTTACTCCACACAGTTATGTTCTCTGGAGGATAAGACAAGAGTTTTATGTCTCTAGAAAATTTATAGGGAATGTCTCCTCAGTGCATTAAATTGGTACCATACATTGGTTAAAGGCATGGATTTTGGATGCAAAAAAATGTGAATTTGAGCTCTAGCTCTGCCTCTTATTATCTCTATAACCTTAAGCAATTTACTAACCCTCTCTGGTATACTCACCCTCTCTGAGAGGCTAACCCTCCCTTGTACTGTAACTCTCTCTGATATGCTAACTCTCTCTCATGCTAATTATCTTTGTGTTACTCATCTTGTCTGATGTACTAAGCCTCTCTGATGTACTAGCCCTCTCTAGCATGCTAACCTGCTCTGATACATTGACCTTCTCTAACCTCATCATCATCAGTAAACTGGCAATTATAATAATACCTTCCTCAACACAATTTTGTGAGGGTTACATTAGATAATAAATTTAAAATGGTTAATATAATGACTAGGTAATAGGAAATGCACAATAAATACCTTCTACTTTTGTTATTACTCGAATTGGTTAAAAGAGGATCATCATGATTAATAAAATACTTAGTGGACACTTTATTGTTGATATAAATTTGAAGCAGAAACTTTTTATATAAAACAAAACAAATATGAACTTCCTTACTTTTTTTTAAAGATTTTATTTATTTTTTTGAGAGACAGAGAAAGTGAGAGAGAGCATGAGAGGAGAGAAGGTCAGAGGAGGAAGCAGACTCCCCGTGGAGCTGGGAGCCCGATGTGGGACTCGATCCTGGAACTCAAGGATCATGACCTGAGCGGAAGGCAGTTTCTCAACCAACTGAGCCACTCAGGTGCCCCGAACATCCTTATTTTTATATAACTTATCTTGTTTAAGATCTCCATTCTGTGGGTTGTTAAAAAAAAAAAAAAACAAACAAACTCAGTAATACAAGCCTTTTTCTATGTTCCCATGCATGCATAACATTCTGGGGATGTTTATTTTATGTTGATCTATCTGCATGGGGGGACAGTATCTTGGTCCTCATTCAATATCTTCATTGACCGCTAAGAATGCCCCCCCCCCACACACCTTTCTTTTCCTGGACTCACAATAAACACAGTATTTCTGTGTAGATATCAAAATTCTGTTGCACTTGCACATGCTCATGAGTAATGCCATTATTTTCTTTCCATACTAATAAGTGGGGAAATTGCCCAGATATATCAGAGCCATTTCTGGTGTCTTTCTGCCTCACTAGGATACTAACATGAGGCCTGACACTTTACTTTTCTCTTAGTGCCTCATAAAGTTAGGAGACTGAATCATCCCTTCTCACCCTGGGACTTTGTAGGAGGGCATCTCAGTGTTAGGGAGGCCTCAGACTCCTTTTGCAACCATAGGCACTTCAATGATCTCTTCATTCTTTCCAGCTCTTCTCCATTCCCTCATCAAGGTACTATTTTCCAGTATTTGGCAATAGAGTAGCTCTTGTTCTACCCATTTTTCTATATGCCACTACTTGAAATGCAGAAATTGACTCTTATTTTATTTGTTATGTTTTCTTGCATCTACAGGCATGTAATTTCATGGGTGACTGAGGTGCAAGGGCTACAGGAATCAAAATAGATATGTAAGTTTTAGAAAATAAGCTTTCAAGGGTTTGATAACTTTGACAAATTTCTGTTACCTAGAAAGTGCAATGAAATTCCTAGCCAAATGTTATTAGCCATGGTCCATATTTTGGACTTGACTCTACATGGCCAGAACATAGATTTTGCTACAGTTTTTAAGGGTCATGTTGGAGTTTTCCAGGTTAATACAAAGGGTTAATCTTTTAATCATCAGGGGAAATCTGACTGAGGCTTGTGTTAAGGTTTTCATCCTGGAACTGTTAGGAATAAGAAGAGATGGTTCAAAATGGAAGCTTGAAAAATGGTTAGCCTTTTGCCAAATTGGCCTTCTACAAACACTGAAATAATTTTACTATTGAAATATAAAGAAAGACATAATTGACAGAGTTAGTTATAGATTTGCTTTTCTAGAGATTTTTTAATGAGAGACACTGGGAAGAAGCAAAAGTCTAGATTAAAATATAGAATCAGGTTGAGTTCCGGTTTCAAAGTATTGTGTGGTCTGAGAAAATGCAGGGAATCATCTCAATCTTTTGGTATTGGTTGAGTCCTGATTTGTGGCCCATTATGTGGTCTATTCTGGACAAAGTTCCATGTACACTTGAGAAGAATGAATATTCTGTTGTTTTAGGGTGGAATGTTCTGTATATATCTATGAGGTCCATGTAGTCCAATGTGTCATTCTAAGCTCTTGTTTCTTTATTGATTTTCTATTTAGATGATCTGTCTGTTACTGAGAGTGGCATGTTAAGATCTCCTACTATTAAAGTATTCATATCAATATGACTCTTTATTTTGATTAACAGTTGGCTTATGTAGTTGGCTGCTCCTATATTGGGGACATAAATGTTTACAATTGTTAGATCTTGGAGGATAGACCATTTAAGAATGATGTAGTGTCCTTCTGTATCTCTAACTACAGTCTTTAGCTTAAAATCTAATTTATCTGATATGAGAATTGCTACCCCAGCTTTCTTTTGAGTCCCATTGGCATGAAAGATGGTTCTCCATCCTTTCACTTTCAGTCTGAATGTATCTTTTGGTTCCAAATGTATCTCTTGTAAACAGCATATGGATGAGT
>CM052815.1:63742782-63760041 GCA_028533885.1 Nasua narica
TTGACAACCAGAAATATTTATTATTTAAAGGACACATTTACATTAATGTCAAAAAACAAGACAGCAATGTTACATTAACTTCTTTGCAGTTTTTTTTAAATATTTTATTTATTTATTTGACAGAGAGAGAGAGATCACAAGTAGGCAGAGAGGCAGGCAGAGAGAGAGAGGGAAGCAGGCTCCCTGCTGAGCAGAGAGCCTGATGCAGGGGCTCGATTCCAGGGCCCCCTAGATCATGACCTGAGCCAAAGACAGAGGCTTAACCCACTGAGCCACTCAGGCACTCTATTTCTTTGCAGTTTTAATAGTGGTTTAGATATGGCATGGTGGCAGACTTTTTTCTCCTTTCCACAGGAAATCAAAAGGTAAACCTTCATGATTGCAATGAACTAGCCGAAGAAGCAAATGGAGAGCTAAGGCACTTTTTCCCCAAGTTATCGTGTTTTTATTTTTGCCATTATAACAAAACTATGACCTACTAACTAGTCCTTGGTCATTTCTAAATAGAGAACATATATGCAATTCCTAATATTTAACTCACAGGTTGAAATGCTGGCTACTTCCAGGTGAAGTTAATTAGCTTGGGTAATATATTCAACAACTTTATAAAATGTAGTATACTTCATTCCTCTTCAAATACTGTTTATTACATAATTTCTCTAGTAGCGTTTTTTCTGTGGCCTCATACTAAGGCCATCCTTGTGACAAAGTAAATAAGGCCAGACATTGGCTGAATATAAAATAAGAAGCTTACCTTTAGTGATTTTCATTCTTCTTTTTTTAAGTGCCTCCTTTAGTTTGTACTAACCAAAATCACCTAATATTCTCTTATTGTCCAATAATTTAGAATCTCATGGAGCTAGGAAATGTTCAAAATCTTTTCTAAACACATACACATGCATTTAGATCCACATACCATTTCTGTCTAATGTCCCATTATCTTAAGTTTTATGGGAATAGTAAATTAATTAAAGAAATATGCCAATCTTTCTAGCTTCAAATTCAAATAAACATCAAGGTTCTTTAATATGTAACACTCATTCTTTCAATATATGTATATTAAGTTATTATCATAGATGCCAAAGACTTTTCTGGGCACCAGGTATATAGTAAAGAAACAGACAAAAATTCCCTCCAAAGTTAATGCTAGTTCTAAACAACACAGCAAAAACATTATTTTATCTTGTTTCACTTTTTTAAAAACCTATCTCGTTTTCTTAATAACTTTTCCTGATATTCAGTCCCTCCTACTTTCATAGCTTATTAGGTCTTCAGTCCCCATTAAACCTTCTTGTCCTACAGCTTTCCTTTCGATGTTCTTACTTATCAGACAATCCTACAATATTCTACATTGTATTCACTCAGGGTCCAGACAGTCAGATGGTTGAAGGTGTCAAGAATTTTAATGCTGACAATAAACTAAAATGTAAACCATTCAACAGTCAATAGCCCCCAGCATGTTAGCTTTACAAGGTTTTAAGAAAAAAGAGAGAAAGAAAAAGAGGAAGAAAGAGAGAGAAAACAAGACCAAGCATGCAAGCAAGAAACGAGCAAGAGAAGTGGAAGGAAGGAAGGAAGGAAGGCATGGCAGCTCACTTTTTCAAAACCAGCAAAGTAATATCACTCAAATATGCTAAGATAGAATCTTATATAACATAATTACAGTCCACATTTAAGGGGAGGGCATCATATAGGACATCTATACTGGGGGAGACAGAAATATTGGCAACCATCTTAGAATGCTGCCAGCCGTCATATCTTTAAAGTTTCCTATTTTATATATTAGAAGTAGCCTTATTCTTCAGGGGTCCTTGCTTACAGATAAATAATGTGGAACGGGTATGGATTCTATAATGCAAAGCCAATTTAGCACCATTCAGAGAAAATGTGCCCATTTTGCCAAAGCATTTTTCCTTCTAGAAAAGCACTTCTACTTACTTTCTCTTCTAATGACAGTAAGCTCTTTTACAAAAAGCAATCAATTAATTGCAATTTAAGATTATGTTTAAACTGTAAAAATCAAGCCATATCAATGATGATAGCTTATAGTCCAAAAACATAAATTTCAAGTCAATGGTCTCTGTAAAATTGAGTGTGTGTTTCTGGCTCCTTTCCTAATACTATGATCCAGGGAGTCTTTTAGATCAAAACTTGCTACCAAATTTCCTGTTTATCTTTCTCACTTCAGAATGTAAAAATATGCTAAGTACAGAAGTTTCTTTAAATTCCTCAAATACTCTTTTTATATTAAATATTCAGTATAGAAAATAAAAGATTTAAAGTGCTCAGAAAAGCAAGACTGGAGCTTTACACAGACCTAAATCATACAAAAACCTGCTTATATTCAAAATGTGTTGAATTCTGTGTACCTAATAGAGAAGCTTTTTTTTTTTTTCATTTCAAACACGTATATTGAATGCTAAAGCACATTCAAAGAAAATTATATTCTGATTATAGAAAAACTAACTGTAAGTCACACAGACACACTGAACCATGAGAAAATAATCTATTTACTAAGCTAAGTGGTTTCTTTGCAAGGAGTGATATCATTAACAAAGGAGTTTGTATATTATTTTTAAATGTATATTGTAACATAAAATAAGGAACAAGTAAGATCATGGTTTATTTTGTATTTTATGAAGTAAATAATTCTAATTTATGTCTTCTATTTTTCTCTTCAACTGACTATAGAAATAGAGAAAGGGATAGGGATGGGGAAGTTTGGGTACATATATAACTGGGGAAAATCAAACATAGACACAGCCATAAAGTTAATATAATGCAAAGCAACATAAAAGAAGTCTTACTAGATATTTAATGGATTTAAAACAAATGGAGAATTTTCTTTTCTTCTTATTTGGTTATGTAACCATGTAAAACACATTTTCATGTAAAAAAATCTGACATGTTAATTTTGCAGATTCTGATACATTTTAGCATAAGTAGATTGAAGTGGGTTGGTGAAGAAAGGTCTTTTGGTATTGGATAGATTTGTGATGAGTTTGGCTGATAGAAAGCAAAACAACAAAATCGGACCATAAAGCAGATAATTTAATTTAATGACAAAGTATTTCTTTGCATGATGGAATCAAAACTGTACAATAAATTTTCTCACAAGCTAAATAAAGGCAGTCTCTTGTTCCCAAATGAGAAATTATGAAAAATTTTAACTGTGAATTTATAAACAAGGAAGCTAATTCAATAAGTTGAGGACTTCCTTTGTAAGAAGTTCAACTCTTTTCCAAGCTCTTCTTCATCATTCTTTAGTTGTATCCTGTTGAATTTACATATTCCTGCCATTGTTATATTTCTTTGCTCCTCTATCCACTAATCAATTTTAAAGCCTTTTAGCTTTCCCCTGTATTAGGTCATAACCATTGGTCATAACCACTGTCAAGAATAATATGGGGAATTATTATTTATTTAGTCATTTATTTATTCATTTACCCATATATATATATAAACATCCATTAGTACAATACTGGGAGACTATATTAGTTACAGTTCCATTAGAGAAGCAGAACTAATAGTAGGTTTTAGGAGATAAGTATCTATCTAGAGAGATCTAAATATATATAATTAAATATATATTAAATTAAATATCATGTATGTACATCACACATACACATAAATTCACTGCAAGGAATTGCATATGTGATTGTGGGGACTAGTAAGACAAGTCTAAAATATGAAGTCAGACCATTGGAAAGGACAGGTTGGAAATTCCTGGGTAGGAGCCAAAACCACAAACCACGAACAGAATTTCTTCATTTATAAGGAAAGCTGAACCTTACTTCTGCTCTGAAGGCCTACCAGCTGGTTGGATTAAGCCCACCCAGATTATTAAAGATTGCTTCCTTTACTTAAAATCAACTAATTGATAATGTCAATCACATCTACAAAATATCTCCATAGCAGCACTTAAATTAGTGCTTGATTGGAAAGCTGGGACTATCACCTAACCAAGTTCACACACAATACCAACCACCACAATATTAAACACATGAGAAGTACCATTATAAGCACAATAAGAATTGCTACAATGATGAAACTGTGTTAAATTAAGAATGTACTTCCCAAGTGGAAATCCCTATTATAGAAAAGATTTCTGACTATTCTGTTAGCAGCTATATAATGAAAAACAATTTGATATAATTGGGAAAATGACCCCATACAACTCACGGATCAAGATCTTTATGTGATCTTCCCTGACTACCTCTTCTTTAACTACTACTTCTGGTATCTACTATCTCTCCTACAGAATTCATATAAGGAATATTTTCTGTGTTCAACCAAAAATATTAAGTTGCCGTATTTAACTATTTTCTGAGTAGTTTTGTTCTTTGTCTACTAGATAAGTTCCTCGCATGAAGAAAATATATCATGCTTGGATATTCTCCCTACTTCCTCCATGCTTTTAGGGACTTGATTGTTTGTTAGTACAAAGTGAAAGTCTCAGTCCACTACTGGTTTAAACTACTTTGTTTAACATTTAAAAGTCTTGGGAACTCATAAGTAGTAGATATGAGTTATGTTGGTCAGAAAATAGGAATTAAAACAAACCCCACCCTGTGCTCCTATTCAATAACTTTATTGGCCATCTTATATGAACCTTTCTGTTTGAGGAAGGGCTGACGTACACCAATGCCTCCAAAAGCTAAACTGAGACTCCTAAACTTGACTTCCTAGTGTCTCTTCCTAAGAATGTCATTACTAATCCAAAGAGCTCGACTAATGTAGTCTAAAGTGACAGAGTCTTTTATAGAGTAATAAAATCTTTAAAGATGTACTTCAGGGGCTTATAATCCTCCCAGTAACATAGTAAATATAATGAACATAAAAATTATCTTTGCAGCTGTTGTATGTGTCACTAGCAATAATAAACTCTCAGTACTGCAGAAGAGCAAAATAGCATCTGGTATTTTGATTCACCCAATTTAATCACAAGGAGTTTGAACATTTACCATTTTACAAGTTTTGTTTATTGATTTACAAGATTTTTATAAGATTATGTGAAATCCTGTGGAACACATAGTTAGCAAGGACCCATTCTCCTCATCCTACAAGTTCATACCACTACCAAAAGTCCTCTCATGTGTAGTCTCAGGAGAGATTTAACATTACAGTAAAGAGTTTTGAGGGAAAAAAAGAAATCAGATGATGGTGAATTCTTGAAATTTGTAAGAATGTGGTGATTTCTATCACAATATTAAAAAGCAAAATTAATAAATTTTTCTACCTTCTAATTTCAGATCTACAGTTATTATCTTGATAATGTCTACAGAAATTCACTGATAAGATCACCAATGATGTCTTTTTTCTACACAACAGATCTTGAATCAGAACTTAAGACATAAGGGCTCTTGAGTGGCTCAGTCAGGTAAGTGTTCAACTCTTGATTTTGGCTCAGGTCATGATCTCAGGGAATGGAGATCAAGTCCCGCATCAGGCTCTGCACTAGTTGCAGAGTCTGCTTGGGATTCTTTCTCCCTGTCCCTCTGCCCTTTCCCCCATGCATTCACCCTCTTTCTCTCAAATAAGTAAGTAAATAAATAAATAAATAAAATCTTAAAGTGTGAAAAATTAAAAAAACTTAAAACATAATACTTTATAATAAATCTTAATCTTTTTGTGTTTTTGTTTTGTTATTTTTTTCCAACAAAGACAATAACAGATCAATTTATAAAGCTTATAGTGTGATGGATACTTCATGGAAATAATGAACATCCATTTCTGCATCCAAATTTCTTATTTGCAGATTTTTGACTTCTTTCATATTGCTATTTTACCATACCAGGAGCTTTGTGAAGAAGTGTCTTGCATATCATCAAATTTAATATGGTCTGTTAATTGATATGTAATATCAAGCAGATCTAAATTAATATGTTTAATGTTTTTTTAAAGATTTTATTTATTTATTTGACAGAGAGAGAGATCACAAGTAGGCAGAGAGGCAGACAGAGAGAAGGGAGGTGGGGGAAGCAGGCTCCCTGCTACTAATGGGGCTCAATCCCAGGATCCTGAGATCATGACCTGAGCCAAAGGCAGAGGCTTTAACTCACTGAGCCACCCAGGCACCCCTGTTTAATGTTTAATGTAAAATATTCTTAGTTTAAAATTAAATGTTTAATTTTTCTTTAATTTTTTGTCTGATATATCTTTTATATTTAAAAAAAAAAAATGACCAAAGATTTCTGTGTTTTATGTGCTAGCACTATGCTAAGCATAAGAGTTTCAAAATCAAAGAGACAAGGGTCCTATTTAAAAGACAATGACTCCTTTGAAGGGAAGAAGTAAATGGATGCAACTCTTTGTTTTCCAACACTCTTTGAACATGAGCCCCATTAGTAGTTGCTTAAGATTGTCAACCAGATATAAAATTTCTATAGTAAACATTTATAGGAAGATCACAGAGTTTTATTTTAAACACAGAAGAGACTTTTTAGAAGAGGGATTAGTAAAGTGAATCAAAATATCTTCATAACAGTGAAAAAATGAATTAGGATGAAGTGAATAAAGAATTAAAGAAGAACTTACTTTCTCTTAGCTATTAGAGAAGACATGTACTGTGCTCACTACCAAAAAATCTAAAGCCAAAACATGTTTGCCTCTTTGATTTCATTTGTATTTTTATGAATGTCCTGATTTTTAAGGTGATGTTTTGCAGAGATGTGTTGGTGCTTGGTGTGTGCCAACTGCTGTTCTGATAGCATTCATGTTATATGCCCAAAGATAAAGGATTGTTCTCTCTGCATGATATAGCTATGGTTGTTATTGTTTCTGCTTGTCAAGATTTACTGATCTGGAATAGTCCCGTTAAGAAGAAATAGAAGAATTTGGTGTCTAAATAAAATCAGTCTCTGGATGTCCAGGTGATATCTTACATGTATATTTTCTTCCCATACAGAAATTGGTCATTTTCTCTGGAAAAGAAGGAACAACAAATGACAAAAAAAAAAAAAAAAAAGGCTTTAAGGTGTTTATAGGGAATGGAGGAATAACAACTGACTAAAAAGAGGATGCCACTTTCCTCGAGGTCATAACAGGAGGATACAGACTTTGAAATACAGCAGGAAGGATTTAGGTTTCCACACGAAGGGAAGTTTGCTGATAGAGATAAAAGACTATTTTTCCTATCCATCTGTCTTGAATAATTAATATATAATCCTGCTTAGTGAGGACGAATGAATAAATTCATAACATAAGATGTTTTACAAATTGGTATAGAGTAGTATGAATCTCTTACCACCATGCAAACTAAGTAATTGATAATTTTTATTATGAGATTGGAAAAAATCTGCTTAACATGTCACCTCAAAACATGTACATAGCTCAGCAATAACTTTAAGAGATTGGTAGAAATTTATGTAAGCTAAATATACTCGGCCACTTGCAGATTTCAGTAAGTTCTATTACAAAGAGACAATCTGCCTGCCTGACCTAATGTAGAAAGAAAATAACTTTAAGAAAATACTTTTTGCCTACAGCCAGAAATCCAAGACTACTGATTATATAATAATCATAAATTTTGGAGAACTGAAGTCAAAATGCTTTGTCTCATGGTAAAGTTAGTGCATACAAAAACCAGGAGGCAAGAAATAGGACAAAAGCTGGATTCAAGGAGGCTTGAAAAGATGGGTCTGATTTGCAAAGCATCTCTCAAATACTTTATTGCCCAGTAGAAGTAATTGTTCCATCATCTCAGATGTAGCCCGTGAGTAGGAGCTGATTTGTTATGTTTCATCATCTTAGATTGAGAGACTGAGTAGAGCCCTGAGGACTGCAATTAAAAGGTAAATGCTATAAGAGTAGATGCAGTTTCAATAGCCCTTCCTCTATTATATATCTGTCTTGGTTTCGAGCCTAGTTTATGACCAGAAATTGAATTACCCAGTTAGTAACTACAGAAAATCCGCGAAGAAATATATACCCATTAATTGCTCAGTGAAGACATCTATCCCTAGACCTCCAGAATTGCACCTCAAAGTGGGCTAATGTGGTGGAATTTCTATAAAGAGAAATAACTTCTCTAGCATCACTGAGGCAACGTCATGGGGAACATGAGAATATGGATATTCTTTCAGGAGGCAACACCTAGAGCAAAAAGTAGAAGATCAGGGACTAAGTCTATTCATGAGGAAATGAGTCCTTGTTATTTCCATACAACAAAATTTAGGATATGACATAGAGCATTGTTATCTTGTATAGTCAGTTTTCAAAATTCATGCCCTTATGTGGTCCTTCCCATATTTAATCAGGATTCCCCAGTGACAAGCTTTAACTAAAAGAATGGAGAGAAACTGATGCTGCAACAGTTCTGAGCCTCAGTTTTACAATGGCAAAAGGCCTGGAATTGCCTTCTAGAGAGACCTGACCCACTGTGTAAGAATCCCATCTATTCCACTGGAGTCTATGGAAAGAACAAGTAGAGAGACCATGTGAATGGAAAGATTCCCTGACACACACGCATAGAAAAGAAGAAAATATAGTTGTTCTAGCATACAAGTAACCCAGATGATGTCATCCCCAGCTGCTACTGAACTGCAACCACAAGAGAGAAAACATGTGAGACCCATAGAAACATGAAACAATGAAATGATTGTCTTAAGCCATTAAGTGTTAGGGTAGTTTTGTAAGCAGCAATACATAACTGGAATAGAAGTTGTCATATTCTTGCATTAAAAGAAAATTCTAAATAAGTGTTATTACCGTGGTTAGCCTTTTTACCATCCTCTAGTATATGGAAGATCTTTGAATTAATCATTTAGGCATAGACTATGGACTGTGTGAAACCACATTTATACAAGACTGATTGAAATGCTCACTACTTATTGATCCTGGAACTGGAGCTGAGTGCAGCATCTGCATACGATTTGGGTTATGGGAAAGATTATTAGTCATTTTTGTTTTAAATACAATAGTTGTAATATGTTATAAGGAAGCACACTTGAAAAAAAGTGTGTGAGGGAAGAGTGCATATTGGGGGATTGGGGAACGAGGACTCTTTTTTTTAAGATTTTTATTTATTTATTTGACACAGAGAGAGATCACAAGTAGGCAGAGAGGCAGGCAGAGAGAGAGGGGGAAGCAGACTCCCCACTGAGCAGAGACCCCCACATGGGGGCTCGATCCCAGGACTCTGAGATCATGACCTAAGCCAAAGGCAGAGGCTTTAACCCACTGAGCCACCCAGGCACCCCGGAAAGAGGACTTCTTTGCTTGCTTTTCAAAGTATGATTTCCCTACTTTTTCTGGTAACAGAAACTTCCTTGGTGGGGAGCCTGTTGTATATGTCTTGGGAACAGTACAGGTGTCATCCTAACACTATCATAAGATGCCAAGCTTCTGAGGGAGACTATTTAAGTAGGAGTTGCTTACCTAGGAGAATGTAAGCCTGAGACTGCCCCCAGCCTGCTTGCCTACCATGTAGGGAGATTCTGAGAGAAAAGTCGGACCAGAAAGAGAAAAGTGTGTCTTGAAGACAGATGGAAGGTGGGAGGGAAAGACTGGGGGAAGAGAGAAACAAAGAGAGAAAAAAAAAGAAATGATAACATTATTTAAGCACCTAAACAGATAATACTTAGCCTTTCCGGGAATATGAGGCAACAAATTCTCCTATTTCTTCTTTCTTTATTATTGCTATTATGATTTTTGTTATGATTTGCTTTTGAGTTGTATTTCTGTCATTGGTCACTGAAGGAGTATGACTAATGTCATTCCCACAAAATTTTACCATAATTTTACCATTCCTGTAGAATCAACTATAATTTTTATGCTAAACAAGTAAAGTACAAACAAGGTGAACCTTTTTTTCCTGGAAAGGTACTAAAAAAGCTTATGTTCTGTGATGTTGCCCAATGTTATAATGACCTGTATAAATCCTCTCCAAAAGAATTTTGCACAGTATTTTTTCCCCTGAAATACATCTCAGGGAGGGTCTGACTCTCTGGTAAGTGTTTCAGTATGGCCCAATTTCAGGTAGGGTGTCTAGAGGCATGTGTATCACAAGAGCATTATCACCCAAGCATAGGAACAAGTTTGGTTTGAAACAGGAAGCCATGTGAGCTAGCCTAGGCTGCAGAATGGGAGTGAAATCTTTGGGAGCCAGGGTTAAAAAAAAAATGAGTAATCAAAACTTTTCCCAAAGGCTAGGGGATTTAAGCTAAGGTGAGGTCTTGGGGCCTGAAGTAGCAATCAGGTGGTGAGCAAGACTCTCAAAGCTGGATAGCAAAGCCTAGTCAGAAAATAAAAAGGGGTAAATTACCATAATAGAGTCAATGGATATAAGAGTCCTACTGAAAAGAATCTTGCTGGGAATCTTGCTGGAGACGAGTTTCTGTGTGTGTGTGTGTATTTGTGTGTGTGTGCACACATCGGTGTGCACATAGGTTAAAGGGAGACATCATAAAGATGCTTACAATGAAAAGTAGAATCTCAATGGCCTTATTAATATCCGAACCCTTTGACTTTACTTTTTTTTTAAAGATTTTATTTATTTATTTATTTGACGCAGAGAGAGAGAGATCACAAGTAGGCAGAAAGGCAGGCAGAGAGAGAGGAGGAAGCAGGCTGCCCGCTGAGCAGAGAGCCCAATGCGGCGCTCGATCCCAGGACCCTGAGATCATGACCTGAGCTGAAGGCAGAGGCTTTAACCCACTGAGCCACCCAGGCACCCCTGACTTTACTTTTAAAACAAGTATTGTCCAATGTGTGCTCCATGGAACACTATTCTCATATCATGTACCCTATGACACGTAAGACTTCGAAAGAACACACGTTACTGGGTTCCCTTAGCAATCCCCAGTGAACATAACAGCAAAGATGATGAGAAGTTCTGCACTAAAGAGACCATTTAATGTATGTTAATCTGAGAATATTCAACTCATTCAGCAGATACTAAAATCTTGGAAAATTGTGAGGCACCTGGCTGGCCCAGTCAGTAGAAAATGCGTCTCTTGATCTGGGGTTGTGAGTTCAAGCCCCACATGCTTAAAAATAAAATCTTAAAATTAAATAAATAAACTGGGGGCTACTGGGTGGCTCAGTGGGCTAAAGCTTCTGCCTTCAACTCAGGTGATGATCTCAGGGTCCTGGGATCAAGCCCTGCATTAGGCTCTCTGCCCAGCAGGGAGCCTGCTTCCCTCCTCTCTCTGCCTGCCCCTCTGCCCACTTGTGATCTCTGTCTCTCTGTCAAATAAATAAATAAAATCTTAAATAAATAAATAAATAAATAAATAAATAAATAAATAAATCATCTACTCTGGGAAAAGATTGGCCTATTGAATGCTTTTCATGAAATTGCCATGCTTTTAAACATGGAGTTAAGTTTCTACGGCTCGCTCCAAATTATCTTTACAGACTTTTCATCTACTCTATACTGCAGAAAAATACTGGTCTAGCCCCAGTGAGCTTCTCTCAAATCCTATGTGGGATACGCCACCTTTTCTGCCACCATACCTTTCTTATGGCCAACAATAGCCTCAACCATCCTTTAACTGAGCTCAAAATCCTACTTTTAAAACGTGATGTTTCTTCTTCTATATTTTCAACATAGTATTTGGTTGTCTTTGAAGCACTAATTTGACCTCACATTAGCGTCATTTGTTACGTTACAAAATCTTTGTAGGCAGGTTTATAATTAATTTATCTCCTTAGAGCCTGGTGTTCAGCAGAATAATGAATATATAGAGAAACCCATGAGTTGTTGAAATAAATTGAATCACACTAAGTCATATTTAGCTATTTACAGCATCAGACAGTGATGATGTAAGAAAGAAATCAGGTGTGGCAAAGATGTAATAATGTGCTGCTGTATCCAGCCATAGAAGCTTTTTACTGTTTCATGTGAGATAAAAATACAATGCCATGGACTCCTCAAGGTTAATCAAGTTGGCTCATTGCTACTCCCTTGAGGTAATCTGGCACCATCTCTTCATATTGCACTTTTTTCAAACCAGAAAAGCTGGAAATGACACTTTCTATGTGTTTAAATATCAGAAATTCTCCAGTGCCCTCTCTGGCTCTCAAATTCTTCATTCCATAATGCTCTTCTGGAAATAACGGGGCACCTGGGCCTCCTATATAACTCATTCCTTCCATCAATGTAATAAAAAAAATCTTCCTTCAAAATTAATGAAGAACCTCATATTGATTTGTATGCAAAAATCCAATGGGAATTATTATGCTTCTTCCTGAGGAAAGACATTGTCATAGCAAGGTGGCACAGGAAAAACAAACAAACAAAAAACAAACTCTCAGGCTTTTGGAGGCAGATAGCCTGACCCAAATTGATGCTCCACTACTTGTCAGCTGTATAATGCTAGTGTACTCACTTAACTCTAAACTGCTTTCCTTATTCATGGAATGAGAACAATAACACCTATTTTATGGCACCATTATACAAATTAAGTGATAGATTATATATAAGGTGTCTTACATCTAGTTTACCTTATACCAGAAAATTTCTATATATGGAAACTTGATTTCTTGGTCCTGTTTGACATAAACCTACAACATATAAAGTCTAGATGTATGTGAAGGAATCAGACATTTGTTTGTTCCATCTGAATTTGTTGAATTTGTTGAATCTGCCTGTAGTATGCCAGTCACCATGAATAGAAAAATGAATAAATATTTATCCTATCTTTAAGGATAGGAAAACAAATACATATAATCAGATAATTATCAAAAATAGTTAAAAGGTAATGATAATAGTTAGAGGTAATGATAGAGCTATTTTGAGTAATATGAGAAAACAAAGAATAGGTAACTGTTGGGGTCAGAGGAGTAATTAGCAGTGCTCTTCACTTGCCTCTTCAATGAATGAAGAAGTACAGCAAGGAAGAAAATAAATTGAAATTTTAAAAATTCCTTTTGGTGGGCGCCTGGGTGGTTCCGTCAGCTGGGCATCTGACTTCAGCTCAGGTCATGATTCCATGGTCCTGGGATAAAGCCCCATGTTGGGCTCCCAGTTTGTTGGGAAGCCTGCTTCTTCCTCTCCCTCTGTCTGCTACTCCCCCCTGCTTGTGTTCTCTCTATGTGTCTGTCAAGTAAATAAATAAAATCTTTTAAAAAAATAAAAAATTAAAAAAGCCCTTTTGGTGTTAATAAAAATGTACGGTTGTGGTGGATTTACCCAACTTAATCCTACATTTGGCAGAATTACTCACTCATAAAAGCTGTCGTCACCTCTATGATAGGAACCTTAATACTCTGCTTAGGAAATAGCCCAGAACAGTGTCTACAAGCTTATAGCTGACAGACTGTATCCTGGAAAAGGAAGGAAAAAGTGGGCTTTTCTCGTTCTTTCAAAATTCTACCAAGCAAGTATATCTCTTATTTTCCTGAAGTGGAATAAGTAGAGAGAAAAAAGAGGCTAGAATAACTCATTGGAGTTCTCTCCACATTAGAGTGGAGAAGAAGAATTTTCTCCATAGAAGTACCTAATCTATTTTAGGAAAGATGACCATGCATCTGTGTTTGACAATACTCTCCCGGTTTACTCCTGTTTTCCCAGTATAATTCATTGTGTTTCTTTTCACTCTCAAAAGAGGTCAAGTTTGTTTTAGCAAATAAGTTGTTTGACAAATTATATGATCATAATATCAGGGCATAAGGCAGTCACATGCTTGAAAAAGAATAGAGCTATTGAAGCTAAGAAGGAATCAGGTTACAGGGAAGAAGAAATGAAGAGGGATTGGGGAAAGAAAGGTATAAACCTCAGTAAAGCATAGAGAGAAGGATCTGGAGCAAGAAACAGTTTGGGTGTGTGCAAAAATAATAAGAACATATATGCTGCTGGAGCCTCAAATGTAAGACAGAAACAGTAAGAGGCTGAATTCATGTTCCTGTTGCTGGGGAGAATTAGGGTGGGATCATTTGCTACATTATGTACTTTTATAGCATAGCTTAAAATATCATTAATTTTCATTCAGTATGACTCCACTGTTTGGCTCTTAAGGGCCTCTACAAAATGCTGGGTAAAGATGGATATATCATAACTGTTTCCCCCTATTGTATCCCTATAATTGTGTTTGTATAGATATTACATATACATACACACACATATATATGTAGCTTATTTCCTGGATAAACTGAAGAAATATTTAAGAGTCTTAAAACATACTACCGAATACTAAGCACTGTTTGAAGGATTTTTTTTTTTCTGGAACCATTTTAAAATGCATAATGTATTTAAACATGATATACTCAATTGAAAAGTTTATTCAAAATAATGGAAAATTATTTTCTCATAGGAAAAACACCAAGACACTCAAGCACATGCATTTACATTTAAAAGCAAATTGTCAAGTGTTTAGATAATTTCAGATATTTATTTTTTGGCATGTTTGTGAGTTGAATCATAAAATTCAGCGATAATTTTCTATGCTTGATTGTGAAAGAAATGTTCATAAAATTCAGAAAACTAAAAAAAAAATTATAATCCTTATCTCTAGACAAAATGATATCTTTAAACCAACTTTAAACCAGATTTCACCTTTCACATTTACCAAGTAGCAATAGTAGTAGTAAATTCCACCATAACAATATTTAATAGCTTACCAGCTAGAAATGGGGTGAGGGGTTATTGCTTACTTTCATATCATTCCACCTTGTGTCAATTTTTGTTCAATGAGTTCCTACAATCTAATAAACATTTTATGATTAATAATGGTCCTATGAAAAAAAAAATAATGGTCCTATGTCCTAAGTTAATACTTGAGGAATGTGAGATTCAAAAATGGATATAATTTAACCAAAAATTATGTTACCAATTATTAACAGACCTTGATTTTAAATCCATGTCTATAAACTGCAAAACCCAATGTTCTTTTGACTATATTACATTTTCTCTTTTGCATCACCATGTTTTTTTACTGGATTCAAGAAGTGGAACAATTACAGTGTCTCATTTAACCATCTAAGCTTTTGTTGTTTTTAAAGTATTCAACGCACAGGATGGTCATATCAGTCAGAAGAGATCAAGTGATGATTTAATGATAATCACATCAAAATCAGTCATGCACCTGTGGAGAGGAAGTAAACTACAACTCTCTGTTCTCAACAAACTTTCTACCTCTCATAATTTTTAAGCCCCTGTACAGAAGAAACAAAAAAATGTGTTCCCACTATTTAATTTCCTAACTCTCCTGAATCATTGTCTTTTTTTTTTTTTTGTCTTCCAGGGTCTGTACTATTACCTTCATCATTAAATCATTACTTAAAGGAGTGCAGAATTATTTATATTTGGTCCTCATTCCTTTTCATTTTTGCCTCATTTTAGCCAATAGATCTTTGATTGAGAAGAACAAAAAGTCATTTCAAATTTAAATTGTCCTGTGGCACTTCTGAGGCTGCTCCAAACTTCAGTGTAATCCATTCATATTTTGTCATTGCATTCTTTAAAAGATCTCTTGCATATGAAAAGATTTTATGTGAACCTAAGGAAAAAGTTCTTATGAACCAGTCAAGAAATATTTGTACACTTGCACAGAGACAAAATCTATACATTACATGCAGCAACAATTTAGAAAGCACTCAATCTTCATTTTAAGACCTGCTTCTTAGATACGAACAAATAAATATAAGGGGCTGTAACCCTTGAACTATAGAAAAGGAATTCTAAGATTTTTCTGTTTTCACAATCTGTGAGTTATTGTATCTGAATATATTATATAGAAATGTTAAAGGATGAAAAACATGATTCAAGACTAATATAAGTTGGTCATTATGATTTTGTTTAGTTCTTTTGTCCATGGTAGGGTCTCTGGGATTCTAGAGGAATAAAATTTATAGGGAATTTTACTATGTCTCCCATCTTTAAGCCAAAATGTCTGTTATATATATAGCCTAGTTCCCTGATGCTATATTTTTCCCCAAATATGTTTATTTTATTTTTTCAGTGTTACAAGATTGATTGTTCATGCACCACACCCAGCACTCCATGCAATACGTGCCCTTCTCAATACCCACCACCAGGCTTGCCCAACCCCTCACACTCTCCCCTCCAAAACCTTCAGTTTGTTGCTCAGAGTCCACAGTCTCTCATGGTTCATCGCCCTCTCCAATTTCTGCCATTCACCCTTCCCTTCCTTCTCACAATGCCCTCCATGTTTTTCCTTATGCTCCACATGTTAGATCATAAGATAATTGACTCTCTTCGCTTGACTTAATTCACTACCCATAATTCTTCTAGTTCTGACCATGTTGATACAAAAGTTGGATATTCATCCTTTCTGATGGAGGCATAATATTCCATTGTATAGATGGACCACATCTTCCTTATCCATTCATCTGTTGAAGGGCATTTTGGTTCTTTCCATAGTTTGGCGATTGTGGCCATCGCTGCTATGAACATTAGGGTATATGTGGCCCTTCTTCATACTGCATCTGTTTCTTTTGGGTAAATACCCAGTAGTGCAATTGCAAAGTCATAGGGTAGCTCTATTTTTAATTTCCTGAGGAATCCCCACACTGTTTTCCAAAGTGACTGCACCAGGGGCACCTGGGTGACTCAGTGGTTAAGCTTCTGCCTTCAGCTCAGGTCTTGATCCAGAGTCACTCTCCCACTCCACCTGCTTCTGTTCCCTCTCTTGCTGTGTATCTCTCTGTCAAATAAATAAATAAATTCCTAAAAAAAAAATCAAATGGTCCAAAGTGGCTGCACCAACTTGTATTCCCACCAACAATGAAAGAGGATTCTCCTTTCTCCACATCCTCTCCAGCATTTGTTGTTTCCTGTCTTGTTGATTTTGGCCATTCTAACTGGTGTAAGGTGGTATCTTAGTGTGGTTTTGATTTGAATTTCCCTAAGGCTAAAGATGATGAATATTTTTTCATGTCTGTTAGCCATTTGTATGTCTTCTTTGGAGAAGTGTCTGTTCATGTCTTCTACCCATTTTTTCATGTGATTATTTGTTTTGTGAGTGTTAAGTTTGAGAAGTTCTTTATAGATCTTAGATATCAGACCTTTGTCTGTAGTGTCATTTGCAAATATCTTCTCGTATTCTGTGGGTTGCCTGTTTGTTTTGTTGACTGTTTCCTTTGCTGTGCAGAAGCTTTTTATCTTGATGAAGTCCCAAAAGTTCATTTTTGCTTTTGTTTCCTCTGCCTTTGGAGACATGTCCTGAAAGAAGTTGCTGTGGCTGATGTCGAAGAGGTTACTGCCTATGTTCTCCTCTAGGGTTTTGATAGATTCCTGCCTCACGTTGAGCTCTTTTATCCATTTTGAGTTTATCTTCATGTATGGTGTAAGAGAAT
>CM052815.1:63760541-63776266 GCA_028533885.1 Nasua narica
AAGGATATGTCCCAAAGCACAGGATGAATATACATATACTTTGGAAAGTATATCAGATATATATCTTTTAAAATAACTACATATATTCAATCTAGGGAATAAAACCAAATAGAACCATTCATGCATTTACTATAAGAAATTGATTGAATCATTCCCTATGGGCATAATACTTTGCAAGGCATTCTTGGAAGAATGCAAGTCTAAAAGTCTGGTTTCTTTCTAAAAGAAACCAGAATTCCATTGTCTTCAATAACTTCTCATTGTAGTCCTCTACAACCTTCAACTTTACTTTATTCATGTTTGCTCTTTTTTGGTTCTTAAAATAGGCTCTGGTTAAGCCAGCTGTTCATGAAACTGAAGAGAAAAAAAAGCAAACTCAGGAAAGCATAGTGTCTGCCTTACATTTTGCATAGTTGCTATAATAATCAATATCACAGTAATTAAAATCACCCATGATTAATGGGCTAGCATTTTCTTAGGGCTTTGTTGTCTACAAAAGCATTTCACAGTCTATTTTTGAACTGCCCAGTATGAGCAAACCCCAAATCACCAGGCTACCTTTTGTCCTTAATTTTCATCTGAACTCTTCCTGTCTATGGGAATACCTTGCCTGAGGATGTAGTTGTGGGTTTCCCCTCTCCGTATGAGAGGAAAAAGACCTTTTCTTTCAAAAGAAAAGCCTGAAGCTGGAAACTAGGGATTTCTAGGTACTTTAATGTCCATTCATTGAATTCACCTTCTCTCCACACAGAAAGCCCCCTGGGTCATGAGGACTCTGACAGGCCAAATGGATTGTTTGCTACCATAAAGCTGTACCTATTTGCATTATTTCTCTCCGTGAGACAGAACCATCAATGCTATTATTCTTCTCTTGTCTAATCAACCCTAGGCTGAGACTTTAAATCTTGAGTTCTAATCCTGGCACTAAGATTAATGCAATCTTGGAAAATTGACATTTTAACTATGCATAAAAAAATTAGTTTATATTTTAGGGAGGCAATTTCCTTAAGGAAATGGTAAGACAAGCAAGTTACTTGCAGTTACTTAAATGGGCTAAAATGCTTAAAATAAATATTCTTTGCATTAGGTTATGTTTCTGATACCTCTTTATTTTATGTGAATTTCAACAAAGGTTTTGAACTTAATAGCTGATGAGAGAAAAATGATTGCACAAAAGCTTTTGGTTGTTTTTGAGGATTGACTATACTTCATCAGAAAATACTCACATAGAATCTAAATTTGTAATGCTAGATACAGTGCTTCTCTTCAGGTATCAACAAATAGTCAAATTGGTAAATCTTAATTCCATTCTTTGTCTGGAAATGATTTTGCACATTTCTTTCCAGATTGTGCATATCTTTCTGTTCAGAATTTTTTTTAATGTTCTTTAAGAAAACAGAAATAATGTGGAAATTGTATAGTTTCTAGAGCTTTATTAACATAATTTTTGATAATTTGCTCCAGAATTTTTATAGTGTAAATGCAATACTATAAAGTGTGATCTATTCTGAATCTGAATGAACCTGTAATTCTTTCATCTATTCATTCAACATGTATATGCAGGCATTCTATATTTAAATTGAAGTGTTTAAATGCTCTCATGGCTATGGAATTCTGGCTCCATGGAAATGTCACTGAAACACTTTCTGAGGCAAAGCTATTAAGAGAAATTGTTACCTTGACTGTCTTAGTGGCATCCCTAAGTTGGGGCATCCCTAAATTTATTTAGGACACTCACAAGGTTTTAGCAACTAGTTTTATTTATTTTTTGTAAGTTCACATTTAAATTCCTGTTAGTTAACATACAGTGTGATGCTAGTTTCCAGTGTACAGATTAGTGATTCAACACTTCCATACAATACCCACTCATCAAATCAAGTGCATTACTTAATCCCCATCACCTATTTAACGCATTCCCTGAAGTACCTCCCCTCTGGAACCATCAGTTTGTTCTCTGTAGTTAAGAATCTGTTTCTTGGTTTGCATCTCTCTCCCTGTTTTTCCCTATGTTTGCTTGTTTTGTTTCTTAAATTGTACGTATGAGTGAAATCATATGGTATTTGTTTTTCTCTGACTGACTTATTTCACTTAGGATTATACTTTCTAGCTCTCTCCATGTCATTGCAAATGTCAAGATTTCATTCTTTTTATGGCCAAATAATATTCCATTGTATACATACACATACCACTTCTTTACTCATTCATCAGTTGACGGGCATTTGGACTATATCCATAATTTGGCTATTGTATATAATGCTTCTATAAACGTTGGGGCGCATGCGTCCCTTTGAATTAGTATTTTTGTATTCTTTGGATAAATACTTAGTAATGCCATTGCTGGATGACAGAGTAGGTTTACTTTTAACTTTCTGAGGAAACTCCATACTGTTTTGGCAACTAGTTTTAGGTGGATCTTTCAAGACAAGGGGTTGATTAGGATTGGGGAGAAATCATGATATGATAGTTGAGGATTGATGGACACATCAAGATGAGAGTTTGGGTCAAGAGTACAAATGGTCTTGGAATACTGGGAAGTAAGTTTTTCTTTGATGCTGTTGAAAAGTTGAACAATTTGATGTCCATGAAATGGTTTCCTGGGAAATTCCTGAAATGGACAATAAAATCATTTGCAACCTTTGTCTTCCTGGGAAAGAGTTCCCTGGAAACTGTTCAGTTGTAAACTTATATCATTGCTACATGGGTATAGATAGTAAAAACGACCAAAAAAAACCCCACAAAAACCCCCCACAAAACTATGCACATAAGTAACTTAGAGGGCAGAATAAATAATATTAAAGATAAAAACTAAGAAATAGCAATTTGGACTATTGATCTAAATAGCATAATAGCTACTTTATAGAATTTTGGAGTGCTTTCAATCAGTTATTATTTTTAACACTTTCTCAATAAGGATAGAAACTTAAACATTTTAACTCCATTTAGTTTTATTATACAATTTGAATTCTATCTTCCTTTCAATTTTACACATTTTAAGCACCAATTTCTGTACAACTTCTTAGCCATGTGTCCCTATGCCACCCATGAATTTGAAAATGCATGATGGGAAATGTGGTGTAGAATGTGGGGCTCACTTCAATGCATTTGCCTGCTCTCTGAGATTCTGAATGAATAGAAATAGAAATCCATTCTCAGAATAGATTGTCTATCTCCCTACCTCACTATCTAATCTGTATGAAAGCTAAATACATTGTCCGATTATTTAGTGCTATATCACAGTGCTAGTACAGAGTTTGGTCTGTGGACAGTGGTCAATAAAACATTTCTTGAATAAATAAATCCATGATTCTGTTGCCTAACCCTCAGAGAAAATGTACCCTGAATTTTCTGCATTTTTCCCTTATATCTCTTTTATGTATATCATATTACTAGAGGTTCAGCAGGTAAATTGGGCTTAAGTCAACTTATTCCATTTGGTGGGCAATTGTTGGTAGTTTAGGGATGGACACAGAGCCCAATTCGGGCCCTTTATATCCCTGAGATCTTGGCTTAAGCTGTTATTTTTTTCCCATGCTGTAAACTGGCAGAATGTTGAGCAGATCTGCCACAGTGATCATGTAACTCTGAAGGGAAACACTCTTCTGAAAATGAAGGCAATGCATGGAAGAACAGAGTTCACTGATGAGTACAGCTGGATCCTCCTCATGCTGTTTTTAGATACCAAATCAGCCATGCCTGAAGGACTTTCCAACTTTATAAGCCAATATATTTACTTTAATGCTTACATCAGTTTCAATGAAATATTTATGAGAATAAAATGAAATAATATGACTAAAATAGCCTTAAGTTATACACAACATAATGAATGCATGCAATGAATATTTGTTTCCTTTTTAAAAATTCCTTCTTTAATACTGTCTTTTACCCTGCTCCTAGAACACTGGTATTTTCTCAATATTAATTTAGAGCACTGAAATAATAAAACAAACAACACAAAATTTTGTTGCTATAAGGAATTAAATCACTGGGTACAACTTGAAATCCATTTTCCCCAACTCTTTTGTTTACATTAAAGAAACTGAAGAGCAGAAAAAAAATAAACTGAAGATTAGAGAATAACTTGATAATAGATATAAAAACATTTGCAGCTGACCCAGGAATTGAATCTTGGTCTCCTGTTTTGTTGAATGAAAGCTGCTTCCACTAGTTCTCTTACTATATGTTTTGTACTTCACATACTGATACCATTTTTTTTTCTTTTGAAGATTTTTAAAAATATAATCACTTCCCAACCCCCACCATAGAGAAAGATTAAATTATAATATCATTCTCCAAGAAATAATTTATAATCATCTATTGTGGATCTAAACTGTGTTAGGCTTTGATGATGAGCATAAAACATTCCTAATTAAGTAAAAGAGTCAATACTTATAGGAAAACCAGCAAATAATAATAACAAACAGAAATATATTGTGAATTAGGTTTTTGTGCAGTAGCATAGTATCCATCATAATTTTTGCCTATGAACATATATTTGACTTCCCATATTAAAACCTTTGATGAAGGTGAAGTGCCCATATTGGTAATGAATAATCCCAGCTTCTTGTTCATAGTTTATTGAACCAAGAGTGTTCATCTGACTCAAGGTAGGCCAATCATATTCTGTCTTTCAGGAAGACAGAACTCAGGAAATTGAACTCAAGGATACCTAGAGATCAAGTCATTTAATGATCTGGAACTGGTCCTCTAAATCACATGTTGTTGAGACACATATTAGTTTAGGATAGTTTGTCTTTCTCCTAACTACTTGCTCAAAGTATTGGTGTATTCACTCTTTGATGAGAATTTGTCTTTGGATCTATTTGGGCACTCAAAACAACCATAGTACTCTTTAAGTTAAAATTTGTAACATATGAAGTAGACCAAGGATTACTTTCCTTGGTGATTAATGACTAGGAAATTAATCTACTTTTGCTCAGTTGAGCATATAGAAGTAGGGGGCTCATATACCAGGCATTTTTGTGTAAAGGCAGAATTTATTTCCCATGGGAAGAAGGTTCACACTCAGAGCCAATCATATCAATAAATTTTTTGATGTAGAAGATGCTTAATAATTGTCATATGAAAGTATTAATTTTAGATTATATTGTAGGCTTTTAATGGGTTGAATAAACTAATTTTCATCCAGAAAACAAGGGTTGTATATTGCTTTTATTTTCAGAACATTAAGGATGAAAGTTGACCTACTTTATGTTCAGAATTCTTTGCAATGGGATGTTGAAACTTTATGTGTTTTGGATGGGAAGGGACAAGAACTCCTTTCATCACTGAGATGCTGTCTTAACTAGGAAAAGAATTCTTTATTTAGTTTAAATCCCCTGCTTAATCAAAATTTAACAATAAGTTCCCAAGATCTCCAGGGTTTTCCTCCAATTCCAGTGGATATAATGTAGTCTCTGATAATCTTTATTCCCCAGTGGAGGAGGCTGAAATATTACAAGGATGGCTGACAAGTCAAAGCCTCATATAAAACAAAGTTATGGGAAAGTCAAGACATGATATACAGGCAGAAAAAGCCAATCTGCAAACATAAAGATGAGTATTCTGACACCAACTGGTATACTGGAATTCAATGCTGGCACTAACCAACTGGGGTTAGCATAAACCTCATGAATTAAGGGTAGGACTGGCCTCCCTTTAGACACCAGCTACACTAGGAGTTCCCAGAATACCCACTCTTCTTGTCAACTGTCTACAAATTTGGGGGTTCCAAAGATCCCCTCAGATTCAGTAATTCACTGGAAAAAACTTATAGGACTTAGGAAATTGTTATGCTCATGACAGTCTTAAAGGACAAATACATAAAGGATACATATCAAGTCCAGCCAAATAAAAGGACACATAGGGCAAGGTTTGCAAAGATCCAGAATGCAGAGCTTCTGTGCCCTTTCCCCATGGAATTCGGTGCATCACCCTTTTAGCACATCATTGTGTTCAATTGCATTATGATTAATTGAATCTTTAGCCATCCGATTGAAGTCAGCCCCCAGCCCCCTATCTTCCCCAGATGTTGGGATGTTGGACTGACATCAAGTGGCTCAAAGCCCCAAGCTTCTAACCATATGATTGGCTTTTCTGACATAACCAATCTCATCCTGATTCATCTCCTTAACATAAACTCAGGTGGGGTTCAAGGGCTAACCATGAATAATAGACACTCATATAACTAAGGGAATTCCAAGGACTTAGAGGTTAACTTCCAGAAATCAGAGGCAGAGATCAGATAAATCTTTTATTATACAACAAAGACACTGGGTAGTTTTTCAGAGACTTGGAGAAGATTCCATTAGAGGGAAAACTGGTAGCCTCATGAGACTGTTCTTTGTTTTTGATATTAGATTATCTGCAAGGTCAAAAAGTTCTCCTCTAATTAGTTTCCATTCCTTGCAATCAAGTTATTCCTCCCATTTAGTAGAAATTTATAGAAAAACAAACAAGACTGAGCTGACACTCAAATAATTTATAGGGTATTTAATTAGCATTTAAAAGTTCCAGGAATGTTCCAGATAGGGGAAAACAGAATAAGCAAATACATTAAGATTAGTAAACATAGGGGGCACCTGGGTGGCTCAGTGGGTTAAAGCCTCTGCCTTCGGCTCAGGTCATGATCTCAGAGTCCTGGGATCAAGCCCCGCATCGGACTCTCTGCTCAGTAGGGAGCCTGCTTCCCCTTCTCTCTCTGCCTACTTGTGACCTCTCTCCTTTCTGTCAAATAAATAAATAGAATCTTAAAAAAAAAAAAAAAAAAAGATTAGTAAACATGGAATGTATGACCAGTTCCAAGATTTCTTTTAGAGTAATATTGTCTCTTTAAAGTCCTGGAGAAACTAAAAACAAAGAAACCCAAAAAACAAAAACAAAAAATAAAACAAAACAAAATGTCAACTAGTCTGGTTCAAGAAATTTAGGAAATTTTATGAAGATTTTCTGGGTATTATGGTTTCTGGGGCTCTTGATATCTCCAGACTAGTTTCAAAGTAAGATAGTATAATTAAGGTTATATAGAAAGGGATTATAAAAAGCTTTATTTGAATGCATCCTTTCACAGTATTATCCTAAACTTAGCAATATTGTAGCATATTTGCAGATAACATTATTTTTTTTCTCCCCAAATTTATTTTAATTTTTCAGTGTTACAAGATTGATTGTTCATGCACCACACCCAGTGCTCCATGCAGTACGTGCCCCTCTCGATACCAGATAACATTATTTGATTAGAATTCCAGATATCATTGTCAGAAAAAAATGGGAGAATTAGACTTGTCTCTATAATTTTTGCCTTTAACTTTCAAGTATTTGTCCTAGAACACCTTCTCCTTTTGAAATCCCATTTCCTTATGACATTCAGCTCAAAATCTTGAAACTTTAATAATTTCCTACTCATGCCCCCCTTCGAGTATCACAATTTCAGCAAAATATGTAAATTTTTCTTTATATTATATTATATTAATCTTCTACAGCAATGGCGAAACTTGAAGTAAAGACTCTTCCAAGACAAATAACATAGCAGGTTATTAGAAGTCTTTGTGTGTAAAAGATAAAGAATAGCAAAATGAAATGGTAACTCTGGAATTTGGGAGAAAAATAGGGGAAAAAAAATGTCAGCTAGGAGTATTCAACATTAGATTCCTAACTAAGGAGAGGATCCAGAATGTTTCTCCACTGCATTTGAAGTCATCTCATTAGAAAGAGGGAACTACATTAAGCACACAGTCTTTTTGTTTTCTCCCCAAATGTGTTTATTTTAATTTTTCAGTGTTACAAGATTGATTGTTCATGCACCACACCCAGTGCTCCATGCAATACGTGCCCTTCTCAATACCCACCACCAAGCACACAATCTTGAGTAAAACAATGGGTAGAAAACATTTCAGGAAATAATAGAAAACACAGACAAAAAAGTTGGGTGGAGTAGAATGTTAGAAACCTTGAAAGTCAACCAGATGATTTAAACTTGGTATGATGCATGTATAATAGTTTTTCCCTGAAGTAACTAATTAGAGTAATTTTGGGATCGGTCTGGAATTAATATGAAGGATGGATTAACAGGGAAGACAAAGGACAGCAACAGGTTAAATGGCTGCAGAAGGTTGGATAAAATTGTGGAAATGTATTCTCGGAAGATATGGTAATGATGAAGTTCAGAGTGTAGGAAAAGGAAGTGATTTTAATAAAGAATGATATCTTTTTCTCTGAGTAGTAATTACTATAATTATTAATAACAATTATATCCCCATAAATCTAGTTTTCCCTGGATATTTCTGCCTGCTGAGACTCCTCTGGTTCCTTAATGCTACTTCTCTAGGAAAAATAATTTATGCAGTGGCTAAAAGGCTTTTTCAGCATGTTCAAGTTACGGGGCAAGTATAAGCAGTGTGTGAAGGCAGTTAGGCATGATGGACATATTCCAATACATTTCTCTTCAATCATCTGCCTAATGAGATGGCAATCTTGTTTTCCTTCTCTGCCTGTCCTTTTTGCTCTCCATTTTCTTTCAGGACAAACTCAAGGGTAGAAGATTTTGGAATTGCTTATAGTCCTTAGTATACAGGATAACCTGGATGCACCAGCAGAGGAAAAGTAGATTATTTCTAACTCCAAGACCCTAAGAATTTAAATATACAGTATAAGTGCCTTATGTAAGTAGTTTCTGCATTCTTATCATAATCTTAAATAAAACACTAATCGAAATGACTGTAGTCCAGAAGACAAGGACAATTATTGTAGCTCAGGTTGCAAATATGGTATAATAAAAGAAGAATTTCTCTATTTTTTCTCTCTTTAAATTTACTTTGAACTTCCTCTCTTCCATTGATTATTGTAATTTCTGTATTTCTGTCATAACATTAAAATGTTACTATTTTCTAATTGGCCCTCTTCTTGAATGCTATCTGGAATTTTTAGATACATGAATTCCAGAGTTCTCTTAAAAATATGCATATAAGTAAAAGAATTAGGCCTTTAAATAGAACATTATTCTCCAGTTTAGACTCATAAAATGACATGCAATTTCTTATTAGGAATTTGTAGTGTTTTGTCAGCTTTTGTATAATTACGCTAACTCCATCCTTTTTCTGACAATTATTTCTTCAATGTGTCTGTGTGTGTCTGTGCAAGTCTTTCTACAGTGTCCTTGGAATTTGTGGAATGTGGAATATTTCATCATGAAACATATGTATTTCCCAATCCACTTATTAAAAATTAATACTCACTGGGCATTGTTCTGTACCTAAAGACATATTAGGAAAAAAAATTTGTCAGGGATGGGTTGGAAATTTCTGACAGGAATATTTTATCTGTCCCAATAATCAAGAGGGAATATTAGATATAGAGTCAGGAAAACCAGCTATCAATGTGTAGACAATCCCAAAATGTAAAATATGCCAATGGTCTTCACAATTTTTAAATGTTTCTCTGGAAATTTTGAAATTGAAATTCTTATTTATCCTTACTAATCCTACAACCTAAGTGAGTTTTATTCATCCAGAGCATTTATTGCATTTATTTTAATATACACTAGATTTAAAAAAAAAATGTAACTACTGTGTCATTTGAAGAAAGATTGCCTTTTTTTTCCAGAACTTTCCCAAGTTTTAACTATATTTTAGAAAATTGTTTCTAAAGCAGCATTGTTTGTGGTATTTGTTTTGTTTCAAATTATAACTTACCTTTACTCTTTTTTTTAATAAGTTCAATTAACCAATGTCTAATGCATCATTAGTTTTTCATGTAGTGTTCAATGATACATTAGTTTGAACCTCTACACAATTCATCTGTATCAGCCTATATCAGACACTACCACATTCATTGTAATTCTATGAATAGGTTCAAATGTCTCAATATTCTATTTTGTTTTTAAGTGTAGTTGTACCTGATAATGTATATATTAAAATGTGTGTCATATTATTATAAGTTTCTTTCTGCTGGCTACTTCCTTTCCAATATTCCGTTTACCTGGCCTGTATTTCCATACTCTTGCTATTTTGAAATTTGGCTGGTAACTGCTCAAAGATGCCCCTTTAGAGAATTACCTTTGGCTGAAATGGAGAAGCTTCAACTGCTATATACTGAATGTTTGTGTTCCCCTGAAATTCATGTGTTGAAATCTCAACACCATGTGGTGGGATTAGAAGGTGAGCCTTTTGGGCAGTGCTTAGGTTCTGAGGGTAAAGCCCTCATGAATGGGTTTAGTGCTTGCACAAAAGAGACCCCAGAGAACTTCCTTTCCACCATGTCAGGATGCAATTGAGAAGTCTGCAACCCTGAGGAGATCCCTCATCTGGTCATATGTGCACTCTGATCTTGGAGTTCTAGCTTCCAGAACTTGAGACATAAACTTCTGTTGATCAGCTACCTAATCAACAGTATTTGGTTGTAGATACCTAAACAATCTAAGGGGAAACCCCCAGAGAAATTTCTCAACCATGACTGGATGCCACTAACATTAAAAAATCCAACCTCTTTTCTTTATGTATGACCAGTTCTGTTTGTTGTGCTTTGACTGCCCTATCTAATAGGGTAGCCACTAGCCATATGTGGTTGAACTAATTAAATTTATTTATTTATTTATTTGTTTATTTGTTTATTTATTTATTTATTTATTGTTAGTCACCATACAGTACATCACTAGTTTTTGATAGTGTTCCATGGTTTATTGTCTGCACATAACACTCACTGCTCCATATAATACGTGCTCTTCTTAATACCCATCACCAGACTAACCCATGCCTGTACCCTATCCTCCCTCTAAAACCCTCAGTTTGTTTTTCAGAGTCCATAGTCTCTCATGGACTGTCTCACACTCACACTCTGACTCCCCTCACTTCATTTTTCCCTTCCTTCTCCTAATGTCCTCCATGCTATTCCTTATGTTTCACAAATAAGTGAAACCATATGATAATTGACTTTCTCCGCTTGACTTCTATCACTAAGCATTATCTCCTCCAATCCCATCCATATTGATGCAAAAGTTGATCCTTTTGATGGCTGAGTAATATTCCATTGTGCATATTGACCACATTTTCTCCCTCTGTACCTAAGCAATCTCTTCCCTCTAACTGCCCTTAAGATGGTTTCCTTGGTTCTAAGATTTGCGAGTTTTACTATAACCTGCTGGGATATTGGTCTGTTCTCCTTACTCTTGGGAGGGGTTCTCTCTGCCTCTGCGACATGAATGCTTGTTTCATTCCCCAGATTAGGGAAGTTCTCAGCTAGGATTTCCTCAAATATATCTTCTAGTCCTCTCTCTCTCTCTCTCCATCCCCTCAGGGATCCTAATAATTGACTGAAATTTTGTGTGGCATCATTTATTTCTCTGATTCTGTTTTCATGGATTTTAAGCTATTTGTTCCAGGCCTCCTCTTGATTCTTCTTTTCTGTTAGTTTGTCTTCTATATCACTAATTTGTTCTTTTTCCTTGTTTACCCTAGATTGGATCTTATTGATAACATTTTTAAGTTCTGTTACATTGGCTTTCATTTCTGCCCTTAGAGAATCTATGTTGCCATTAATAGTTTTCTCCAGCCTAGGTACTGTCTTCATAACTGTTACACTGAAGTCTATTTTTGACATCTTGCTTATATCCATATCCATTAGGTTTGCAGGAGAGGCCATTGTTTCTGTGTCTTTTCTTTGTCAGGAATTCCTCCTCCTAGTCATTCTGTTGAGTTGTGGTTGAGGGGATGTACAGCAGAAAATATCAACCACAATCCAGACAAGGTGCACTTTGGGAAAGTTCAGAGTGATCAGAAGCCACAAGCTACCAGTCAAAATGAAACCCAAGGATAAGATTTATAAACTATAAGGACAAAAACAAATGAGCAAATGAAAAGACTCACACACTAAACAAACAAACAAACAAACAAATAAATAAATAAAAGGTGGGGAGGGAAGGTGGCTATAATCTCTCAATATGGGTAAGGTAGTGTATTTCAGTTCTTCCTGGTGTATTTTGTTCTCTTTGTTAGAGAACACTACTTCCCAGAGATACAGGGAAATTAAAACTAGTATATATAAAAGGTAGTATTGAATAGGGAAAAAAAGGACCACATTGAAGCTTATATCTCTATATATAAAAAAGGAAAAAAAATATATGTATGAAAAAGTTCAAGTTAAAAAGTTACTACAGAATTGTATTAAACATCTAGTTGAGATGATAAGTAGGTAAAAAAAAACAGAAGAAATATTAGAAAGAATTAAAAAAATAAAAGAGAGAGAGAGAGAGAGAGAGAGAGAAATGTTGTACCTAGGAAATACATTGGCTATGAGGAGCTTAATATATTGCTTTCCCCTGGTGTCAGCGTTTTAAAGTTTTATGGGGACCCTGGGGTTGTTGTCCTTTTGTTCTTTCAGCTTGTTTTCTGGGGGAGGGCCTGCCATGTTGTTTTTGGTCAATCCTGCTTAGGTAGAGTTGCCCTGCCCCCTATCAAGGGGCTGGGCTCTGTGGAAACCGTTTTTTGGGGGTTTTGTTCTCTGGCAGCCTTTGGTTTCTGGCAGCTTTTTTGGAGGGTCAGAGCAAAGGAATATGTCCGTACCCAAACCTACACCCCAGAGGAGAGAAGCCTAAGTCTGCTCCTTTCTGAATCATCCAGAACACACAATCTCCCTCTCTGTAAGTGCCACTGAAAACTGCAACCTCCCACAGGAAGTGCATGCCACCCCTCCTGCCACCACCCCCCGCCCTGTGCCACCAAAACCACGAGCGATCTCCATCTGGGCAGGTCCAGGACCTGGGTCTGTGGGCACAGGTCCAATCCAGGTCCTCTTGGGCATGGGCAGAAGCTGCCACCAGCCATAGGTGGGCAGACACAGGTCACAGGATGCTTTTGCACTGGGGTATTAGTTTCCAATGGCTAGCTTCTGGTGGTTCCCTCCCCCTTTTGTTTATCCTCTGACATTTGTCCACACCATCACAACTCTGTCTACCTCTCGACTGATGATCCTCTGCCCCTATAGAGATCCAGACAGGTAATCTTACATCTCAGGCTGGTTTTGTGGGTGTTCACAGTGGCTTGGTAGATATCTAGCTAAATTCAGGGGACCTGTTGAGATGGAGTCTCCCAGTCCTCTGCCATCTTGCCTTCAGCCCTCACAACTTTTAAACTAATTAAATTTAAACTAATTAAAATTAAAATTTCAGTTCCTCAGTCTTACTGACTATAATTTATGGGCTCAAGACCCACATTTAGCCAGTGGCTATTGTACTGGACACTGTAGATACGGGGCATTTCTGTCATAACATGAAACTCTGTTGCTCAGTGTTACTCTAGAACACTGTTGCCCAATAAAAATATAATGCAAGCTATGCCTGAAATTTAAAATTTTCTAGTACCCATATGAAAAAAGGTTCAAAAAACGAAACAGGAAAAGCTAATTTGAATAGTATTTTATGTGCCTAATGTATCCAAAATATTATCATTTTAATAGGCTATTTATATTAAAATTATTGCTGATTCATTTCACATTGTTTTTTCAAACTAAGCCTTAAAACTCTGGTGTGTATTTTAAACTTTTAGCATATGTTCATTTGATAGCTAAATTTTCATCAGAAATACTTGATTTTTATTTATACTTCACAAAATTTACAGTTGAAAAGTATACTGACATATTCCACTTTTTCCAAGCCTGCTTAAAAGTTTTTCAATAATTGAATGGAGACAATTTTAAAATTTAACTGAATCAAAATAAAATCGAAGAAAAAAGTCAATTCCTCAGTCATATCAGCCATAACCAAGTATGAAACAAACACAAATGTCTAGTGGCTGTTGAATCTTACAACACAATTCCAGAGCTACTGTCAGAGGCATTAAACACACAGTGTCGCTGCTGACCAAACTTTTGAGCAATCAGACCACAAATTAATTCCAATAATCAAAAGTAAAGATTCAGCATTGTTTACGTCTTCCTCCCAGTAACAAGCTCAAAATCAAATTGTAACAATAGTTGATGTGACATTTTATAATCAATATACAATAGCTGAAAGGACATTTTTATTTTTGGTAATTATACTCATCACAAAAATGCTTGTGAATAGAAGAGAAAAAAGGAAGGGACAGATGATTTGAATCAAGTTATGGAAAAGCAAAAAGCTGAGCCATTTGGAAAAAGGTGGAATTAGCTCTGATTTGCACTAGGACAGCCCTAGTAATAGTCAGGACCCACTTCTGTCTTCTTGAATGTTTCTATTCATAATTGTTTTCTTATGTTCTAACATATAAGGAAAGAGTATAGTTCAGAGAACAGGGTTTTGAAACCAATCACTTAAACCCGTTTGTATCTCAGCTTTTTTTTTCTTTTTTTTAAGATTCATTTCTTTGAGAGAGAGAGAGAGAGAGAGAGCAGGAGCGAGCACGTGCAGGCACAGAGGGGAGAGCAAAGGCAGAGGGAAAGAGAGAATCTTAAACAAACTCTGCACCAAGTGCGCAGAGCCTGACACGGGGCCCAATCTCATGACACTAAGATCACAACCTGAACCAAAACCAAGAGTTGGCAGTTTAACTGACTCAGGTACCCAGGTGCCCTATACCTCAGTCTTATATTCAAAAGGAGATAATAAGAGCTGTTGTATAGTTGTTATTTTAACGCGAGAATTAAACGTAACAATTTGTGTTAAATCACACCTACATTGTTGCCTAGAGAATTCACTGAGGAATAATATACACAAAGTGAGCACTTGGGCTTCCAGGAAAATAGGCTCTACCATGAAGGGATAGAGATTGTAATAACGTATTTTTGAAATCTCTGTAACTTTCTCTAAGTCTCAGAGAGAGAAAAACTGTGAGAAGTAAAATGGATTGGTATGGCTCTTAAAAAGAACATAATGGTAATCAAGACAGTGTGAGTCAGCGTGATCTGCTCACTCTGTAGACCTCTTGGAAGTGCTCAGGAAGGGAATGATTCTGGAGATAGAGAAGACATTGCTCAGATATGTATACAGTGAGGGAATATTGAAGTGATTGGTGCTATTGGAATTTGATGGGTGAGAAGCGGATGAAGGACATTTAAACGGAAGTGTTGACCCAGAGACAGCCATATGAATGTCTACATAGTGATGCTACAATCCTTAACCTCCTCTGTTTAATAACAAAATTGGCAAATTTGTGATGTTCATGAAAGTACTGTACTTCTGAGCTCGTCTGAGCTTACCTATGAGTTACGCCATCATAGTCAAAGAGCCTCCTGGCCCTCCTGTAAGTGTGAATTCAGGAGCAACCATCTGGTCACTGCCAGCAGAGGCTATGCCAAAAGAGCATTTTGTAACTGATGGGGTGTTGCAAATTCAGTCATGATGTGTAGTCACACGGGCAGTCAAGTCATCCTCCAGCAGCCTGGTACATCTGCCACTTGGCTCTGGGAATATATTGAAGACATTGATGGGCATATGCAGTTCCAGAACGGGTAGATTCTACAAATAAGGGAACATTTTATGGGATAGGGTTTTTATTTACATTTTATTGGACGTTTCATGATAAAACACAGTTGGATAAAATCTGCTAGCAGTAAACCTACAAAAATATTCACCAATGACTGCTCAGGAAATTCCTTTGGTTCTTGTTCTTTTCCTTAAATCTTATTTTTAATCCTAACTCATGTAGTCTGGTAGGAAAATTCCTTTTATAGTGCCAATATTTTCACAGCTGAGTAGTAATGATTTTTAACATATTATTTTGAGGTAGTTATTAGTAAGTTACAATTCTGCAATTCTGCCA
>CM052815.1:63776766-63798038 GCA_028533885.1 Nasua narica
TGTTTGTAATCTAAGTAGGCAGATTTGACACTATCTCATCAATACTTTGATATCCTAATGAATGTTTTCCTAAAGTAATTTTATAATATTTTATTGAATTTTTTAACCTCTTATTGCCCAAGATTTGGGCTTACTTGTAGAAATACTGATGAAAAACAAATTAATCATAATGATGGGACTTTGAAAATGTTGGTGCCAAAAGGCTAATCAAGCATTTATAGGGACTGTACCTGCTGCTGTGACAAGATGGATTGATGATTTACTTCCTTGCCCATAGGGCCTTGATTTGATTCCCCTGTCCATCCCAAAGACAGACTTTATTTGTAGGTTAAAGATGTAAAGCTTTGCTATTTGTTGCTTTTAGAAGAAAGATGTGAGAATATTGCTAATACTTCTCTATGGAAGTAGAGGCTAAGAAGACAATTTATCTATGGAATAGAGTAACATATTACCAACACTTTGATTTCCTTATTTACTTGAATTATTTTTGTGTCATTTATATAGGCCAAAAACAAAACAAATCACAAAATCTGGATTCAACACCATATCAGAAAATGGTGTTTCTTCTCTCACCACTGGACCTTTTACACTTTGTTTCCCAGAACCGTATTTTCTCATTTATTTGTCTTACAGTGTTCCAGATCATACAGAATAAAACAAGGATTTTGCTGGTCTGTTTCCAGTGAACACAGAAGGGGTTTTGAATGAGCTTTTCTGTGTTTTGTCGCATTCAGTAGGAAATCTCCTGGGTTATAAATAGGACAGGGTGATTAGACATTTTCTCATAGAATCTTACTTTATAGTTCATGGAGATGTACAAACTTAAAATCCACAAAGGCTACTATGGAGATCTGAGTCTGGAAGGATAATCCTCTGTGATGAAACACACCAATTTATCTACTCTCTCATCATCTAAGACACATAATTCTGCAATCACCACTTTAGATTTGGAGAATGGTTATTTAATTATTTTTTACTTCTTTGTTTCAGTTTTCTAATAAAGAAGTAAGGCCCAGAGAAGTAAATTGATTTTTCAAAAATAAACTGAGAAATATAGGAATAGATTTCAGTTCTTTTATTACCCTGATCAATGTTTTTCAAATATTACTATACTTTGCAGTATCCTTGGAGGGTCTCGATATCATCTCTGGTCACTTTCTTCTCTTCTCATCTTAAACGTTTAGGAATTAAAAGACAGGATACATAGGGCTTAAAAACATGGACTCCATCCATGGACATGGCTTGAAAATTGGCCCTTGGAAAATTACATGCATTTATCATATCTGCTTCCTTTATGTATAATAGATGTATATTAGGGTTTTCCAAAGAAACAAAAAACTGGATATCCATATTTGTCTGTTGTCTGTGTCTCTCTGTTTCTATTTATTATCTGTCATCTATCTAAATCTAGATAATATTTATTCTAAAGAACTGGCTCACATTATTATGGAGGCTGAGAAGTCCCATGATCTGCTGTCTGTAAACTATATAGACCTAAGGAAGCCAGAGGTGTACTTTGAAGGCTTGAGAACTGCAGAACTAAAGATGTAGATTAGTCTGAGTCTGAAGACCTAAGAACTAGGAGCACCAAGGGAAGGAAAAAAAAAAAACATGTATCAGCTCAACAGTCAGGCAGAGAGTAAATTCATCCATCTTCCACTTTTTTGGTCTATTCAGGACCTCAATGCATTGGATGAGGCCCACCCACCTGGGGGAGGACCATGTACTTTACTCAGTTCACCAATTCAAATGTTAATCCTTCCCAGAAACCCCTTCACAAATATACTCAGAAATGATGTTTAAACATTGGTGACCCAACTAAATTGAACACATGAAGATAACCATCACTAAAATGGCAAAAATTTTAACTATTTCCACAGTATTTTCATTGAGATTGAATGAATTAATACAACATTAATAAAACATTTAAATAAAACATTTTAAATTGAGGATGGCACTTATAACAAACACAATGTAGGTATTACCTAGTAATATTAGGAGTGTATAGGCTTATTTGAACATCTACTTAGACTGTCTCAGAGGATAATTTACTTAGGGTGAACTGAGTCTCCATCTAGTTCATCTAGACCAGTGTCTGCTTCGTGTACTCAATATTTGGATCCTTCTATCAAAAACCTTGTCTTTTTAGTTTTCCCCCATTTATGAACTTTCCAAAGTAACTTTCTTTATGATCTTGCAGAAAACAGGCTTTGCTATCAAATTTTTAGGGCCTGGTTTAGGTAGAAATGTCCTGTAGGTCTGATTCTTTTGAGATTGAAAATAAAGGTATTTGTTGATGGTTCAAAACATTTTAGGAATTTGGAAGTGTAGTCTAAAAACAAGGCGGTGAAAAGCATTTTTTTTTTTCCCTTCTGTGTTGTTACAACTAGGACAACTGCAAATTCCCTTATTACTGATAGATGGCAGTCCTGTGCTGCTGGTAAGGAAAAATAAGGCCTGAGTTAAAGCCAATAGTTTCTTTGATTCTGGATTTGGTCAATGAGCAGATTACTATAACAAAACCCCCAAATATGGGAGTTTTTAGATAGCTTGACAAAATTCCATTGTTGAAATAGATATTAACGAAGGGATAGCTTACACTAATGTTCAATTTTCACAAAATATTCCAAAATGATAGGGATTTAGAATGGAAAGCATGAGTTTATGTCTTGTGTCTTCCATCTAGAAGCTGTAACTCTTTGAAAGGAGTCACTCTGAGCTTAAAATTTATACAATCTGTAAAGTAGAAATAAGAATAAGAACTTTCCTCATGAGCTTGCTTATAGGATCGACTTAGCAGTTGCTGGAAAGAATTGCTTTTAAGCTTTTTCATCAAGAGTGTTTACTGTAAACAGCATTAATTCTTACCTGTCAGGGTAGAAATGTAGCCCCAAATAGAGTTTAGAAATAAAATGTCAATAAGGTCTTCCTGTGCGGTTTTGTAAATTAATCTCTTCCACTTCAGAGGGCACTATTTGTGTAAATGTAAAAGTAAAGATTCAAGTGAATTACCATTATGTAAATTTCTAAGTTTACTTAGTAACATATGAGATTTTGAGATCTGTGTTTTGTTTGTAATAGCCATTCAAAACCTGTAAATATTTGTCAACATGTAGAGGCCAGAAATTTTATAAGGCTGGTAGCATTTCATCATCTTCACAAAACCTTTCTGAAGTTGTATCAGATCTCCAATTCACATTTGAGAAAAATGATCTTAGCAATAATTAAGAACTTGTGTATGGAAAGAACTTGTATTGAGAACTTGTAAATGGAGAAGTCAGAACTTGAACTCAAGTCTTAACCTTCTGTGACACAAATGAATTTTGATTTAAGGAAAATTAATTAATGTCTATGAACTTGCAGTGATTAATGTATAATTTGAATAGACTTGTTTTTCCTGCCAACTATAATAATATTCTGCATCTCAAAATTAAGACTCTCTACAGCTATATTGCTACTAATGAAGGATATTGAATAAGAGTTTTCTATTGGCTGGTGTCCCAAACCATAAACAGAGCTGCCTGATGCTCCTTTTACCAGGAGATGACCAAAATATTCTTTTGAGCTTTGCCACCAATATCTTTCAGTTTCCATAAGTAGAAAGTGCAAATGGGGGAGTCCTGGAAGAGTGG
The DNA here is from genome assembly GCA_028533885.1 of Nasua narica. Taxonomy (NCBI): domain Eukaryota; kingdom Metazoa; phylum Chordata; class Mammalia; order Carnivora; family Procyonidae; genus Nasua; species Nasua narica. Next base: position 63,780,399 of record CM052815.1, read on the forward strand.
CTCAAAAGCCTAGAGAGCATGTTCTCTGGCTGTTGTGCTTCTCTCTCAGGCAAATAGAACAGCTTGTAGAGATCAGGGTTGCTTGTCTGAAAGAAAGACTGAAAACCTATTCTCTTGGTGGATGCTTGCTAAGGTATAGAAACTCAGTGGAATTTAGTGCAAATCCTTTGAAGAATTTCACATAGGCTGGAAACACACAGGTACATGCAATGAAGGATATATCTAAACATGGACTGTTAATTGCCCGAGCAGTTTTGAAGGTGAAAGCCAGCTAGAGTAGTTTGAACAAGTCATATAGAGCATGATATTCTAAAGAAAATATTTTTATTGAATTCAAGGAAGATGGAAAGCTATAGTTGTTTGTTTTGTTTTTATTTTTTAAAGATTTTATTTATTTATTTGACAGATTGAGATCACAAGTAGGCAGAGAGGCAGGCAGAGAGAGAAGGAGAAGCAGGCTCCCTGCTGAGCAGAGAGCCCGATGCAGGGCTCCATCCCAGGACCCTGAGATCATGACCTGAGCTGAAGGCAAAGGCTTTAACCCACTGAGCCACTCAGGCGCCCCTTGTTTTGTTTTTAAAAGAGAGCATGATTGGGCGCCTGGCAGTTGGTTGAGCAACTGCCTTGGCTCAGGTCGTGATCCCGGAGTCCCGGGATCCAGTCCCACATCGGGCTCCCAGCTCTATGGGGAGTCCGCTTCTCACTCTGACCTTCTCCCTTCTCATGCTCTCTCTCACTCTCTCTCTTTAAAAAAAAAAAAAAAAAGAGAGCATGATTTAGTTTCAGATCACTTTAGTAACTGCATGGAGGTGAGGCTATCACATGGAATAAAAACAGATATCTTCATTAGATAGAGAACAGAGATCATTACAGTGAACTCTATGGTTGGACCTTGGGTGACAGCAACTCAAATTTACGTATCTCCCTCTTCCAACTGTTTAACATTACCTAGGAATTAGATGAAGATAATCATATTTTTAATAAAAGTAGTTCTTACTAGAGTATGAATAATCAACAGATTTAACATAGTCAAAATGAGGAAATGGGTTAAGTGGTCTTATGCTTACTGGGTGAAATGCTTTGATCTGAGGGAACCTTGACAAGGTACATAACTTCCTCTCTCTCTTTGCTAATACATTAGGCATTTGTCATATCCTTGGCATTCCATACTTGCTACGAGAGATAGATAAAGACCTATAGTTGTCTTGAAGATAGAGATACTTTGGGTGATAGTATTCTATCTCCTCTCTATAATTAAGCAAAACCAAAGCTTTATTAATTTAGAAAAACATTTTACTTAGAAGAGAATTTCACCAACTCAATTCGCTAACTGTTTTTGCTAGGTCACTTACTGGCTCTAGCTCCCATTTCATATTCTTACTGAAGTCTTCTTTCCAGTTATATGCTTTATTTATTTATTTACTTATTTATTTATGGAGATTTTATTTATTTATTTGACAGAGAAAGAGATCATAAGTAGGCAGAGAGGCAGGCAGAGAGAGAGAGAGGGGGAAACAGGCTCCCTGCTGAGCAGAGAGCCCAATGTGGGGCTCAATCCCAGGACCCTGAGATCATGACCCGAGCCGATGCCAGAAGCTTTAACCCACTGAGCCACCCAGGCACCCCAATATACACTTTATTTTTACACCTTTTTTCTTGGCAATTTGATATTACTGGTAATGTTATCAAGCCCCTTATAGATCAGTGCTTGTCCTTTAATCTAGCTATTACAATAGTATGTTGGCTTGTTGACTATTTGCTTTATATTTTTGTGATTAAGATGAACCTTGTACTATTTATTTGACCAATTGGTAAATACAGGCTATGATATCTAAGTCTTCAATGAGATAATAGCCCTGCAGAGAGTTGGTCCTTCTGGCATTTTCAAGGTCTCTGCAAAAGTAAGAGAGCTCTGAGTTGTATTTCATTTGAATGTATTTGGGCAAGTAAGGAGAATTTTCTAAATGAAAGCAAGCTTTCAATCAAACACTTCAGACAATTCATCATAAAATCAGAGCGTGTTACCACTCTCCCTGCATGCAGTAGTTCTGAATAAAGAAACTATATTCTTTGGTGTTGAGTGTGTGCTATATAGGATACTAGGTACATGATATTCAGATAGAGAAATTAGACAATGGAAACCATTTTCTAGTCGAAAATCTTCCATATCAGGACCCTCATTTGAGTTCAACTGACAGTTCAAAACCATATAGATATTAAGGATGTCTTGCAAATTAGCTTCTATTACATGATCAGAAGAAAAGAATGGAATAAAGTGAAGAAATCATTAATCATTGGATTTGTCTTGAGGTTACCTCACTAGGAGGTGGGAGCTCAGACAGGGAAATAGGGAGTCTGGGGAACTTCACACATACATATGCTAATGCATAAACTGATAAGGAAGGAATCATTCAGCACTAACTGCATAATACTGAATTTTATAGTGGAGAAAGCTTTAGTCTTCCTTTAACATAAGTCGCCTTTAAACAGAAGAAAAAGTAACAACATTGTCTTTTTTTACTCTCTGGATGAAAGAAAGAATTCGCGTTGTGTTTCTGGAAAGAGAAACAGAGTAGTTACCAGCATGAGTTTTGTAGTCAAGTAGGTATGGTTATGCTCCTAACTACCTTATATATCGCATGGGAAAGTTGTTTAACTTTCCTGAAACTCATTTTTCTCACCTGCAAAATAAGGATTATAATGCATAATCACATTATTTTAAGGATAGGTGAGAAAATACTTATAAGTTGCTCAGTGTAGAGAGTAAATGCTAACTGTTAACAATCATTAGGCTAATCCATCAGCCATGAGATGACAATTCTATTTCTTTTTTTGCTGTTTAAGAACATTCAGAATCAGAAAATTCAGAAAAAGAAAATGAATATCATGGATATGATGTTTTTGCAATTTGCTATAATCAGTCCTTTGAACTCAGCAATTATCAACATTGGTATACATTAAAAGTATTTGGGTGGGGAGAGCCTTAGAAAAAGACAGTGCTAGGTTCTTCTGATCAATTAAACCACTCTTTAGGTGATTCTTTGTGCTATCTATGGTGTTTAAGAATCACTACTTAAACTCACTAGGACTCATTTCTTCCCAGCATCTGAAGATGTTCTGTATTACCACAGAAGCATTCTTCCCATGAAGAGTTCACTTTCAGCAGGGTTGCAAGTGTAGATTGAACAGTTACATTTTCATAGGTTAATATTTAAAATAGTATTTGCTCTAAAGAGCAAAAGAGGGAATTGTTTCTATGGCTTCTGTACTAAGGGTCATTGTAACAATAAATCCTGGTTATCTTCCTCCTTCACTTTTTGTTTTTAGAAATGTTAAGTAAGGAGCACATCCTATTTACTAGTCTCAAAATATAATCAGAAATAAACAAACATGAATGTACAATGTCATAGGTTATGATAAAGATGTATTCAGATGCCAATACAAGGAAGAGGTATTTAATGGAGAAGGCTTTGGAAAGAGATCATGCTAAAGTTCATTTATTCACTTATTCACAAGTTCTAGGAGGCTCTGACATGAAAATCACCAGAAAGACAAATTTGGTCCTTGACATCATGGAATCCTCAATTTAAATCTTGACGGAAATGTAAACATACTTAAAAAAATAAAAAGAAAGAATAGCATGTGGGTTAGTTAGCACAGATATGTAAATGCAAAAGGATTTTGGGAGAAATAGCATAAAATGGAGAAAACAAATATGAAATGGAGTTTAGCTTTCATTGATAATCTGTGAGGTTTTTTTTATTTGAATTTAATAGCCAGCATATAGTACATTGTTAGTTTTTGATGTAGTGTTTGATGATTCATTAGTTGCATATAACAACCAGTGCTCATCACATCATGTGCCCTCCTTAATGCCCATCACCCAGTTACCCCATGCCCTCATCCACCTCTCTTTCCACAAACCTCAGTTTGTTTATCAGTCAAGAGTCTCTCATGGATTGTCATCCTCTGATTTCTTCCCATTCAGTTTCCTTCCTTTCCCCCATGAACTTCTGCATTATTTCTTACATTCCACATATCGGTGAAACCATATGATATTTTTTTCTCTGATTGACTTAATTGACTTAGCATAATACCCTCCAGTTCTATCTGTGAGAATATAAATGGTAGATATTCATCCTTTCTGATAGCTGAGTAATATTCCATTATATGTATGAACCATATCTTCTTTATCCATTCATATCTGTTGAAGGACATCTCAGATCCTTCCACAGTTTGGCTATTGTGGACATTGCTGCTATGAACATTAGGGTGTGGGTGCCCCTCCTTTTCACTACATTTGTATCTTTGGGGTAAATACCCAGTAGTACAATTGCTGGGTCATAGGGTAGCTCTATTTTTTACTTCTTAAGGAACCTACATAGTGTTTTCCAGATTAACTGTACCATCTTGCATTCCCACCAACAGTGTAAGAAGGTTCCCCTTTCTCCACATCCTTACCAACATTTTTTGTTCCCTATCTTGTTAATTTTAGTCCATCTAACTGATGTAAGGTGGTATCTCATTGTGGTTTGATTTGTATTTCCCTGATGACAAGTGGTATGGAGCATTTTTTCATGGATCTGTTAGTCATTTGTATGTCTTCTTTGGAGGAATGTCTGTTCATGTTTTCTGCCCATTTCTTGACTGGATTATTTGCTTTTTGGGTGTTGAGTTTGAGAAGGTCTTTATAGATTTTGGATCCTAGCCCTTTATCTCTTATGTCATTTGCAAATATTTTCTACCATTCCGTAAGTTGCCTTCCAGTTTTATTGACCATTTCCCTTGTCATGCAGATTTTTATCTTAACGTAGTCCCAATAGTTCATTTTTGCCTTTTTTTTTCCTTTGCCTTTAGAGAGGAGTCTTGCAAGAAGTTGTTGCAGCCACAAAGAGATTGCTGCCTATGTTCTCCTCTAGGATTTTGGTGGAATCATGTTTGCATTTAGATCTTTCACCCATTCTGAGTTTATCTTTGTGTGTTGTGTAAGAGCATGGTATAGTCTCATTCTTCATGTGGCTATCCAATTTTCCCAACACCATTTATTAAAGAGACTGTCCTATTTCCATTAGATATTCCTTCCTGCTTTGTCAAAAATTAGTTGGCCATAGTGTTGAGGGTCCATTTCTGGGTTCTCTGTTCTGTTTCATTCATCTATTTTTCTGTTTCTGTGTTAGTACCATGCTCTCTTAAGGATCACAGCTTTGTAATATAGCTTGAAGTCAGGCATTGTGATGCCTTCAGCTTTAGTTTTCTTTTTTAACATTCCCCTGGGTAGTCAGACTCTTTTCTGGTTCCATACACATTTTAGGATTGCTTGTTCCAGCTCCGTGAAAAATGTCGATGGTATTTGAAAGGGATTGCATCGAATGTGCAGATTGCCCTGGGCAGAATTGACATTTTAACAATGTTTTTATTCTTCCAACCCATGAGCATGGAATGTTTTTCCATCTCTTTGTGTCTTCCTCAGTTTCTTTCATAAGTATTTTGCAGTTTTTAGAGTAAAGATCCTTTATCTCTTTGGTTAGGTTTATTCCTAGGCATCTTAGAGATTTTGGTGCTATTGTAAATCGGGTTGATTCCTTAATTTCTCTTTCTTCAGTCACATTGTTAGTGTATAGAAATGCAACCGATTTCTGTGCATCAATTTTATATCCTGACACATTGCTGATTGCTGTATGAGTTCTAGCAATTTTGGGGTGGAGTCTTTTGGGTTTTCTACATAAAGTATCATGTCATCTGCAAAGAGTGATAGTTTGACTTCTTTTTTTGTCAATTTGAATGCCTTTCTCTCTTTCTGTTGTCTGATTGCTGAGGCTAAGACTTGTAGCACTATGTTGAACAATAGCGGTGAGAGTGGGCATCCATGTCATGTTCTTGACCTTAAAGGAAAAACTCTCAGCTTTTCCTCATTGAGAATGATATTTGCTGTGGGTTTTTCATAGATGCCTTTTATGATATTGAGAAATGTTCCCTCTATTCCTACACTGTGAAGAGTTTTAATCAAGAAAGGATGCCGTATTTTGTCAAATGATTTCTCTGCATGAATTGAAAGTATCATACGGTTCTTGTCTTTTATTAATGTGATCTTCTTGTCTTTTATTAACGTGATCTATCACATTATTGTGATTGATTTGTGAATGTTGAAACACCCTTGCATCCCAGGAATAAAGCCCACCTGGTGGTGAATAATCCTTTTAGTGTACTGCTGGACCCTCTTAGCAAGTATCTAGGTATTTTGACATACATATTCATGAGGGATATTGGTCTGTAATTCTCTTTTTTGATGGGGATAATTGTCTGCTTTTGGGATCAAGGTAATGCTGGCCTCATAGAAGAAGTTTGGAAATTTTCCTTCCATTTCTATTCTTTTAGGCAGCTTCAGTAGAATAGGTATTATTTCTTCTTTAAATGTTTGGTAGAATTCCTCTGGGAATCCATCTGACCCTGGACTCTTGATTTTTGGGAGGTTTTTGATTACTACTTCAATTTCCTTGCTGGTTATTGGTCTGTTCATATTTTCTATTTCTTTTTCAGTTTTGGTAGTTTGTAAGTTTCCAGGAATGCATTCATTTTTTCCAGATTGCCTAATTTGTTGGCATGTAGTTGCTCATAACATGTTCTTAAAATTGTCTATATTTCTGTGTTTGTGACCTCTCCCCTTTCATTCATGATTTTATTAATTTGGGTCCTTTCTCTTTTCTTTTTTATAAGTCTGACCAGAGGTCTATCAATTTTCTTAATTCTTTCAAAGAAATTAATTATTTCAAAGTTTCTAGTTTTGTTGATCTGTTCTACTGCTATGTTTAATATTTCATTGACTTTTACTCTAATCTTTACTGTTTCTCTCCTCCTCCTTGGTTTAGACTTTATTAGTTGTTCTTTCTCCAGGTCCTTTAAGTGTAAGATTAGCTTGTGTATTAGGGGTTTTTCTAATTTTTTGAGAGAGGCTTATATTACATTGTACTTCCCCCCTCTTAGGACTGTCTTTGCTGTATCCCAGAGTTTTTGAACCAATGTGTTCTAATTCTCATTAATTGCCATGAATTTTTAAAAATTCTTTAATTTCCTGGTTGACCCATTCATTCTTTAGTAGAATGCTCTTTGATCTCCAAGTGTTTGAGTTCCCTCCAAATTTCCACTTGTGATTGAACTCAGTTTTCAAGGTATTGTGGTCTGATAATAAACAGGGAATAATGTCAGTCTTTTGTTATTGGTTGAGACCTGGTTTGTGATTCAATATGTGATCTATTCTGGAGAAAGTTCCATGTGCACTCAAGAAGAATGAGCATTCTGTTGTTTTAGGATTGAATGTTATGTATATATCTGTGAAGTACATCTGGTCCAGTGTGTCATTCAAAGTCCTTGTTTCTTTGTTGATCTTCTGCTTAGATGATCTGTCCATTGCTGTGAGTGGGGTGTTGAAGTCCCTGACTATTAATGTATTATTATCAGTGTGTCTCTTTACTTTGGCTATTAATTGGTTTATATAATTGGCTGCTCCCATGTTGTGGGCATAAATATTTACAATTGTTAGGTTTTCTTGTTGAATAGACCCTTGAAGTATGATACAGTGTCCTTCTTCATCTCTTACTATGGTCTTTGGTTTAAAATCTGATTGGTCTGATATGAGAATTACTACCCCAGCTTTCTTTTGAGGTTTTTTAGTGCAGTAAATGGTTCTCCACCCCCTCAGTTTCAGTCTGGAGGTGTCTTTAGATCTAAAATGAGTCTCTGGTGGACAGCATATGGATATAGATCTTGCTTTCTTATCCAATCTGATGCCCCATATCTTTTTTTTTTTTAAAGATTTTATTTATTTATTTGACAAAGAGATCACAAGTAAGCAGAGAGGCAGGCAGGGAGAGGGAGAAGCAGGCTCCCTGCTGAGCAGAGAGCCCGATGCGGGACTTGATCCCAGGACCTGAGCCGAAGGCAAAGGCTTTAACCCACTGAGCCACCCAGGCGTCCCCATGTCTTTTGATTGGAGCATTTAACCTACTTACATTCAGAGTAACTATTGAAAGATATGAATTTATATTTCCTCTAAAGTCCCTGTTTCTGTAGGTTATCTCTGTTTCTTCCTGGTCTATGCTACTCTTGGGGTCTCTTCACTTACAGTATCCCCTTTAATATTTCTTACAGTGCTACTTGGTAATCACATATTTTTTCAGTTTCTGCCAGTCCTGGAAGCTCTTTATCTCTCTTTCCATTCTAAATGACAGCTTTACTGGATAAAGAATTCTTGGCTTCATGTTCTTCTCCTTTAGTAAGCTGGGGTGGGGGTCCTAGAAAGTACAGAGGGGTGACACCCAGCTGTCCCCCGGGAGCAGCGGAGCTTAGTATGGGCACAGGACTGCAACCACGCTCCCAAAGCACACAAAGGGCAGTGACTCGGGTCTCTTGGATTCCCCTTGGGAGGATTAAAGTGAGCATGCGTGTTGATATGATAATCAAAAATGGGCAAAGATGAGGACATTTACTCTGCAATCAAATGGAAATATTGACCATGCCACCTCCCTTTTATTCTTACTTTGTAGTTGTCCTAGCATGGGATTGAACTTTAGTCCTCTCCAGGCACCACACTGGTTTTATCCTTAGCTAGGTAGTTCTTTATTTCTCTTAGGCTTTCTCTCATTATCAGCATAAATTCAATGTTATGTTTTGTTGAAACAAGAAAAAGACCCTCTGAGAATCATTAAGGGCACTGCCATTTCTTATTAACATAGCTGATAATCTGATATTCTTAGATTTTAAACTATTCTAGGTAGAAGTTTGGAGTTAAAAAAGTTACATTACTGTGGCATAAGTCCCAATAGAAGTATTAAACCAAGCCAGAACTACTCATTATGATAGACTAACAGAATACATTCACATTTCACCCTGGCCATATTTCCATAAGTTTTAATTCCAGGTAGAGTTACCCTTCTTTGCTTTTGCAAACATTAACTGTTGGCTGTAGTATGTGTATACCTACATGGATCATAATATGAATCTATTTGAATACCAATATATACTTGGGATAGTAGTATTGATTTCATATTGATTTGAGATATTCTAGATTATCTAACCAGTGAGGTCTTGAATGAGAGAGATGACACCCATTATAATATGACATCTTTCTATCCATATTTGGTAAATTAAAAAATATATTATTTAATATAATTTCTGGTGAGAAATGGTCAGGCAACATGGAAATTCTGTGTGGAATAAGTGAATATCCTCTTTAATTCAGTGATGAGAAATATCAGGATTTAAGTAAAAATTTAAGAATTCACTCAATATTCTTTGAAGATGAGAAACTTTCCAGATTTATTTCAGAAGTTTCACTGAAATGAGTGATACATCAGAATAATGTTTCTTGAAATTTTAGTGAGGAACATTATTGATAATAGTAGGTAGGTTGCTCATTCTATAGTCAAGAATAAGTCACACATAAGTGGTACCAGTAGATCATAAATTTGGTGGTTTTATTTTTGGTAATTTTTGTTTTTAAGGATTCAGTGTTCATGTGAGGTTAATAGCAAAAGAAAAGGCAGTCCAAAAAAGATCTGGTGCCAGTCTAGAAAGGACACCACAAAGTGTATTTATATTGATAAGTTAACCACACTTCATGATCTGTCTTGGCTTTTAGAAACCTGATTTTGCAGGGGGCACTGACAGTATATGAGAGCAGATGCAAGATAGGAAACCCTGTCAACTAACAAGGTTCACGGAATTTTCAGCTTCTGTAACCTGTCTTCTTAACCTCCGGCCCATAAATGAAATTTAAAAGGATTATAACCTCTCTGAAACAGTGCATATTTCTGAAGTAGTAGTCACATTCTCAAAGGAGTCTGTGGGGAAAGTAATAGTCAGGTTAGAAATAGCCAAGCCAAGGAAACTACATTTTCAATCAAGACTTTCCCTCCCAGGAAGGCACCTGGTAATAATTGCTTCTCTCTTGGTTTTTCCCTCATTTGCTGTCACTCTCTCACTCTGTTTTCCTCAGTCTTTTTTTTTTTTTCCTTTACTGTTTTAAAATAACATCCCTATTGAGTATAATAACATATAATTGATTAGATTTTTCTGTCATTAAATTATAATATTCCAATTATGCAGCTCTGAGGTTACTTCCAGATTATCTTGATGGGTATTCGGGGTGTTCCTAAACTTCTTAGTATTTTACTAATACAGATGACATTATATCCAGTAAATATCAATTTCACTATTTTAAATCCTGGTTTAAACAGATTTCTGACTATTCTGTTGCATCTCTATGTTAGTTGTCATTTGGGGTAAAATTTAACTTTGCCAAGCAGGTGATTTTTCTCCTTTTTAACATAAAATGAATTATGATATAACAGAATTTATAGTATTTGTACTAATTACAAAGATTAATGTTTTCATTCTGAATTACATTTTGGTTTGGCTTTAGATAGGGATGTCATGATTGATTTCTTCCTGTTAAACATAAAATCTGGGAAAAGGTAAGGAATTACAAAATACATCATCTATAATCTAATTGGGAACTTTTTTATTGTTAATTTATAGATGCTCTTCTGAGAATCAGCCATGTTTGCATTTTGGTCTGATGTATCTTTGGTAGGGTAAGTCACAGTTAAAATTATTAATCTTTGATGATTTTCTGTCAGATTTGGAAGTTATACATCATACAATTACAACATACATCTATGCCATATAACCAGTATTCATTTAGCAAGTGTGGAAAAATATTATCATAAAAATTTAAGTGAACTTTGATATATCATAGTTGTGTGGGTGAACCTGCAAAATTTCTGGAATATCTAGTGCCCAAAGTAACTGCAGTATTAGTATCATATTGGACAATAGGAAACTAAAATGACAATGGTAAAGATTTTTTACCTTCTTTTTTTTAAAAAAAAAATATTTATTTGTCAGAGAGAGAGAAAGAGTGCACAGGCAGCAGGCAGAGGGAGAAGCAGGCTCCCCACTGAGCAAGGAGCCTGATGTGGGACTTGATCCCAGAACTGGGATCATGACTGAGCTAAAGGCAAATGCTTTACTGACTGAGCTACTCAGGTGTCCCATATTTTACCTTATTCTTGCTGAAGGTATTATCAGAACCTAATTGTTTGTGCTTAATAGCATTTGCATTGTTGTCCTGTGTATTTATGTAATGCCTATATTTTCTACTAGATCCTAAACTCCTAGAAGAGGTCTCTGTTAGTGTCTCTGTATCTTCACAGCACTGAGCAAAATGATATCATATAGTTCCTACTTTTTATAGATTAGATATAGATATACTTTTTATAGTTAGAATTTCACAACTGTACACTTCTTGGATGACAGTGTAGAGAAATGGCTAAGAAACAGAAAATCTAAATTTATTTATTTATTTTTTTACTTGCACAGAGTTGACACACAATGTTACATTAGTTTCAGGTATGCAGCATAGTGATTCGACAGATTTATATATTACACTATGCTTATCACAAGTATAGTTACCATCTGTCACCATATACCATTTCAGTATAATTGATTATATTCCCTATGCTGTGACTTTTATTCCCATGACCTTTTCATTTCATAACTGGAAGCCGGTCTCTCCCACTTTACTTCACCCATTTTTCCCATCCCCTACACAGAGAAGCATTAGTTCTCTGTATTTGTAGATCTGACTGTACTTTTTGTTTATTCATCTGTTTTGCTTTTTTGGTTCCACAATGAATGAAATCACAGGGTATTTGTCTTTTTCAGTTTGACCTATTTCACATAGTATAATACCCTCTAGTTCTATCCATGTTGTGGCAAATGGCATGATATCATCCTTTTTTTTTTTTATGGCTGCATCATAATCCACTGTGTTTATCTTCTTTTTCTATCCATTTGTTTATCAATGGACATTTGGGTACTTCCAAATCTTTGCTATTGTAAATAATGGTGCAATAAATATAGAGGTGCATATATCTTTCCAAACTCATGTTTTTGTTCAGAAAACCTAAGTTTATCATATAATCTCTCTGATATAAGGAATTTGAGAGGCAGGGCAGAGGATTGTGATAGGGAGGGAAAAAAATGAAACAAGATGAGATTGGGAGGGAGACAAACCATAAGAGACTCTTAATCTCATGAAACAAACTGAGGGTTGCTGGGGGTTGGGGGAGTAGGGAGAGGGTGGCTGGGTTATGGATTTTGGGAAGGATATGTGCTATGGTGAATGCTATGAAAAGTGTAAGCCTGATGATTCACAGACCTGTACCCCTGGGGCAAATAATACATTATATATTAATTAAAAAAAAAACAACAACACTGGCTCTGACAATCTTCTTATATGACATTGAAAAAATTAGGTAAACTGCTAGAGTTTTGGTATCTTTAGAATGGCGATATTTTAAAATGGATCACAACTCATAGGCTTAACTCATTCTTCCTCTGAAATCTTCATCAGCTCACCACACTTCACAATGCCCTCAAAGATTCTCTGTTAATACTACCTAGTCTTGCTGTCTAGTAAGGAGATCTACCAAGATAATTGATGGCACTCATAATTTCTGTATAAATTGAATTAAGATCACTGCTCTAGATTTAAGTAAATGTCACACACTGACAGAGATTTCACTGTACATTTACAAAGTAAAGTGTGTATGGGCATATTAACCATAATAATCATCATGTATCCTTCTTTCTATAGTATCTTGAAGAAAATACAACTGCAAGTATCTGAACTCTGAACGTGTTAGCAGTTAAGACTTGTGAAATTTATATTTATAATCACAAAAGTTCATGCTAGCCTTCATTTCTTCATTGTTCTAGTATAGCAATTAATACCTCAGACTGTTTTAAGAATTAGATGATATATGCCTAAAGCATTTTACACACTGCCTGGCACAGAGTAAATGGCCAACAGTGATGATTAATGCAGTTATATTTGACAGTATCTAATAATAATAAAAAATGTTTCTCAACAATAGTATATTCACTTGGAATAAGCTATTAAAAACATTAAGATTAGAGCACCTATTATGTTCTATTCACAATACAGAAAGCTGTGTGAGCATTACTACATTTCACAGTTGAACAAATAGAGGCACAAAAAGATTAAGTAACTTATTTAACTTATTCACAATCACACAGATGATCAGTAGTAGAGCCAGGATTTGAACCCAAGAAGGTGGACACCAGAACGGATACCCCTTTTCTAAAATATTACAGATAGTAAATACTTTTGGTTTGAGTGTCATATGGACTTTGTTACAATTATTCAACAACAGTATAAGGTTGAAAACAGCCTTATACATAAACAAAATGGACATAGCTACCTTCCAATAAAACTTTATTTACAAAATAGGCAGCAGAGGTAATTTGGCTCATGAACTGTAGTTTGGTGATACCCACTCTATAACAACAGTTCTCAAGGTTTTGGAATATCATTAAGTATTTTCCACAAAATAAAAAGATAATTATTAAAGAATTCAGGACTATGCCAGAGTTGTATCCATAGGCTAATTGATTTATATCAATTTCTCCATCTTTTTATTGATCCTATGGATCTCAGGGATAAATTGAAAAGATCAATGGATCCATTATCTGAAAAATGGAAAAACCCTAATTATTAAAATATACATTTTTAGAATATAGGAAGGCCCAAAGGGTAAAAAGGTGATCTTGGCTGCCACCTCTCAAAGATTTCATGTCAAAGTTGAATGAGTCATTCAATCATATGACCAGAAAGAAGATAAGTCTCTTTTAGACTTCAGGAATTTTCTTATGACTCTTATAGATTCAGGTTTGGATCTTAAACTCACATCATTGCTCTGTCAAATCTATTTGTAGCTAAGTTTGAGCCAGAAAAGTCTAACTTAGTTAGAAAATAAAGAGAAAAATGGTAAATATCTACCCTTCAGGAATTATAGCTCTTAGCTATGCTTTTAAAAGAGACTCCATAAATAAAAGAGAGATGTAATCTAGATCAAACTTGTGGTATTTAGAAGGCTAAAGAGAGAACCCTTATTGTTAGAGACACTAGATATTGAAAACTATGGTGCACCGGAAAAATTCATTTCTAGCCAATACAAATGGGTAACCAAAATTAAGAATACTACCTATCACTCTGTCCTTATAATTACCCTCTGAGGGACTGGGTCTATCCTTCAATGCTATCTTTCAACTTTTAGCTTGTATTTTAGAAAAGAGATATAATTTCTTATAGATATAGAGGCTACCACGCCAACTAAAATTCTCACCACTTTTCCATTCTATCTGCCTCTGAGTTGAAAATATGTTTCCGTGGTAGGCATTGCTAAAGCCCTCAACATCCACCTGCCTCAACTATCTCATTAGGATCTTTGGCATGCTATGTCCTCAGTAGTTCAGTGTCTTGAATGTATTCAGGAAATACTTATTGTGAAAATGGAATACTATAATCAGATGTAGTTCTGATGGCCCATTTTTAGATTTTCTAGAAGGGGGAATCTTGGTTACCTCCTCTTTATTGTCATCACAAAACTATTGTCAGGATGTTTCTCCAGAACTTGGGGAAGTTCCAGAAAGCCTCTGGGCTCAAAACTGTTAAATATTTCATGACACTCAAGTGAAAGATCACTCAGGTTACCATTGATCCCCCCCTACAGAGACTTCAATACCATATTCATAAATAGGTCATAGTGTTAGTTTTCTATTTCTGTGTAAAAAAAAATTGTCACAAAGTTAAGAACATAAAATACTTATTATTACATATTTCTGTAAGTCCATATAATTTCACCTGCGTCTTCTATTTAGAGCTAACAAGGCTGGTATCAAGGTGTTGGCCACACTGGACTCTTATCTGGAGATTCTAGGAAAGAATCTGCTTTGTTTTTTTCCCTTATGTTCAGTTAGCCATTGTATAGTATATCATTAGTTTTTGATGTAATGCTCAATGATTCATTAGTTACATATAACACCTGGTGCTTATCACAGCAAGTGATACCCATAATACCCATCATGATAAGGAAGATATGTATATATATATATATATATATATATATATATATATACACAATGGAATATAATTCAGCCATTAGAAAGGATGAATACCCACCATTTGCATAAAAATGGATGGAACTGGAGGGGATTATGCTAAGTGAAGTAAATCAAGCAGAGAAAGAATCTGCTTCTAAACTGATTCAGGTTATATGCTGAATTCAATCTCCTGTGACCTGAAGAAAGAGATTCCTGTTCCTCACTGGCTGTCAGTGAAAGCTGCTCTCAGAGCTTAAAGTTCCCTGTCACAGGCCTTCTCCACCTAAGCAATGGAAAACCTTTTTCTCATAAGCTAATAACTAGAGAAAATGCTTTAACTTTTAAGGGCTGATGTGTTTCGACTGGCACATCCAAATGTTTTTTGTGAGTTTTTTTTTGTTTTTTGTTTGTTTGTTTTGCCATATAGTGTAACATAATGACAATAATATTTCATTATGTTCATCACATTTGCGTGAGATTCTGCCTACATTCAAAGGGGAGGGGAAGACAAGCGTGAAGATAATTGTAGATCATTTTTAGAATTCTGCCTATTAGTGTCCAAGAAGTCTTGACTATAAAGTGCGGTTGGCAGTCCAAATCCAGCCAAATGCCTGTTACATAAAGTTTTATTAGAATACAGCCATGCCCATTTATTTATATCTTGTCTAGGGCTGCTTTCATACTACAATGGCAGAGGAGAGTAGTTGCAAAAGAAGCTAGCTATATGCCCTGCAAAACCCAAAATATTTACTATCTCACCCTTTATAGAAAAAGTTTGCCAACCCATGACTTAGGATGCTAGAGTGGTTAACTTAGGGAAGTTAATTCTCCATGTCTTGTGTTTTTCTTGCTAAAAACACCACCACCTCCTGGGGCACTTGGGTGGCTCAGTGGGTTAAGCCTCTGCCTTCGGCTCAGGTCATGATCTCAGGGTCCTGGGCTCTCTGCTCAGCAGGGAGCCTGCTTCCCCCACTCTCTCTGCCTGCCTCTCTACCTACTTGTGATCTCTCTCTCTGTCAAATAAATAAATGAAATCTTTAAAAAAAAAACAACACAACACCACTACCTCCTAATAGCCTAGGATATTGCTTTATTTAGTAGCTTCAGGCCATTAACTGTATTTTCATTCCTCATTCCTTCATCATTTGCTATCTAGTACTATTCTCTTTGCCTCTCTATCTAATGCTATTTACTTCATTGTAGTTGACTTAGGCTCTGCCCTCTTTAGAAACACTGTTCACCCTGATAGGCAGTATGTTTGTATTCATATTGGAAAATCAACAATACACCTGGATAATCATGTCCCAAGTTTTCACTGAAGCTACCATAAATTTCTTACAAATCTTAAACCAATACATAAAGAATAAATTCTCTATATTTAACCATTACCCAGTATGTGGTATTTTACACTTATACTCAATGACTGAATGGGATGACTCACTGTTTATACTATGAAACCTAGTACAGAAGGGCTTTAGAAAGTGCTACCAGACTTACTGGCAAGAAAAATATGTCCCACATAGAGATAATAATTTATTCATATTTGACAAACTTGAAATTATAGCAGAAACAGACTAGAATTTGGGATTAACAAGATAAATTGACCAGTCAAAAAGTCTATTAAAATGTGGCCTTTTGGCCCTGTGTGCCTGTGATGAATGAGTTTAAAGAGGCCTGATTTGTGGTCAGGTCCTCCATGCTATGGTTAAAAGAGAATCAACCAGACAATGTCACAGGAATCAAAGACCTATACCTTTAAAGGTAGCCATTTAAAAAAAAAAAAAAGTTAAGTTGGAGTACACAAAAGCAGTAATAGATAATATTCTAGCCTACAGATATGGCAACTGGGCAGTCCTAAGTAAGGATCCTTGCTTCATATGCCTTGAGATTTATCCTTGATCTTTAACACCATCAAAATGATCTGGGAAATCAACGCAAAAGCAAGAAAGCTCTATTGGAAAGCACTTATTTTACAAAAGGTGTTGGGAAATCTTCTGGCAAGGAACATGCTCACTCCTCTTAGCTATATCTTGGAATTCTCAATATGGTTAAAAGGACTTGTGTAATATCTACCAATAATTATTTCCTTTGTTCATCTCCCCACCCCTTAAGGCAATGCCCAGAGTGTTAAATGCTGTTGCTTATTTGCTCACTTGACAGCTCTTACAGAAAATAGTCCTACCACTTAAGGTATCCAAATAATACTTCATAACCCAGATACAGACTACAGATACTGTGGTTTGACAAGGAGTCTGAATAATGTAGGCCTGGGCAATAGTTAAGGGAGAGACTTCCTTTTGGTAAAAAGGAAGAACTATAAAAAGTTTTCATTTCTGCAATGCCTAAGTGACTTGGGGTTGTTTTCTTCAGCCATTGCATGTCAAAGAATCACAACCTTCGGTCTAAATCACTTGTCTTTCTCCCTAAAACTGAAACAGCAGAATATGCTTTCCCAGACTTGCTTAATCCTCAACCACATACTTCTTCAAACTGAGAATCCTTAATTTTAGCAAAACATATGTCTGACATCCCATATCATTTTACTGAAACCAACCTGTGAAATCTCTGCTAAGTGCCACAAACAGGGCAACTTCACTTGTTAATCATATTTAGGTTTCTAGAAACTTCTCATGGGCCCTTTCTCTCTCTAGTAAAATCTTACAGACTCTTGAAACA
>CM052815.1:63798538-63852030 GCA_028533885.1 Nasua narica
CCCCAATCAAAAGACACAGAGTATCAGAATGGATAAAAAACCAAGACCCATCAATATGCTGTCTACAAGAAACTCATCTTAGACCCAAAGAAACCTCCAGCTTTAAAGTGAGGGGGTGGAAAACAATTTACCATGCTAATGGACATCAAAAGAAAGCTGGGATGGCAATCCTTATATCAGATAAATTAGATTTTAAGCCAAAGGCTCTAATAAGAGATGAGGAAGGACACTATATCATACTTAAAGGGACTGTCCAACAAGATCTAACAATTGTAAATATCTATGCCCCTAACGAGGGAGCAGCCAATTATATAAACCAATTAATGACAAAGTCAAAGAAGCACATCAACAATAATACAATAATAGTAGGGGACTTTAATACCCCCCTCACCAAAATGGACAGCTCATCTAAATGAAAGATCAACAAGGAAATAAAGGCTCTAAATGACACACTGGACCAGATGGACATCACAGACATATTCAGAGCATTCCATTCCAAAGCAACAGAATACACTTTCTTCTCTAGTGGACATGGAACATTCTCCAGAATAGATCACATCCTGGGACACAAATCAGGTCTCAACCGGTACCAAAAGATTGGGATTATTCCGTGAATATTTTCAGACCACACTGCCATGAAACTAGAACTCAATCACAAGGGGAAAGTTATAAAGCACTCAAAGAGATGGAGGCTAAAGAGCATCCTACTAAAGAATGAATGGGTTAACCAGAAATTAAAGAAGCATTAAAAAAATTCATGCAAACAAATGAAAATGACAACACAATTTTTCAGAATCTCTGGGACATAGCAAAGGCAGTCCTGAGAGGAAAATATATAGCAATACAAGCCTTCCTCAAGAAACAAGACAGATCTCAAATACATAACCTAACCCTACACCTAAGGGAGCTGGATAAAGAACAACAGAGAAAACCTAAACCCAGAAGAAGAAGAGAAATAATAAAGATCAGAGCATAAATCAATGAAATAGGAACCAAAAGAACAGTAGAACAAATCAATGAAACTAGGAACTGGTTCTTTGAAAGAATCAATAAAATTGATAAACCCTTGGCCAGACTTATCAAATAGAAAAGAGAAAGGACCCAAATTAATAAAATCATGACTGAAAAAGGAGAAATCACAATCAACACCAAAGAAATACAAACAATTATAAGAACATATTATGAGTAGCTATATGCCAGCAAACTAGACAATCTGGAAGAAATGGATGCATTCCTAGAGACACACAAAGTACCAAAACTGAACCAGGAAGAAATAGAAAACCTGAATAGACCCACATCCAGTAAGGAGATTGAAACAGTCATCAAAAATCTCCCAATAAACAAGAGTTCAGGGCCAGATGGCTTCCCATGGGAATTCTACCAAACATTTAAAGAAGAATTAATACCTATACTCCTGAAACTGTTCCAAAAAAATAGAAATGGGAGGGGAACTTCCAAACTCATTTTATGAGGCCAACATTACCTTGATCCCAAAACCATACAAAGACCCCATCAAAAAGGAGAATTATAGACCCATATCCTTGATGAACATGGATGTAAAAATTCTCACCAAAATACTAGCCAATAGGATCCAACAGTACATTAAAATGATTATTCACCAGGACCAAGTGGGATTTATTCCTGGGCTGCAAGGTTGGTTCAACATTCGCAAATCCATCAATTGAGAGTATCATATGGTTCTTGTTTTTTCTTTTATTAATGTATTATATTACACTGATTGATTTGCAAATTTTTTTAAGGATTTTATTTTTTTATTTGACAGAGATAGAGATTATAAGTAGGCAGAGAGGCAGGGAGAGAGATGGGGAAGCAGGTTCCCTGCTGAGCAGAGAGCCTGACGTTGGGCTCAATCCCAGGACCCTGAGATCATGACCTGAGCCAAAGGCAGAGGCTTTAACCCACTGAGCCACCCAGGTGCCCTTAATTTGTGGATGTTGAACCAACTTTGCAGCCCAGGAATAAATCCCACTTGGTCATGGTGAATAATCCTTTTAATGTACTGTTGAATTCAATTGGCTAGTATTTTGGTGAGAATTTTTACATCTGTGTTCATCAAGGATATTGATCTATAATTATCCCTTTTGATGGGGTCTTTGGTGTGGGGATCATGGTAATGCTGGCCTCATAAAATGTATTTGGAAGTTTCCATTTCTATTTTATGGAACAATTTCAGGAGTATAGGTATTAATTCTTTTTTAAATGTTTGGTAGAATTCCCCTGGGAAGCCGTCAGGCCCTGGGCTCTTGTTGGGAGATTTTGATGACTGCTTCAATCTCCTTACCGGTTATAGGTCTGTTCAGATTTTCTATTTCTTCCTGGTACAGTTTTGGTAGTTTATGTGTCTCTCGGAATGCATCCATTTCTTCCAGATTGTCTAATTTGCTGGCATATAGTTGCTCATAATATGTTCATATAATTGTTTTTATTTCTTTGGTGTTGATTGTGCTCTCTCTTTTATTCATGATTTTATTAATTTGGGTCCTTTCTCTTTTCTTTTTGATAAGGCTGGCCAGGGGTTTATCAATCTTATTAATTCTTTCAAGGAACCATCTCCTAGTTTCGTTGATTTGTTCTACTGTTCTTTTGGTTTCTATTTCATTGATTTCTGCTCTGATCTTTATTATTTCTCTTCTCCTGCTGGGTTTAGGCTTTCTTTGCTGTTCTTTCTCCAGCTCCTTTAGATGTAGTGTTATGTTGTGTATTTGAGATCTTCCTTGTTTCTTGAGAAAGGGTTGTATTGCTATGTAGTTTCCTCTAAAGATCACCTTTGCTGTGTCCCAAAGATTTTGAACAGTTGTGTTTTGATTTTCATTTTCATTTGTTTCCATGAATTTTTAAAATTCTTCTTTAATTTCCTGATTAGCCCATTCATTCTTTAGTAGGATTCTCTTTAGCTTCCATGTATTTGAGTTCTTTCCAACTTTCCTCTTGTGATTGAGTTCTAGTTTCATGGCAGTGTGGTCTGAAAATATTCACGGAATGATCCCAATCTTTTGATACCTGTCGAGACCTGATTTGTGACCCAAGATGTGATCTATTCTGGAGAATGTTCCATGTGTGCTACAGAAGAATGTGTATTCTGTTGCTTTGGGATGGAATGTTGTGAATATGTCTGTGATATCCATCTGGTCCAGTGTGTCATTTAGAGCCTTTATTTCCTTGTTGATCTTTTGCTTAGATGATCTGTCCATTTTGGTAACGGGGGATTAATGTCCCCTACTCTTATTGTATTAGTGTTGATTGTATTATTATTGTATTGTTGTTTCTTTGATTTTGTTATTAATTTTGTATAACAAAATTTGCTTGTATAACTGACTGCTCTAATGTTAGGGGCATAGATATTTACAATTGTTAGATCTTCGTGTTGGACAGTCCCTTTAAGTATGATATAGTGTCCTTCCTCATCCCCTATTAGAGTCTTTGGCTTAAAAGCTAATTTATCTGATATAACGATTGCCACCCTAGCTTTCTTTTGATGTCCATTAGCACAGTAAATTGTCTTCCACCCCCTCACTTTAAAGCTGGAGGTGTCTTTGTATCTAAAATTAGTTTCTTATAGACAGCATATCGATGGGTCTTGTTTTTTTTTTTTTAATCCATTCTGATATTCTGTGTCTTTTGATTGGGACATTTATCCCATTTACATTCAGGATAATTATTGGCAGGTATGAATTTAGTGCCATTGTATTGCCTGTAAGGTGACTGTTATTGTATATTGTCTCTGTTCCTTTCTGGCCTATGTCCTTTTAGGCTCTCTCTTTGCTTACAGGATCCCATTTCAATATTTCCTATAGGGCTGGTTTGGTGTTTGCAAATTTCTTTAGTTTTTGTTTGTCCTGGACGATTTTATCTCTCCATCTATTTTCAATGAAAGCCTAGCTGGATATAGTATTCTTGCCTGCATATTTTTCTCATTAAGTGCTCTGAATGAAATCATGTCAGTCCTTTCTGGCCTGCCAGGTCTCTGTGGATAGGTCTGTTGCCCAACATTTCTGCCTTTGTATGTTACAGACTTGTCCAGAGCTGATTTCAGGATTTTCTCTTTGTCACTAAGACTTGTAAGTTTTACTATTAGATGACGGGGTGTAGACCTATTTTTATTGATTTTGAGGAGGGGTTCTCTGTGCCTCCTGGATTTTGATGCTCCCTTCGCCAAATTAGGGACATTCTCTACAATTATTTGCTCCAATATACCTTCTGCCCCCCTCTCTCTTTCTTTTTCTTCTGGGATCCCAATTATTCTAATATTGTTGCATCTTATGGTATCACTTACCTCTCTAATTCTTCCCTTGTGGTCCAGTAGTTGTTTGTCTCTCTTTTTCTCAGCTTCTTATTCTCCATCATTTGGTCTTCTATATCACTAATTCTCTCTTCTGCCTCATTTATCCTAGCAGTAAGAGCCTCCATTTTTTCATTGTACCTCATTAATAGATTTTTTTATTTTGACTTGATTAGTTTTTAATTCTTTTATTTCTCCAGGAAGGGATTCTCTAATATCTTCCATGCTTTTTTCAAGCCCTCTAAGCATTTATCAATTAGGTCATCTAATTTGTGGCATACAGTTTTTTATAGGAGTCTCTTTTGATCCTGTGCATTTCTATTTATCAGATATAATGTCTTTGCTTTTATTTCTAATTTTATTTGCATCTTTTCCCTCTTTTCATAGTTTGACTAGCTAAAGATTGATCTTTTTTTTTTCTTTCTTTTTTTTAAGCCAGCTCATAGTTTCATTAGTCCTTTCTATTGTTTTACTGGTCTCAATTTCACTTATTTCTGCTCCGACTTTATTATTTCTTTCTTTCTGCTTACTTTGGGTTTAATTTGTTCTTTTTCTAATTCCTTGAGGTTTAATGTTAGGTTGTTTGGGATCTAATATATCTATATGTGTGTGTGTGTGTGTGTGTGTGTGTGTGTGTTTAGTGTTTGAGTGCATATATATTTATGATATATATTCTTGACATATTTACCTCTTTATCATTATATAATGACCTTCTCTGTGTCTTGGTAATGTTTTTGGCTTAATGTTTATTTTGTCTGATACACATATGGCTAACTTCACTTTTTTTTTCTTTTTTCTTTTTATTTCCACTAGCACGAAATATTTTCTTCCACCCCTTCAATTTTAGGCTGTGTGGGTTTTTAGAAGGAAATGAGTCTCTTATAGGCAGCATATACTAGGGGCCCCATTTTTAATCCATCTATCCGTTCTGTGTCTTTTGGTTGGTGAGTTCACTTTTTTTACATTTAGCATGATTATTCATATGTAAGAATTTACTACTGCCGTCTCATTGTTTGCTTTTTCATTGTTTTGTATATCCAGTGTTTTTTCCTGCCCCTCTCTTTCTGCTTACCTTTATAAATTGTTGGTTTTTCACGAGGCTATGCTCTGTTTATCTCCCACCCACCCATCCCTTTTTGTTTGTTTCATGAATCTACTTGATTTTGCTTTCTGGTTACCATGAGGCTCACATAAAACCTCTCATAGATTAAAAAAAAAATCAATTTTATTCTGTCTTTATTCATCTATAAAGGCTATACTTTTTATTTCTTTCCATTTTTATTTTTGATGTCATAATTTATATGTTTTATGATGTCTATTTTTTAACAAATTATGGTAAGTATACTTTCAGTATTTTTTCCTTTAATTTTTATGCTACAGTTAAGCAGTTGACACAACATCCTAATGTGCAGTTACAGTTTTCTTCTATTTTTTATTTTCACTAGTGTGTTGGTTACTTTCATATGTTTTCATGTTGCTGATATGCATCTTTTCATTTTAGCTTAAAGAACTTTTATCATTTCTTATAAGGTAGGTCTAGTGATGGTGAACTCCCTCAGCTTCTATTTGTCTGGGAAAATCTGTATTTCTCCATATCTGAACATTAACTTTGCCAGATGAAATATTATTTGTTGCCAATTTTTATCATTTTATACTTGGAATATATCAGTCAACTCTCCTGGCTTATAGAATTTTTGTTGAGAAAATTTTTCCTGATAGCCTAAAGGGGATTTCTTTGTAATTTACTTTCCTTCCCCCACCACACCCCTAAATGCTGGCTGCCTTTAAGATGGTTTTTTATTATCAGTTTTTGACAGTTTCATTATAATGTGTCTTGGAGAATGTCTTTTTGCATTGAAATAACAGGATGTTTTATTAACTTCATGGACCTATATACCAAGTCTTTTCTAGGTTTGGGAAGTTCTCAGCTATTACATATTCAAATAAACACTCTGCTTCTTTCTCCCTCTCTTCTTTTTCCAGAATATATATTATTCTATTTCTGACCAAATCCAAAGCTTTTACAGTTTCTTAAAAAATTTAGTTTTTTCTCCTTTCTAAACTGAGTTTATCTATCTACATATTATACTATATACTTGGATAACTATCCAAGTTCAATATTATTTCTTCTATCTGGTCTGCCTGTTGATTGATGTTTTCTATTACATTCCTCATCTCATTTATCAAAATTTTAAGTTCTAGGATTTTTGTTTGGTTCTTTCACATAATTTCAAACAAAACACCACTTACAATTTCACCAAAAATGATAAATGGGAATATACCTAACTGAAGAGGTGAAAGACCTGTACTCTGAAAACTATAAAATATTGATGAAAGAAATTGAAGGCCACACAAAGAAATGGAAAGACACTCTATGCTCATGGGTTAGAACAAATATTGTTAAAATGTCCACACTACTCAAAGCATTATATGATTTAATGCAATCCCTATCAAAATACCAACAGCATTTTTCACAGAACTAGAATAAACAATCCTAAAATTTCTAGGGAGTCACAAAACACCCCAAAGAGCCAAAGCAATCTTGAAAAATAAAAATAAAAATGGAGGGATCACAAATCCAGTCTTTGAGTTATATTACAATGCTATAGTAATCAAAACAGTATGGTACTGGCACAAAAACAGGCACACAGATCAATAGAACAGAACAGGAACCCCAGAAATAAACCCACAATCATATGGTCAAGTAATTGTCAACAATGGTGGAAAGATACTTAATTGGGAAAAGACCATGACTCCAACAAATGGTGTTGAGAAAACTGGACAGCTACATGCAAAAGAATGAAGCTTGTTCCAATTTTTAGAACCCATATAGTTAGGTTGGGCCTACCTAAATCAGGATGATCTTCCCATCTCAAGGACACAGACTTAATTACATCTGAAAAGCCCCTTTCTCCATGTAATGCAATATATCTACAGGTTCCAGGGTTATAACTTGAACATCTTTGAGGAGCCATTATTCTGCCTATCACAACCCCTTTTTATTTTAATAGAAATCTCATTTTATATCAGTAAAACTTAAATAAGTGTGTTTATCACTCTCTTCCCTCTCTAACACTGACCAAAAAATCACTGCTATCTCTGCAGAGATGTCACAGCATAGAGTCTATGCATGGTGACGTGTAGCCAGATATGCTAGACAAGTTTAGCTCCAACTTTTGTGATCTATAGTACATTGGACAAGTGCTTTAATTAACTAAGTTTAAATTGCCTAAACCTTAAAGTGGGAATATTCTAGCACCTACAACCTATCTTTAGGCTGTTAATTCATGCCAAATACTTGAGTTTAAATAATATATGTAATAGGAATATTTATTCAATGTGTAGAAATATTCTTTGTAATTAGTTAAGTGTTGGATGCTGTTCTCAGGAATTGAAATATAACATTGAACAAAACATGGAAAAATATTATCTCAGAGCCTATATACTAGTGATGAGTATGGGCATGGGACAGACAATAAATAAACCTAACAGGTAACTTATATAGTGTTAGGGACTAAATTGTTTTTCCCAAAATTTATACATTGAAGTCCTAAACCCCTGAACCTCATCTATCTGAATACAGTGACTATTTAGAGACAGGGTCATCAAATTAAAATTAGATCATTAGTGTAGGCCCTATTCCAAACAGGGATCCTTCTAATAAAAGGAAATTTAAACACAGGCACATACAGAGGGGAGACTATGCAAAGGCAAGGAAAAGATGGCCAACTATGAGCCACAGAGAGAGGCTTATCCTACAGTGTTCAGAAGGAACCAAACCTGCTGACAACTTAATCTTGGACTTTTAGCCTCTGGAACTGTGAGACAATAAATTTCTTACACATAAGCCACCCACCCTATGGTATTTTGTTATGGCTACTCTACCAAACTAATACATATATGTTAGAAATTGATGATTGTTATGGAAAAAATAAAACCAGTAAGGAAGTTGGTGGGTATGTGGGAATACACATTTCAAGTTTAAATAGAAAAGTAACCTTTGCCTGATTATTGTCCTCTGCTTACAAGGAGGGTAAAATGACACTACAAAAGAATTCTACCAGTGTAGAATTTGGTTACTTTTTCAAAATGGGCCTGGCCTGACCAATAAGGATTGAAACTATTTCTCTATTTTTATTATCTAATTAGTAATAGTATCCATGGTAGACAC
Source organism: Nasua narica (assembly GCA_028533885.1). Classification (NCBI taxonomy): domain Eukaryota; kingdom Metazoa; phylum Chordata; class Mammalia; order Carnivora; family Procyonidae; genus Nasua; species Nasua narica. The sequence goes on from CM052815.1 coordinate 63,807,010, forward strand.
TGTACTGACAATTACAACTTATGAATGGCTGTTTTTAAAAGTTGCCCACAGTTTGGAGTACAAAATAATTCCCCCGGGGAAACACTCCGTATTACTGTGGATAACACTCCTTCAACAATCAGTATCACAGTTGAGTAAATTCTTTTCCTAATTTTATATTAATCTCTGTATAGATCCTCAGTATGGCTTTGACTAATGACAATCACTACCTTGCAGTTATGATACAATCTTTAGTTCTTTATTCATATTTATCTATAATTTTTTTAGGGGGGGCAGTGTTGTGATGAATACAAATGCTCCTGAACTTCACCTTCTTTCTGTGGCAATTTATATCAACTGTCTGTCACAAGTATTATGCCAACAGTTTCCAATTTAAAATTTCTGGTTTTTCTTTGTTTGTAAGGTGACCGAGATACTAAATTTTCACTTGGAATCAAAATTATAAGTATCAGATTCATTGGTTAGTTTGAGAAATTAGTTTTTACTCATAGGAAGCCTCAGATAAACTGACAATACTAACAAGATCAATTATTCCAGAACTTTGTGAGGATCAGTGAAATCAGTGATCCTTTATGAACAAACTTCATAAAAATGATTATTCATATGCATGCCTTGAGTTCAGTCCCTGGAAACCTGGACTATGGGCTATAGTAGAGAAAACAATTTTCTCCTACCTACATAATTCTTTGAGTAACTCAAAATGGTAGAAACATTTAGTCAAAGCATGTCTGAGTTGAATGAGATAAATTACCATAACAAAGCTTTACTTCCTTTCCTAATAGTTTCTCAGTGGTCACCTATGATGGTGAATCTGTAGGGAATCTTGACTAATATATAACCCAAACTTGGATTTTAGAGTCAGTAAAAACAGAGAGCCCCCTTTATCCTAAGGTAGAACATTCAATCTTTGAAGAGTTCTTTTCCTCCTCTATAGTTTTCTTTTTTTAAAAAAAAAGATTTTATTTATTTATTTGACAGAGAGAGATCATAAGTAGGCAGAGAGGCAGTCAGAGAGATGGAGGGAAGCAGGCTCCCTGCTGAGCAGAGAGCCCAATGCGGGGCTGGATCCCAGGACCCTGAGATCATGACCTGAGCCGAAGGCAGAGGTTTTAACCCTCTGAGCCACCCAGGTGCCCCCTCTATAGTTTTCTTTAGATAGATTTACATTTTTAGAACAGGTTTAGATATACAGAAAACTTTATTTGACAGAGAGAGCTAGCACAAGCAGGGGTTGCTGCAGAGGGAGAGGGAGAAGCAGGCTCCCCATTGAGCAGGGAGCCTGATGTGGGACTTGATCCCAAGACCTTAGGATCATGATATGAGCCAAAGGTGTATGTTTAGCTGACTGAGCCACTCAGGCACTCCTGTAGTGGAGTCTTATAATCCTTTAATTTCTGTGTAATTACTAATGTCCCCATTTTCATTTCTGATTTTAATAATTTGAGTCTTCTCTCTTTTTTTCTTAGAGCATCAGCTAAATGTTTGTCAATTTTGTTTATTTTTTCAAGCACCGACTTTTGGTCCCATTGATTTTCTCTGTTGTTTTCAATTTATCATTTTATTTATCTCTGCTCTAACCTTTACTTCTAAGCCTTTGCCAGCTTTGGATTTAGTTTATTCTATTTCTGGTATATTAAATTGTAAAGTTAGATTGTGGACATGAGAGCTTTTTTTTTTTTTTTTTAAGATTTTATTTATTTATTTGAGAGAGAGTGAGAGAGAGCATGAGAGGGGAGAAGGTCAGAGGGAGAAGCAGACTCCCTGTGGAGCTGGGAGCCCAATGTGGGACTTGAACCCGGAACTCCGGGATCATGACCTGAGCTGAAGGCAGTTGCTTAACCAACTGAGCCATCCAGGCGCCCCGCTTGTTTTTTAATTTAAGTGTTTACACATATAAATTTCCCTCTTAGCACTGCTATTGCTTCATCCCATTAGTTTTGGTATGTTGTTTTTCTATTTTCATTTCTTTCAAGTTGATTTTTGATTTCACTTTTGGGTTCTTCTTTGACTCATTGGTTGTTTCAGAGTGTGTTAATTCCTAGAATTTGTTAACTTCCCAGGTTTTTGTTTTTGTTTTATTTCCTGATTTTGATTCTAACATTATCCCTCTGTGATGGGAGAAGATATGTCATAAGATATCTATCTTTTAATATCTGTTGAGTCTTAATTTGTGGCCTAGAATTCATCCTAGAAAAAGCCTCATGTGCACTTGAGAATGTTTATGCTGTTGTGTGGGGTAGACAGTTCTATATATGTCCGTTAGATCAAGATGGTTTATTATGTTGTATAAGTCTTCTATATCCTTACTTATGTCTTGTTCTAGCTGTTATTGAGAGTGGGGTATTAATGTTGCCAACTATATTGTAGAACTGCCTATTTGTCCCTTCAATTCTGCCAATTTTTACTTCATTTTTTGAAGTATCTTCCAAAAACACACACTGTGGGGCTTGAACTCATGACCTGGAGATTAAGAGTTGCATGCTCTACCAACTGAGCCAGCTAGGCACCGTTTTATTTCATATTTTTATGGTCTATCATAATGTGTATAGATGTTTATGGCTATTACTTATGAAAATTTTTATAAATATGTCTTTGTCTATCATAACCTATTCTGATTTAAAGTCTGTTTTGTCTAATATAAGTATAGCCATTCTTGCTGTCTTTTGGTTATGATCTCATGGAATATATTTTTTCATCCTTTCATTTTTAATCTATTTGTGTCATGGATCTACAAGCAAGTCTCTGGGGGTGCCTGGTGGCTCAGTCATTTAAGTGTCTGCCTTCAGGTCAGGTAGAAAACAAAATATTGAGTTATAAACCAAAGTTTAAAAAGTATGTGCTTTTAGACTGATTTTTTTTAATGTATCTAATTTTTTTTTTTTAAATAGAGGATTAAGAGTGTACTTATCTTGGTGAACAAAATAAGTATAGAAATTTATAAAATTGTTGAATCATTATATTGTGCACCTGAAACTAATATAATGCTGTATGTCAATTATACTTCATTAAAAATAATATAAAAACTCCACGAAAAATCATAAAAAAGTAGTATTCCCTTAATCATGTAGGAAATTAAAATTACTCACTATTGTTACAATAATGACCATGCATTCAGCATTATTGAGATATTTATGGCTTTATATGGCTTTGAAGCCCTGCCTAGTGTCCTTTCATTTCAACTTGCAGGAATTCCATGAGCATTTCTTGCAGGGCAGGGCTAGTGGTTATGAGCTTTTTATTTATTTATTTATTTAACTAGGAATATCTTAACTTCTTTTTTCTTTTTCTTTTTCTTTTTGAAGAATAGTTTTTCTGGGTGCAAGATTCTGAATTGACAGTATTTTCCCTTTAGAGCTTTGACTTTATTAGCACACTGCCTTCTGGCCTCTAAAGTTTCTAATGAGAAAAGCTGCTGATAATCTTATTGAGGATGCTTTATATGTGAAAAGTTATTTCTCTCCTATTGCTTTAAAAAAATTCTTTGGCTTTCAAAAGTTTCAGTATGTTGTGTCTCAATGTGGGTCTTTGAGTTCATCTTATTTGGAAACTATTGAGTTTTTGGTTGTCTATATTCATGTATTTCATCACATTTTGGAAGTTTTGGGCATTATTTCTTCATATATTCTCTCTGTTGCTTTCTGTCTTTACAGGGCTCCTAAAATATCTATGTTGATCTTGGTGGTATTCCACAGGTCCCTTCAATCTTTTTTCTTTCTTTCTTCAGTCTCAATAATTTATATTGCACTATCTTCACATTCACTATTTTTTTCTTTTTCCTGCTCCATTCTGTCTGTGCATCCCTTTAATCTTTCATTTTAGTTTATATGTTTTTTAGGTCTGGAATTTCTTTGTGGTTTTATTTTAGTTTTTTGTTCTTTTTTTGTGGTATTTTCATTATGTTCATGCATCATTTTATTGACTCCATATATTCCTTTAGTTTTGAACATCTTCAAGTCAGTTTTTTTTTTTTAATGTTTTTAAAGATTTATTTAAGGTGATGGGAAGGAGTGACAGAGAGAGAGAATCCTCAAGCAGACTGCCTGCTGTGTGCAGAGCCTAATATAGCACTCCAAACCCAGACCCCAAGATCGTGGCCTGAACTGAAATTAAGAGACAGATGCTTACCTGACTGAGCCACCCAGGCACCACTAAGTCAGTTGTTTTAAAGTCTTTTTCTAGTATAACTTCCATCGGTCTTTTTCAGCAATAGCTTTTTTCCTGCCTTTGAGTTGTCTAAACTTTCCTACTTCTTTATATGATTTGTGATTTGTTGTTGTTGAAAACTGGGCATTTGAATTTAATATCATTATTGTGGAAATTAGATTCTGCCACATCCTACAGATTTGCTATTTCTTCTTATTGTTTTTGTTTTTGATTTTTATAGGCTGTTTCTGGGGCAAGGATTCTCCTGAACATAAGCTTTAGGTTCTCTCATGTTTTTCTGAACTTTTTCTTAGACATGCATCACTTTCTAATTTTTTCTGTATATACATTGTTTTTGCATACCCTACACTCTAATGCATGACTCCTAAAGAGGGAAAAAAAGAAAAATGAAAGGGGGGGAGAGGAGAAAGACACCAAATCTTTAAGTCACTTGCAGTCACTTCAACTTGAGGGGGAAGGGCTTGCAACAATGGCCACTTGCCTATTTTTCTGCACCTCTATAATCAGAAACAGCAATTAGCTCAGAGCACAGATCTCTGCTGCTTGGAGGACAGGGTCTTTTTTTTTTGCTCATTGTCACTCAGGCAAGCAGTGCAAGCTGCACAAGGAGCACATGCATAGCTTCTTGCGGTGCAGCTAAGAGGTTGGAGAATGGTAGCTGCTACTATGCTAAGAGCTGAAATTAACTGAAAATTAATTGCAGTTTTCTAGAAGTTGCAAGCCTTCATTAGACTCCAGAGTTCCATAATAATTCCATAAGATGGGTTTTGTCGACACAATTGTATAGGTGGGGAAATAGATTCCTGGTATTTCGACTTCACCATCTTCCTGAAAACTCTTCAGCTTTACTTTTGAAGGATTTTTTGTTTGTTTTTGTTTTGGGCTGGATATAGAGTTCTAGGATTATAGTTTTTTTTTCTTTTTTTTTTTTTTCATTCCAGTCTCTTTTAGATTGCAAATTTTCTGAGGAAATGTCCAATATAATTCTTATTTCTCTAGGCAAGGTATTCTTTTCTCTCCACCTGCCCTCCTGATTGCCTTTTGTCTTTGAAGCTTTGCAGTTTGCAAATGACATCCTAGTTGTTGACTTTTTAGTAATTTTCCTGCTTTGCATTCTTTGAGTTCCTGTATATGTAGTTTAGAATCTGTCATTCATTGTGGAAAAAAATCTCAAACACATTTACTTAAAGTTTTTGTTTGTTTGTGTGGTCCATTTTCTTTCCTTCTGCTTTGGCATTTCAATTATGTGTACATTATAACTTTTTAAAATTTCTCACTATTTTTGAATAGTCTTTTACATTTGTAATTCTTTCTCGTTTATCCATTTTAGAAGTTTCTATTGATATAGCTTGAATCTCATGTACTCTTTCTTCACTCAGGTTCAGTTTCCTGATGTGTTCATCAATGCCTTTTTTATTTCTGTTATAGTGTTTTGATGTCTAGCATTTCTTTTTATTATTGGTTAGAATTCCCATCTCTGTGCTTATATTATCCGTCTGTTCTACCTTGCTGTTGAGATTTTTCCATTAGAGTCTTTAACCTATTAATTGTAGTTATTTTTCATATCCTATCTGCTAAAGATCTGTGTTACATCTCTAATTCTTTTTTTTTAAAGATTTATTTATTTATTTTTAGACGAAGTATGTGTGTGTGAATGAGGAGAGGGACGGAGAGGGAGAAACTCAAGCAGACTCCATTCTGAGTGCTGAGTCTGACAGGGTACTTAAAATGTGGTTCGATGTGGGGCTCAGCTCAGGGCTTGGTTTCACCACCTGGAGATCATGACATGAGCTTAAATCCAGTGAGAAGCTAAACTGACTAAGCCACCCAGACACCCCTTATTTCTGTGTGTCATTCTGATGCTTGCTTTGATTTTTCATAGTGTGCTTTTAAATTTTCTTTGGTATGCCTTTTAATTTTTGTTGAACTCCAGACGTACGTATTGAGTAACAATAACTCGGGCAAATAGATCTTTAATGTGTGGCTTAATGATAGACTAGTAGATTATCTGTGTTTAATACTTTCTATAATTATAGGTGTCAAAATGTCTTTCTTTTAATCTCTTTCTTAAACAGAATCTGTTCTTTGAAAGCCTTTTAAGTGTAATCCAATGTTATTTCACTAGAGGTCTTTTGATGTCATGATAAATTGAAATGTAATGGGAAGCATTTTGTAATCCTATGATTAAATCTTAATCTTTTAGTGGGCCTATAACCCTGAGTGTAACCTTCACAAATGTTTATTTGCTCTTGTTTCTCTTCCTTTAGTAATCCAGTGGTTCAGATGAACTACCGTTGAGTAATTTTTTCTCTCTCTGATCAGATAAATTATGGGTAAAAATTTTTCCCTTGCTGAGTACGCTTTTGTTATGAAGAACACTCTAGATACTGTGAACATATTTCAATTGTTGCTATTCCTCTCCCCCTGCTAGAAATAGGGGGGATTTTCTTAGCTTTTCACCCTGAGAAACTAGTGATGTTTCCATAGGTAAGACCCATGAAAGTGTGCCCCCACTTAAGACTGTGTCCTGTGGGAGATTCTTATTTACATGTCCACTCATGTTCCACTCCCAGCATTTATCATTTAGTTACATATTGTCATTTAAGTGTTCCTACCAACTTATGACTTCCAGCAGCTTTTGTTCTGAGTACATTGATCTCAAATGTGATTCTCTATATTTGTCCTTTTCTCCAGATTCTGGAGTGATGGTTGTCCTCTGACCTAATTCTCTAATGAGCCTAAGAAAATCCATTGAGTTTTAGTTTGCTCAGCATTTTTTCTTGTAAGTATGAGTTGGCAGCTCCCAAACTCTTTAAATGTTGAACCTGGAATCAAAAATTTCCCTTTTTCTATTGAGCCAGAATCTATCATCTTATAATTTCCAGACATTGGCTTAACATTAACCTTTTTTATAACACCTAGAAGATTTTTATTAATACATTTTACTGGAATCCTGGAGGAAAGATAAGTTAGAGTTGCACTGTACTTACTGGGTCCCTGGTTGTCTGTTAGAAATTAATACATTATTTCATCATTCCAATTTCCCAGGTCAGTAGTAGTATGTCTTTTTTATAAATGTGGAAATAGATGCTGAAGAGGTGGAATAACTAATTCAATGTAACAGTTAAAAATGGCAGAAAAAGGATTAGAATCTTGGCTATAAACCTAGAACACAACATGTTCTTTTTCTTACAATATTCTGCCTCCTAGCAGCCACATCAGTGTTAGTAGTGGAGTGGGAGTTGTGATCAGAGGGCATGATGCAGAATTTCTTTCCTGCTACATTTGAGAATTGAGAAAGATCCTTTGGTTTAAAACATACCTGACAAAAATAAAATAAGATAAAATAAAATGTACCTGATATTTTGTTTTTATTCATGTATGGTGAAGCCAATGGATCAGAAGAATATTGCCATTGAAAAGATATTTTGTTACTCCCAGTTCCTAAGAGGAGGGGCACTCCATGCCACAGCCTTTCAGGACTATATAAAAAGAACAACAAGCTTTGGTCTGAAGACAGAAGTGACAGAAAAGAATGGCCAGAGTCTTTATTGTTGGTGTTCATGGCAAACAATGAGCAAAGCAAAACAGAAATGTGAGCAGGTTTAGGGTTGTATAGTTTGAATAATTTTGGCAGGATCTAGATTATAGGGGTAATCCCTCGTTGTCTAGTACCTGGCCCAGGGGTGAGTTAGGACTGAAAGATAGTGTCCTGGACTACAGGTGCCTGATAAAAGAAGGCAGAAGGAGGGCATGGGTTTAGGATTGGTTTGTTTGCTTATAAGAGGCATGTTTATAGACAAGTTTTTTGCTATCTCTGGGAATTAGCTAATCCTGGGAAAGGCAGTCCATTCCTGAGTATGCAAGGCCCTCATGATGTCAAAGCATCACAAACTCAAAAAAGAAATGATTACTCCTCCAACTAATTCCATGAAAACAGGGATCTATTTTAAATTTTCACAATTACACTGCCTTTTCCTTTAACCAACCTATACCTTATTTTCTCTGAGGTAACCTTCTGTTAACAGTCTTGAAAAAAATAATCTTAAAGCCAAAGAAAGTGTGTTAAAGTCATCTACCCCTTGAGTTGCTATTTTGCGATTTAGTTCCGCTACTTTGGAAGAAGAATTTTCTACTGCATTTTGGCAAAGGAGTTTCTCTACTTCCCTCTGATGCTTTGAGAGATGCAATGTGTGATGCAGTATCTTCCCTTGACCCTTTTCATGGAATTTTCAAATTGGTTCACTGTGGCTTTGGATATTTGGTTCACTGGAGTTGCCCTTGGCATGTTCAACACTGTCCTAGATTGGGAGTCTATACTGATATCAGTTTAACTATGGCTCTCATCAATTACTGAGAATTAAAATTAACTACCTATAGTGAGTTTGAAGATTTCAGAATTTATCAAAGAAAAGATACATGACTGCCACATGGCAGGAACACAAAATGTGCTTTATTAGGATGGTGCTTTGATAGATTTAATGCCAGGCAAAGGAGACTTTCTGGAGACATGAGACCACCACCCAGAAGGGGATGAGGGTAAGGGAACTCCTAGGGAGAAGGGGAATTGGAAATAGGGCTTAGATTGTAAGTAATGCTGCTCAACAAAAAGATGGGAGTTCTGAAAGAAGCTGCTTGGGGTCTTTTATAGCTCAGGACTTGTCTTATCTATGACTAGCAAATGTATGCAGTTTCACAAAGTATGAAAAGTAGGCAGGCTCTAAATGACTAAAAAAATATGCTTATTTGAGTTGTATTTAAAATAATTAGATATAAAAAGTAAAATAAATTATCAGGTGTATAAAATTTGCCTTTATACCTGTGAGTTTTGAGCTAATAGCCCCAGCCTGCTGTGAAGTAAACAAACTGCCAATATATAGGGGCCACCTTTGCCTCATTTATATAACACTAGCATATCTATTCTATCAAAGTTTTACATGTTGAAAGTCAATACAGATTGTCTTCTCAAAAGACTATACCGGATTCATTCACACTGCCATATCTAAACTCTTTATCATGGTGCTCCTTATTCTCTCCCTTACCCTGTGCTTGATCATTTCTAATTTTTACCTGCCTGGAGATACAGAATATGAAATGAGAAGTGTTAATGTTAGATGTTTAAGTTTCTGCTCTTGGCTTTGCTACCTTTTCACTATTTAACATTAGAGAAACTAATTAAAGACTGAACTTCAGTTTACTTATCTGTTAGAATGGACATTGCCTAGATGATTGTTTTGCAGAATTGACAAAGCTATAATGCCAAGTGTACTTTATTTTGTACATAGTAGGTTCTCATTGAATTTTGCTTAATAAACAGCATGCATTTTCACAATGTTTAAAATAACGTGAACTGCCTTGAGGGGAATCTGAATGTGTTGAGTCATTCAGGCCTTTGAGTATTCTCAAGTTATACCAAAATAGTTACCTGCACAGCACTCTAGAGAGAAGGACAGGCAGTTTTTTCTCTCTCAACATGTTACTGCCCATACTTGTCTTCTAGACTGGAGAATAAAAGGAGTACATGCAAGAGAGGCAAAAGACCATTAGTGGACCTTAGTTTGCCTTTGCATTTGTCCTTTGGAATTTCAACTATTATCACACTACAATTATATAAGAAATATTTTAAAAACATTTATTCTTTGGAGTAATAGCAGTAAAGAGTAGATCTACCCAACACATTTGATGAGGTTTATTATCTTATTATTCAATATTCAATATTCAAAGAGTAGATCTACCTAACACATTTGATGAGGTTTATTATCTTATTACTCAATATTCAATATTCAAAATTATTCAATATTTGTTTCAAATATAACAGGACATGTTTGCATTAAAAACTAATACAGCAAAAATATGAGATCATAAAGAATTATGTACCAGGAGAAATTGGAGAACAGAAATAAGTTAACTTTGTATTCCTTTTAAAGGGGAGATACTGTTTTTAAAACAGGCCAGTTTCCTATAGGTTCTACTGTTTTGATTTTCAAAATGAGACATAGAAAGATATTTAAAATTTTGAACATAGCATATGACTTACTGCCTGTTATTGACACTCGTGTCCCCTGAAGTTATGGGTGGACAGTATATATCAGTGGGTATGTGGTGAACGAGATGAGCCAGCTGTCAGACAAGATTTGGACTCCTGCATGATAAGAAGTGAAGAATGTTCCTAAATTCCAGTTTTCTTAAAATTGTTCCATTCAATGTACATTCTTTTGACATAGCATCCTTCTCTTTCTTGCCTTATGAATATCTCACTTATTCTCGAAGATTTCGTTCTTCCCTCCTGCTATACTACTAAAACGATAGCAAAGATAGAAATCTACAAGGTCAAAGAAAACTAGAATATGTGCAAGAGATTTCCATAAAAATTTGGAAGCCAGATTTGGAAGGAAAGAATTATGACTGTCTTGAGAATGTCGTAGGAGCTACAATCTATAGGTGCCATGGACATGGAGTAGAAGACTGATAAAAGAAAGATGATTAACCCAAAGAAATATGGAAAGGTCAGTATTTGAAGGCACCCAGTACTGTGGAAGAAGAAGGTAAAACACAGTGCTCCTGTGAAAGAAATACCTACAAAGTAAATTTAAAAATGAGAATCAATAAGAGAAGATAATATTTTGAAGTATTATTACAGAGCGACCAATATCTTATCATTAGTAGTTATAGAATGAAGCCACAGAGAAAATGGAAGGGGTAAAGTTACCAACAAATATAAAAATGTTTCCCAGACTGTGGCACCTGGGTGGTTCTATCAGTTGAACATCCCACTCTTTGTTTCAGCTCTGGTCACAATCTCCAGGTCATGAGATCAAGCCCAGCATGGGGCTCCACACTCAGTACTGAGTCTGGTGGAGATCCTTTAACCTTCTCTCCTTCTGCTCCTTCCCCCATCCCCACCCCCCAGCTTGCACACACGCTTGCTCTCTCTCTTTCTCAAATTTAAAAAAATCAAAAGAACGTTTCCCAGATTGAAGGATGTGAATCTCATAATTGGCCAGGGAATTAATTGGTCCCATTCAATATGGAGAAAGTATATACATAGGCACACGTGCATGTGCATGTGCACACACACACAAACATATGGCCCTAAGGCCCATAACTCTAAAATTTCTAAACACTGAGGATAAACTGGTAACAAAGGGCCCTAAAAACTTCAAGAAAAAAAATCAAAATAATTTATAAAAAAAGAAAAATCAAAATGTCACAGGTTTCTTAACACCAACAATAGGAACAAGACAAAATTCCCTCAAAATTCAAGAGAAAGTTATTAATATACCAATATACTATGTCTATTGAAACTACTAATCAAGTTAGAAGTATAAAAATGCTGAGCATTTTAAGAATCTATTCATCTTACACTCTTTCTTATGAAACTACTGGAGATGGACTGCATCTAAGGACAGACTTTGGTAAGAAGCAAGAATGGAGATGATGATTACAAAGACTGTAAACCATGAAAAAACAACCACAAAGACTGTAAACCATGAAAAAACAACCACAAACAACCATTCTCAAGACAGCCATAATTCTTTCCTTGCAAATATGGCTTCCAAATTTTTATGGAAATCTCTTGCACATATTCTAGTGTGGGAGATGCTATTGGCTGATTCTTATGGTTATATTATCTCCACAGTTCCCTCCAAGTATAATACTACCTAATTTTTACTTATTAATAGCAAGTTATAACACCCCACTTTTATCATTTGAGAATTTGCTTTGCTTTATTTTTCAGAAGTAATACATACCTTTTCAAATGGGTATCAGTTAGTAGTCAAAACCTTTTTGATACATGATCTTTACATATAATTTATTACATGTAATTTATTGACAGGTAAAAAATATTTTTCTTGATAGGAAATGTTGTTACAGTAACATTAAAGTAGGTGATAGATCAAAGAGAGGATGTACAACATGAATAAAGGCCATTCTGGGACCCTTCAGCTTTCAGATTCTCTAAATAATTAAATTGATGCAAATGCATTCACAGTAAAGAATATCGTTTTCATCATGATAAAAAAAAACACTGCTATGTTCAAAGACATGATACATTAACTCATAAGAATCTCTTCTTATGAATAATATTAACATTGACAACATACTTTCTGGCCAAGTGCTTTATGTATTCTTCATTTTACTTCCTTTCTACAAAGAAATATAAATTGATTTTTACACCAACTTATTTTATGATCATGATATGAAGAGATCCTTTTCCATTGGATCTCTTTTATGTTTCTTTGTACATTTCATATTATTTTCTTCCCTTATCAATTGCTTTTAATTTATACCTTTGCTGTGTATTGAAATAACTCTCAGAATCTCTCTCGCTTTCAGCATCTTTCTCTTGAGCACATGCGTGCGCACATGCACACTCCCAATATCTTTTCTTTGTATTTCAGCATCTTTCCTACATTACAAGGGCTGTCACATTTGCAATTTTTATTCATAATAATTTTATATCATATTGGCATTTGTTTTCATTAATATGACAAAAATCTCATTAGCAAAGACTCTAATTAGCATTTTGTCATAGAAAATAGTTTCTTTGTTTTATATTAGCACCATTATATGAGATAATAAATGACTACTTAAAATTTTTGCAACTCCTTGTGAGCAGTGGTATGCTACAGCACAGTGAGCAGAAGGACACTGTAATGCCCTATCTGCCTTTGTTCTAAGATATTTGGTAACAGCAGTAATAATTACAGCAACAACAATTAAACACTACAGTTGTGTGCTTGATGTTGTATTTTCCTTTTTCATCATTCATCCTATCTTAGGTCCTAGTAGTTTATTCCTAGAGGTGATAAGACTAAAAAGAAAAGAAAAAAAGGGATATTTATATCTAAGCACTGGCACTAGTAATTATGCCTTTAAAAATGTTCACTCTGTTCCTGTTGCACCTTGGATAAAAACAGATAGTGATATGTATTACTGTCCATAAGTATTAACTAGACTAGTGATGTTGAAGAGAGGATCAAAGGAAAAACAGCTCTATGTGAAGGGGATGGAATACACATAGTTTCATTTGTATAATTCACCCATTGATAGAAGGAACATCTACGTGAATTGTTTTAATAGCTCTCCCATGTCTTTGGAAGGCACAATTGTAGTGGGACAACTCAAATTAAGAGAATAAACAGGGATGCCTGGGTGGCTCAGTTGGTTAAGCATCTGCCTTGGGCTGGGGTCATGACCCCAGGGTCCTTGGATCGAGTCCCATATTGGGCTCCTTGCTCAGCCAGGAGCCTGCTTCTCCCTCTGCCTGTTCTACTTGTTCTGCCTGGAGCTCTCCATGCTTCTGCTCTCTGACAAATAAATAAAATCTTAAAAAAATAATTAAAAAAAAGAGAACAAACAATCCAACTTAAGAACAGAGAAGGTACAAATGAAGCATGAAGAAAGCAATAAAAGAATTAAAAACAAAGCTTTAGAGCTAGATATATCTAGACTTATTTCCCATGTTAGTCACTTAATGCTGTGGTGACATTGGTCAGTATCTTTACCTTTCTCCATCTAGATAATGTAGATAGTATTAACTCACAGAGTTATTGTCAGAATTAAATAAAATTGTAAATGTAATGGCATGTATATATTGCCTGGTGTGTAATGAATTCAAAAGAAATGCATTTTTTTAAGATTATCTTCTCAGTTTTTAGATCAAAATATTCTAGGGTCAAAACAGTCCCTAGAGATAATCTGGTTCTGTGTTCTGATCTCCCACTAGATACTTTATGCCTTTAGTCATTTCCTTAGTAGCATATGTCTACTAGGAAAGAAATATATTTTCAGATTGTTAGCTTATAGTTGGGGCAACTTAAGTTTGCATTTGTACTACAACTGTACTTAGGATTATTACTGTGAAGATATTACTTTCTCAAAGTTCTTGATTTATATGGCTAGGTATATAAAAGCAAATGTTCTCCCCAAATGCTATCTTTTAATCTCATTGTGTATTGAAGATAAATGGCAATCTTAAAAATTGCCATATATAAAAATAAAAGTGAAGAAAGGAGAGAGTGAACTTGAAGTCAAATGATTTCATACATAAAAGCAGCCAACATACAAAAAATACACTCTTTAAAGAAGGCAGATGGCAGATGGTCATCACTTCATAAAAATTTTTAGACAGGCAGAAAAATGTGATTCATTTGATAAGATAAGGTAAATGGTTTTTTTTTATCTTGATTGAGATGTTTAAACAGGAGTATACATTTATCAAAACTCTTTTCACAATTAACATCTCCATATTTCACTGTAAATAAATTTAGCTTAATTTTTAAAAACAAGGGATCTAAGGTCATGTCCATTTTATATCTTGATTATAAGTCAAACATTAGGTTCAATCTAGTATTCAGGAGGGAAAAAGTAATCTTTATGTAGAATGACAAGATTTGGAAATGAGTAAATAGAGATGAAGAGTTTAGGAAAGAGAGGAAGAAAACTAAAAATTCTTTGCTTAGATTTGTAGAAGTTTTGCCTTGGTATTGCATTTTTTGGTCTCTTCAAAAAGAAAACAATACCTTCATCAAGTTTTATTTAACTTTTGTCTTTTAGATCCTCTTTCAGTGGAAAAATCATATTAATCAAGTTAAAGTGCTCGGCTCCCAAGACGTAAATCATCCTCTCCCCCAGAGACCTGTGGCTAATGCATGTTTTTCTTAAGGTAACATTTAAGCATGCTTGCCAGGCTAATACAATTTCTCATATTTTAAGTAGTACATTGTTTTGAGGGATGGTTATAACTAAGTATTTTCTTTGTGCATGGGTTCCAAATTTCTAGAATGTTTACACTGTAAACATTCTTGTCTTTCTCCCTTGTCCACTTTTGGACTCCCTTGTCCAAAAGTCTGGAATATTGACAAGCCCTTGGTATTCACATGGGTACTTTGATGCTGGAGTACATGCTCTTAACTATTAAACTATGTTCCATTTTCATGCTGGCCTAAATAGAGGTGGGGCATACTGGAATCTAGACTTGACAGAGTCTTTTTTTTTTTTTAACGTTATCTTTGTTGATATTTTATATCATTCTGTGATCTACTTTCTGGTAATTTATGTTTGGCTCCAATTAAACACTCTTGGCCCAGGATTATATTGGGCATTTGTTGAACACAAAGAGCCTATGGACAGCTGAGGCTTGGAATGATGAAGAATGTTATGTTGGAGTAAAAACAAGAAATAGTGGATAGAAACACATGGAGAAGAACATGTATTTGTTCAAAATGAAAGCTAAGAGCCAATCCTGGAGATGAGAAAGGATTTAATCCATATAGGTCATGAACTAAAACTGTGAATTCCACGTAGAAACCTAATTGAAGTTATGAGTTCAACGACTTCTACAGACTAATTTTAAGAATGGATGTATTAGGGTTCCCCAAATAAATTGTCTATAAAATATGTCCAAATAACCATATATCTATTTGTAACCATATATATATCTTTTTGGTTCTGTATATCTCTATATATTGATCTACTATTGTGTGTGTGTATGCATGTACACATGTGTGTACACACACACAGAGAACTAATAGAGGATAGACAGAGACAAAGAGCCAGAGATAGGTAGAGAGAGAGAGAGATAGGTAGAGATAAGGAGAAAGAGAGAAAGATTGATACAGAACCAATAAGAGATATGTATTTATATCTACCTCTATATATTCTGTTTCTCTGCAAAACAATTACTAGATAGATAGGTAGATTGATAATCATGAATAATTGGCTCAAGTGATTATGGAGGCTCAGAAATCCCAGGATCTGCCCTTGACAAGCTAGTAAACCCAAGAAAACCAGTAGTATAATTTAATCCAAACCTGAGGACCTGAAAACCAGGGAAGTCAATATCGTAAATCCCTGTCAAAGGGCAGGAGAAGACCAATGTCTGAGTTCAAGTAGACAGATGGGGAAAATAAAAGGTAATTTCTTCCTTCCTCTGCTTTTTGTTCTACATAGTCCCTCGATGGATTGGATGATGCCCATCCACATTGGAGAGGACAATCTATTTTATAGAGTATACTAATTTCATCTGGGAAGACCATCACAGACAGAGCCAAAATTTTTAATCCTGAGTCAAATAGATGTACAAAAATGACCATCAGAAATGGGGTTCTTTTTGTGGTGCCTGGGTGGCTCAGTGGGTTAAAGCCTCTGCCTTCAGCTCAGGTCACGGTCTCAGGGTCCTGGGATCAAGCCCCGCATCGGGCTTTCTGCTTAGCGGGAAGCCTGCTTCGCCCCTCTCTGCCTGCCTCTCTGTCTACTTGTGATCTCTCTCTCTCTGTGTAAAAGACATAAATAAAATCTTTAAAAAAAATAAATAGGGTTCTTTTTGATTAAAACATTTTGGAGCTCAGAGGAGCACCATGATACTCTAGAAAAGTGGGTGTGATTTCCCAGAGTGTAATTGGAATATGTCAGAGAGAGGTTTATTCTCGTTAACTAGCTGATATTGCTTATATTTGATCCTCATAGGACCCACTTTCTGTCTTAATGGGGGATGCATTCTGTGCACAGAATTCAAGTTCATGATTGAGGGAAAATAGTCATTTCTTTTTTTCATAAATACAAAAATCTAGAGAAGGACATGCATACCCTTAATCAAAATGGATAGCAGAAAGGAAAATATGAACAAAATGAACTTGAGCTTTGAATCATTATACTGTGTCACACACCATCTAAATTAAATATCAGAGCAGTTAGTATAAACACAAGCAAGTGTCAGTTTTAGCTGAATAGGTTAGCATTTTAAAGTTACTTAGACATCAAGCTTTGCATTGGTTGTGTCTTTTCAGAGTATGTTTATTTAAATTATAAAACCTTGCACAGAATTTGATAATTGTGTAAGTGTTGCACAAAAACTAATACAATAAAAAAAACTAATACAATATGCAAATATAATGTCATATTGTCTCATTAGCCATGTGTGAATCTTTATTATAATAAATCCCATATCTAATTTGGAGTTTTTACATAATTTATTTTAATTTGTGGATGAAAGATCTGCATTGTAATTACAAAATTTAATTTAATTAAGTCTTCCATCTGATAAGAGCATTTATGCAGATTTATACATACCTAACTAACATCAAAGCTGATGGGACTGTTAAGCTAAGTTTTACCCTGGTTTCCAATATTTTAACTCCACAAATACAATTTTGATATGTAATAGTGATGCGCTGGAGCAGGCGTTACATAGTAGAGATTCCTCAATCCCTTTGTTTCTCAAAGTTGTTTAAATCTCACCTCTCCTGAGATATCCTTAAAAGCAGTAATATTCAGTTGCAATAAAACTTTCCAGTTGAAACCCTTTAACATAATAATACTATAAGGAAAACACAGATAATTACATTCAATTTAAAGATGAAAAACTTTTAGGAAACTTAAGACTGATTTCTCTAAAAAACACTCAATTGCTAAATTGAGAAACTAGGCTCAGATTCTAGTCTATATTAATCTTTATTTTTCTTAAATGCCTGGAGCATGTTCTGTACTACTTACATGGACTTTTGATGATAGGATGTCTTAGAATTTCTAAAATAATTCCCTAAGAGCTAAATCACATATACGTCATAGGATTAAAAAACTACTGGAAATATTGCCTCTTCTTTATTATTACACTTTCATTCTGAAATATCATTGGGCATTTATGACTCAGGCTACAAAAATTTTTTAAAAGATTTATTTATTTGTTTATTTGAGAGAGAGAGAGCGCCAGCGTGAGTGAGCAGGAGGAGAGACAGTGGACAAGGGAGAAAGACAAGCAGAAGCAGACTACACACTGAATGTAAGCCTCTTGAATCTCATGACCTGGGCCGAAATCAAGAGTCAGGTGCTTAACTTACTGGACTACCCAGGGGCCTCCTAAAAATAGTAAGTATTTTAAATACATTATCTCATCTAATATATTTTTTTAAGATTTTATTTATTTATTTGACAGAGAAAGACACAGTGAGAGAGGGTACACAAGCAGGAGGAGGGAGAGAGGGAGAAGCAGGCTTCCCGTGGAGCAGGGAGCCTGATGCAGGGCTTGATCCCAGTACCCTGGGATCATGACCTGAGCCAAAGGCAAACTCTCAACGACTGAGCCACTCAGGCGCCACATCTCATCTAATATTTTTAACCTTTTGGGAGAAATCTTCTTTTTCCCTTTTTTTTTTTCAAATGAGAAAAGTTAAGACACAGGGAATTTAAGGAGATTTTCCAAAGTTATCCAAATAGTAGACGGTAGAATCAAGATTCAACTCCTTCCATGTAGACTAATTTGCCCCAATTTGGGATACTTTCAAAATAGGGAAAAGTTTAAAATGAATTTGGATTAGTCTGTGACATTCAGTATAATGGAGGGAAAATTAAAAATAGTAGAACTTGTAATTCCAAGAGTTTAATAAACAATCACAGGGCCTGGTTTCCATGTTAATTTTACATTAATGTGCTCTTTTTCCTACCTTGTAACATTTTAATAGAATGTGCTACTTTAAAGTGTTGTTGACTAGAAGGATTTAATGAGGACAATACATAAAAAATGTTTCCATTCCAAATCTGATCCTATATGATAGGTTAGAAATAAATTGACTTTGTTTAAAGTAAAAACTGTACTTGACAGTTAAACAGTGTTCTCATTTCTTAGAACTTATAGAGGTGGGAATTCAATAAAAATCGCTGGAAAAAATTCCTCAAAAGCACTCCTTCACCAGAGGCACGAAACTCAGAGATAAGTGTTCCAAATTTCAAGCCAATTGCTCTAAAGCCTTGCAAAACAGTGTGTGAAAGCAGGTCATTTGCACTGAACCACTGCTAACATATCAGAGTAAAACATATTTCTTGTCGAAATGTAAATGATTGGACTCTGAACTCTTTCATAATATGTTTGCCATTATAGGGTATTTGAGGTCGCTGTTTGACCTGTGCTAAAAATAAAAACCATAGACATTGACTGACCTCAGTTTATTGCCTAGAAACCACTCTTCTGTGGGGGAAATGGCCTTAGAGTTGGAGATTTTGAATTTCTAGTTCTAGTCTTTATATGGCGGAACTAGCCTTGTTTAAACTAATTTTAATTTAATTTAAAATTAGTTTAAAATTTTAAACTAAATATATATAGAACACACATCTCCATGACAAGGATGTTTTATACTGTACAACTAATTTTATATTACAAATGAAGTTTGTATTGAATTACCTATTTTATATTGAATCTCAGTAGTTATTCTAGGTAAGTTATTCCTTTCCATTAACACCAACAGACTGAGGATTAAGAATACAATTTCTGTTTTCAGGAAATATGTACATGTTTATAAACAATGAGAAGGGTATTAGTCCTTTTTACTCCTAAATGCTCTCACCCCACTTCTATAATTCTCTATTCTAATTGGTTTGATTCCATGATGCTGACTTATCCTATCAGTTATCACAATAGTGACTATGTTGACACACTGTACATAGATGCTCTTTTCTTCCTTTCATACAGTACATTTTTATCTACATAGGAAGACTCAGTTATCTTTTTGTTTCTCTCTCATTGAGAAAAGTAAAGAAATATGAATTGTGCATAAATGGTAAGCTGACCCAGCCGGTTCTGACACTTAGTTCTCTCTTTCCATTGGCAGTCAGAGGATAGCTAAAACTCTGAATTCAGGTTTAGGCTGTAAGGGATGAAAGAAGGTCTCCTGGGCTTAGGTAACCCTTCTAACCTTCAAAGCTAAATAAAAAGTTGGGGTATAAACCTAGATAAAATAATGATTTTCCCCATTATCATGTTTCTTGTGCATTTATTTCTCAGATGAAGCATAAAGCAAAGGTTAGCTGGTTCAAGATAGGGTTTGCTTATTTCTGGGCTTAATACCATCTACTACTCTGCACTCTCATAATCATAATTTCATCCACTGCCTTCCCTGCTATTAACAATATTCTGTTGAGCATTATGCGGGATGGAAATGTACTCCATTCATTCATTTCTAAGCTTTTTTTTATCTAAGATATGTCCATATGTATAATAATCTTGTGGGGATAACCATATTTTGGTATCTGTCTTGGCCTCCTGCAGGGTTCATTAACTATAGTTTACTGCATTCTTACAAGTAATCATCACTCAAGAGCACTGAGACTTCCTATAGAGAATGGGTGAATTATGGGTCTGGCTTGGGCAAGAGTAGAACATTGGAGTAGGGAAGATGGTAAGAACAAAACTGGAACTCAGTTTTATTCATGCAAATATTCTCATAAAATAACATGAACCAATTCTCCAATAAGCAGTCATTTGAAATTCCGCCAACCACTTAACCTCTCCAAAGTCAGTTTCTTCTTCGGTGTTACTGGATGTTTAGATTAGCAAAGGAGAAACAGCCCTCTAGCCTGAATATATTATGAACCTGAACTTAAACTCCTTAAGATGAATACTTTTTGTTTCTCCTCCTGAACTATGAGTATTCTAGAATAAGTAGAAAGTTAGTAGAAACCTAGAAAAAAGAGATAAGGAAAGAATCAAAAAAGAATTATTCCAAAGAATCCTTGAATCAGTGGCTCTATTAGAGTTCATCCACCTCAAGTACATGCCAAGCCCTGGTTTAGATACAGTTAAAGGATTAGGAGAATAGAGGAAGAGTCTCTAGGTGAAACAGAGGAAATTGCAAAAAAAAGATATATTGGAAGCACTAAATTCTTTCTTTCCATTTCTGCACTGTTAATTTTAATAGCTGAGGTTGATCTATGTCCTGGACACTACATTAAAAGGTCTTGGCCTTTAAGAAACTTGAAATGTTAGTCTTATTTTCACTTACTTTCTTCTACCATATAAATAAAGGAAAAGGTTTCTTTAACAAAACTCCTTTAAGAAGCTAATTGGTATATTTGACATGCTCGAAATCCTACCCATGCAATTGATTCCTTCAGCTTGAGACTTTAATTTCTGCAAAAATATAATCTGCTGTGAGAGAAGCATGGCTTTAGCTTGAGTGTTTTTGATAATAGGCTTTTATATGGACCTACCATAAAAATCAGGAGCCCCAAAGAGGAAGCAGGAGTAAAATAATCAGGAAAGAAGAGGTATGGGTGAGGGTCACCCTATCTGGATTACTCTGTCAGAAAACCCTTCTTAATTATCCCCTTTACAATGGATGCAACTGCACAGAAGCATCACCTTTACTCATCACACTCCCTAAAAAGCTTTTTAATTTTTTTCCCCAAAGAAAAATTACAACTTCAGTGTCAGCTCAATAAATGGTATGCATGGCTATAAAGCTATCTTATATGACAAGGATAAATCTTTCAAGCAAAACCTGCTTCCCATTCAAGATAGGGTTACAACTGCAATAACATTTACAGGATTTAAGAGTTGAACTGTGGAAGAAAAAGACTTCTCAGGGGATGAATTTGACTCTGTATTGGCCCAACCTAAATACCCTAAGCCCAAGAGGGGATTGTGACTCTACCTGTTATATGCTGTAATGTTCAAAAAGGGTAAAATGGGACAAGTGAGTTTGAGTTATTAATATAAAAATGTGTGTGGTAGGTATAGAGGAAGAGGGAAAATTTTCTGAAATGGGAACTATTTTTTTAATTTTTAAAAATGTTTTAGGCATAGCAGATCAATCAGTTAAGTGTATTTACTGAGATCATCGAAAATCTCCACAACAATTTTTCCCAACCTTATTTCTGCTATAACATATGTGACAGTAACATGCATGTTACTGTCACATGCATGTGCTTGAGAAACCTATGGCAGACAGGTTATATACTAGCTTAATAAGAGAACTATGTGCTACTGTAAAACTGAGGATGAGCTATCTTTATCTTAATCTCATGTTACAAACTATCAACACTATGTGGAGGGACAGTGGTTGAGTACCACCTGCATGATATATAGTAGAGACTTCGTGAATGCTCATCGCCTAAAAGAGTGTATGGATGTCTAGGGTGGTACAAACTGCCTCAAAATATCAATATTTTCAAAGAATGTGGGTTTGTGGGGCAAACTAAGGCCAGAGAAATAATAAAGGAAAGCTTTTTCAGTGTAAATATGTATTTTGAGGAAAGACAGACTCCTACATTTTGAAGCCTCTGTGTTCAAGATTATCCCCATCCATTCTTTCAATAAATACTTACTAAGTACCTAAAATTACTACAATATATTCTACAATCAGCAATACAAAGATGAGTATGATAGTTTCGTCTTTAAGAGTTCACATTCCCTTGAGAATAGTAGTCATGTAGACAAAGAAGTATTTAGTACAGCGGATTTTTTTCTGAAAAGACATAAGATAGAGTATGGTAGAGTAATTTTAAAGTTAGAATAGCTATTCTCTATTATTTAAGAATCTCATAACTGGGTGGAGACACTTTTACTTTTGAGTTTCTGCCTGGTTCTATAATCTATAATCCATGATAAATATGTATCAAAGACAAAGAGATCTGATAATTAAACATATTTGTAAATTTAATTGTAGTTACATGCAGAAATTGATGAAAACTGTTTTCTTTAAAACTCTTTCAAAAGAAAATTAAAAATAAATTTTGCCACTGAATATGCTGCATTCCTTATTCCTTGACCAATATATGAGAATGCTGCTAAGAACTGGAAAGATTTCATATCCTCACTCAGTAGATGATGTGCTTTTCTGAACTCTGAGTGGGATGTCTTTATTTCCTTTTTTTTTTTTTTCCCTTATGTGGGACCCAAGATGAATTTTTGAATGTCAGTGTGGCATTTAACATTTGAGAACCATATCTGATGAGTCTATTAGACCTTTACAAGTCCACTTCCTGGGGCCTTTTTCAAAGAAGAGCCATAGATATTCTGCAGTAGGCAAGGAGGAAGCATGAACTCTTGAAAAAGAGGGAGTGGTTAAATTGAAGGCATTAAATTGGATGGAATCAGGAAAGTAATACAGTGAAAATGGCTTATCATGTTAGTAACCTTGTGCTAAGAGGTGCAAGCTCTGTTGGAGTTCATGATGGAAACTCCATAGAAATTACTAAAATGAAAAAAATCAGAGCTTTTTAAATGTGAGAGTTTCGATCTGAAAGCTTGTTTCCTTTATTATTCTTCACACACAATTTCCCAAAGTTGAAAGGACTAAAAAAGTAACATCGTATTCCTTCACTCTTCTTTTATGTACTTTTATTATATGGGTGTTTATTTATAGAGAAATAACAAAAGCCTCTACAAACTCTATTCTTCCTAAATAACCACATTTTCACAACCATTATTTAAAAAATACTGAATAGATTTTTTTTTGATAGACTTTTTTATTTCTTCCCATGGGAATGATCACTTATACCTGTCAGATGTGGGAATTGAGCAGGATATAAAAAGAGCAAAGAAGCAAAGACCAAAAACTGAATAAAGTATACCCAAGAGGCAGAGAAGATGTTGTGGGTGCTGGTCTAGCTGTAGGTATGGAAAGTGATATTTACTTAGTCTGATTGTTAGGCAAAATGTGTCAGGAATATTGTATTCTCTGGCTAATGTCCAAATAAAATGTTATCAACTGGGAATTCAGAATGAAATTCTACTTTATGTAATAACAGTGTCTGGAAAACCAGGGTGCATTAATACTAAATCCTCAGGAGGACTGGGAGATGGGAGGTGGTCTCAGCAGTAGTAGGGCACCAGTGATGTTCAGGGACAGACCTCAACATCTGTGACTAGATTGGGAAAATCATGGTAGGGTTTATTTCTAGGTGGGAGCAGAACTTTAAGCTGGTAACCAGAATAGGAACTTAGGAGCAGTGATAAAGGCCTTGTTAGAGCAATAAGAAAGAGACATAAAATGTTAAATAATAATAACAAGGTCCTTAAAAAACTCAAGAGATGTCAGAAGGAGAAATGTGAGTAAGCTCTGAAAAAGATGCATAGACACTGATTGTTGTAAATGGTCTTCTGTCGGGAAAGGATTGTTTTTAGCTACTGTTGTTGGCAATGCAATTTGAACTTTCCTTTCCTTTTTTTAAAAATTTTATTTAGAACTTTACTTTCCTTATAAGTCTTTAATTATAGCATAATGGCAGATGCTATGGAGAAATGTAAAGTGGTGCTGTATGGTCACAGAGGAAGTGACCAACTCTACCTGCAATTCAGAAGAGGTGTTATTTGTATATCTTGAAAAACATTTCAGAGATATTTGGAATGAGGAAATCTATTGAAGACAAAGAAACAAGATGCAGAGGTATATAGTTGTGAATAGGAAGAGGTGCTTGGAGCTGGGTGTTCAGCTGAGTCTGGAGAGCTGGGATTGAAGGGAGGAAAAGAGAAGAAAAGAGTAAATAAATGCAATTGTGTAAAGTTGGTATGAAGGGGTAGGGCTAGGGTCATGTAAATACTAGAAACCCAGAAAGATCTTTAAGCTGGTAACAATAATGATCCGACTAACTTGTAGGAAAATTATTTCAGTAACAGAATTTGGGAGCTCTGAAAGGGAAGTGTACCCTACTGGAAAGATCAAATTTAAATATATAGATGAAGAGCAATGTAGAGAATTTTCTAGATACATCCAATGATGAATAAAGACAGAGAAGGAGAGCAGATGAGAAAGATAGTTTGGTAAGTAGTATGAATCATGTTAGGAAGAATGGACAAAAGGAAAATGCTTTGAAAATCACATGAAAATGAATGTAATGTTTACTTCTTGTTAACTTCTATCTTTTTCAGGCCAAGCACTATGTTATACTTCTTATGTTCATTCTCTCATGTTGTTCATAAATCTACATTATGAGGTAAAAATTATCTACAATTTTAGGATGAAGAAATCAACACCCCAAACACAAGAATTAGAAATAGTATTACAATGGTTTCACATCTAATGAAGTGATAATAATGACTAAACTATTATTATTTTCATGGATTGGAATCTCATTGTAGAAGTAGTATATATTTTCACAAGTAAGATTAGAAACATAACAAGCAGGCAGGCATTACTGCTACAGAAGGTGGTGTGAACCATGCAATTATAGAGAACTCTGTTAAAAGCATTCATTTGACACTCAAATTACTGGGAGAAAAAAAATGATCACTTTCCTTGAAAAAGCCTCTTTTATAGATGGAGTTATAAGATCTAGACCCTTTTCTTCTGAGAAAGAAAAAATCTGAAAAATGATTAGAAGACTCGGTAATTGAGTTTTATGTCTTTGTTTAGAAAGAAGCAAAGCCAAGTGTTAAGTTTGGGCCAATTATAAAGTTTTATGGAATAGGTGGATCAAAAGAGAAGGGAATAAGGTGGGAGAAAGTTGCATCACTATTAAGATCTATAATTAAACTCATCTTCTTAGTGATAATTATGGGAATGAGATCTAGGTTTGTGAGGTCAGTAAAAATGTTAAGTAAAAGTAGTGTGTTTTTCTGCATAATATTTCTGAATGTAACTTTGGATGGAGCCCAGAGGTGTGGATTAGGGGTTTTCTGGGACTGATCCTTCTACAGTCTAGGTCAATTTAGGTTTTTTTAATTCAGGCACACCTGTAGATAATTAAGAGTCTCCGGAAACTGGTTCATAAGTATTTTCCCAAAGTATCTCAAAGTATCCAAACCTGCTCTCATTGTCTTTTATGAAGAATGGCTTCTATTGTAATATATACCTCTTTGAATTGCTTACCTCAAGCTAGAAATCGGGAGTCAATCACCATAATCTATTGAATGTATTACCAAAGTGTACCTAATGGACAACCACTTTTTTCTCTTTTATCCTTTTAGTATCACTGCCTTGTTTCATTATAGTATTGCCTTTAAAGTAGTAAAGCATAGTGCTTTAGAGTTCAGATTTAACAGCCAAAATGCCTAGGTTTGTAACCTAACTCCATCAGGTTACTTAATCTGTTTATCTCACTTCCCCAACCTGTACAAAGGGGTGCTAATATTAGTGATTTCGGGCTTATTTTATAGAAGAAATGAGTTGCTTTAAAAATGCAAGATAGTAAATAAGTACTAAAAAAATGAACCCTTACAAATTTGCCCTTTGTCTTTTCTCGTTTCTCTAAGCTTTGACTCTTGTTACTCTAACATATTTCATACATCATAGAAATTTTTAGTTTGCAAATCTGATCTTATTTCTTACCTCAAAATTCTTCAAGACTTCTTTTATTAACCTATAATGTATTATTTGTTTCAGGGGTACAGGTCTGTGAATCATCAGTCTTTTACAATTCACAGCACTCACCATAGCACATACCCTCCCTAATGTCTGTCACCCAGCCATACTATCCTTCTCCCTCCCGCCCCCCAGCAATAGGAATAAGGAGGGAAGGGGAGATGTATGATGGCATGCGTTACTTGTTATTTGTCAAGAGCTCACAGATAACAGGAGATTCTGTAATGCTGAAAAGTTATCCATGACATTCATTCGTTTTGTATTACTTGAACTAGCTTAGAGTGAAGTTTTCAGGTTTAGCTATAAATACCAGATTATGTGTTCAGATTATTCATTATGAAAATTTAAGATAAAGTAGCACAGTATAACCAGTGGTTCGGTAATTAAGATACATCAAACAGCAACATTTGCATTAAGCAGATCACTAAGGACCATATCAATTTTACCAAATTGTTTATTCAATTGTGCCTGAATGTGGCTTTCTTTTGCTGTCTTTTATTTTAATATCATAGGAGATCTCTGACAAAATAAACTCTGGTTATCTGAGCTAAGTCTGCATATTCTCAGCACTTGGGGAATTTTCTTTTAACTTTCATTGGGAAAGCATTTGTAATTATTTGACAATTGCTTCTAGATACCCACTGAATGAAATGAAACACCTTGGCTCCTTTCCTACATGGCCAGAGTTTAAAGTCAGTGCATAAGCAGACACTTACACGATGCTCTTGATTCCCTAGGCTCTGTGCTAAGTGCTTTATATCTCTTCACTCATTAACAGATTCTAAACTTTCTCAGAGTTCAGCCCATCTCTATCTGCAAATCATCCTTTTGTAACATACATTAATCTGACCACCATATGTTTATTTATCTCTAAATAATATTTTTTGGTGCTATAAAAATTGATGCAGGGAAAAGATAAATGCCTTAGGTGAAAATACTTGAATAAGTTGCTCTACGTCAATAAAAACTAGAAATGTAAGCAATCTTTAACTGTAAAATTAATGTAGAAAAGTGAGAAAGATTTTTTTAAAGTGGATACTATAGAAACTAAATGATTAGTATGTGGCTATAGATTGAATTTGGAGTAAATATCTCCACAAATAATCAGATGCTCAACTTTAACTCAGATCTATGTTTCCGTCATCAGATAGGCCATAGCTCAGTAGGGGAGAGGTGAAGTTCGCATAGAAAATTAATTAGTTTTCCATGAGTATAGAAAAATTATATTTAAGCTAAAGCTTGAAGATCTAAGGATATAAGTTTTCTAATGTTGTAATTTGACTCTGAAATTTCCATGATGTAAACAGAAAGACAAATATTTTGGCTTTTGGAGTCTCCGTGCACTTACGGTTTTCAGAATTTATATAACCACCAAAAATCATTCCGAACATTTTTTTCTAGAGCAAATAGTCAACCTATTTTAAGAAAACTCATTCTAGAAATTGACACTGGTAACAAATTTGAATTAAGGCTTGCCATTTATTTCCATTTCCAAGGTGTGAAATTTGTGAGAAGGGATGCAAAATCACGAGGCAAAAATGCTAGAAAAATGCAATCGCTACTAAGCCATAAATTATCTGTTTTGGATTTTTTCTTCCAGTGCTTACTAAGACAAATTCTTTATGTGAAATAGGGGTAGTAATTCATCAATTCTGGATATATCCAATTTTTCTGATATGTGGAATCCTACATAAAATCACACAGTGTGTAACTGCCTGGTGTAAGGGAACTAAATTCTTTCCCAGGTAACTCAAACTGGAGAGTTAATGGATCTCTAATATTTATAGAGGAAATTATGATGAGAATCCATTTTGATTCCAAGTGACACAATATCCATTTATTCTTCTTCTACTGGTCTTTATCTCCCTCACAGCTTTATGAACTAAAACAACTCTGTACTGTGACTCATTTTACTCTAACTCCTTACCTGAACACCATTCCTTTATTCCATTTGAAAGATTTTTTTTTCTTGGCATATTAAGAGTCATATGAAGAGTCATATGAAGAAACTACCACATAAAGACTGTTTTTGCATTTTCTGTAGACAAGCTGTTAAAAATGCCAACTTCTTTCATCAGGTAAAAGTTTAAACTCTGGGACACCACAGAAAACAAAACAGAACACCCCTATCTTCATTAAGCTTACATTCTAGCAACAGGAGATCAATGATAAACAAAATAAATAAGACGTGTCATAAATTAGATGGTGTTAATTGTTGTGAAAAGTGAAAGCTACACTCAAAATGGAATATTTAAGTAAAGACTAGAAAGAAGAGAGAACTAGCCATGTGGATATTTGAAAGAAGAGTATTCCAGGCAGTAGACACAACAAATACAAAGGACCTAGGAGAGAAATGTGTCTTGAGTGTGTAATGAAGTTTTGTTAGAATGGGGTAAAAAAAAGGGATGAGAATGGTAGGAGATGAGGCCAAAGAGAGAGCAGGGGCTGGTTTATGTAGGGGAATACAGATTACTGTTAGGCCGTTGACTTGTTTTAAGTGAAATGAGAAGGTTTTGGTTTTGAGCAGAAAGAGGGATACGATCACATTAGGTTCCTTTTAGCAGGATTACTCTAACTACTGTATTGAGAATAACAGGTAGAGGGGCACGGAAGATGTCTGGAAGGGAGGATGCTGATCTTTATGAGATGAGAAGTGCCAGGGACAGGCAGACTAGAGATCACAGGGGGATAGTTGTTACATTGGGGGTAAAAAATTTGAAAACAAAAGGATATACTAACAATTACATGTAAAATGTTAAAGAAAAATGTCCTTTTCTAGGCAACTAGAAGATTAGAGTTAGCCTTTATGCAATAATCCGAGGGAAGGAGCAGTTTTGAGGCAACTGTAAGAGCAGAGACCAAGGTCACTTGGTACACATATTATCTTTGAGAGAGTTGCTTGTTAGAAACCTGACCTAAGGGGAGGTCTAGGGAGCCTGGGTGGTTCTGTCACTTAAGTGGTTCAAGTCATGATCCCTGGGACTGATTGAGTCCCAGGTAGGTCTTCCTGCTCATTGGGGAGCCTGCTTCCCCCTCCTCTCCCATATCATGCTTTCTCTTGCTATCTCTATCTCTTGCTCTCAAACTAGTAAATAAAGTCTTTAAAAAGAAAAGAAATCTAAGGGGAGGTCTTGAGTGAGCAACTGGACTCGGGTTCAGGAGTTCAGGAAGTGGGTCAGGCTGGAAATAAAGATTTAAGTCTGGTCCTTATTTTGTAAGCATTGACTGTCTTCTTTATCCTCGATAGCTTAAAGTTTGTCTTTCTTTCATCAGATGGTAGAAATGTTATAGGAATTTCTCCTGAAAAAAATGTTGATTGTTTTGATAACATTCATTTCCAAATTATCTTAATTTTGTTCCTCCTACTAATTTTAATTGAATTAATAGGATGATTCTGATTTAGGTAGGCCCAGGACAGAATGTACCCAATAATCTAGGGAAAACTGTTTTGGTTTCTATAGGCCACATTAGGAAATTACATGCACGTGCCAATGGACAAAATGATACCTGACTCAACTATTTTTGAGTCACTGAGAAATTCACAGATAAATAAATGAATAAACAAGGGGAAACAAATCGAATACTTTTCCACTTGACCTTCATATTTCAAATGTTAACTTGGTAATTAGTTCAAATTCAACTGATATATTCTAAAAGGGAAGCAACTCCATAGGGTATCTGGCACTAGTTTGTGGGTCTCTTGCAAGATAAGTGAGTTGCAAGTTCTTTTATCACTTTGTCCACAATTGTGCTGCTACCCACTCTCAGCCTTTACATAAAACTATTTTGTTTTTTCTCCAACTTATTGATAGCTTCTTATAACTTTATACACACATATACACATATTCATATACCCCATGCATGTGCTACACTCTCACTTGTGTGTTACAGGAACACTGCCTTCCATGACTGGAAAATTACCAAGATTTCAGGGGAAACACGAGCTACTCTACAAATCTATGACATGCTTTGGATAGAATTTTTGGGAAGGGGTTAAGAAGGTTAACTTTGGGGAGAAGAATTATAGTATCATAAAAGCTGTTTTATCTATGAATAGGGAAATAAAAAACACTTTCTAAAAAAAAGGTAATCCATTCTAAATAAAAAAAAAGGGAAGTACATGTTTTGGAACAGATAAACCATAGGGTAATGGTCTGACAGGCAAAGGGGAAACAGGGAACTTCAGATGACAAGATGCTTTAAAAAAAAACTCACAGAAAGCAGATATTTCGAAGTAAACTGAACAATAAAAAATCTCAAAATTTCGATGTTTTATAGACATGATATATATAGCAAAACATATATTTATAGCTATAAAGCCCCTAATATTTACAGGTATGTTATGCTTTGCACTAATATCACATATTTTATTTAATCCTATTTTATAAGTCCTCTGAGAGGGACAAAATTATAGTCATTTTATGAAGATGAAGAACCTGAAGTCTAAGAATTAGAACTGGTGCACAATTCTGAGTTTCTATCCTGTTTGTTTTTATTGGCATCCTAATTATAACCATTAAAAAAATCAATTTAAGTGTTTTCTATGACACACATGTATGAAAGTGCTTTCTGAAGTTGTTTAGTATAAGTATATAAAGAGGCATTATGTTCATTGTTATTACTTTTGGTCTTTGCACTGCATTTTTGCTATAGGTACATCTATTATTGACTATATACAACAGCCCGCACATCTATAGAATTTCTTTTATTTATCTAGTTTCCCCTTCACAATACCTCAAAATCAAAACAAGAAAAAAACTTTGCAAAATATCTTTTAAGCAGAAGGATTTAGTGAAGACTATTATTCAGTGAATTAACCCTTGAATCATTCCCTGAAATATTGGCTATCTTTATTAAATAAAATCAATCAATGCAAGATTGAAGTAAGAGATGTGTGGTTTTCTTACCAAAATGAGTACTGTGTATTATTTAAGGAACTATAGCAAATGACCAAGTAATCATAGTCTGGAAGACCAGGGGCCAGATTCCAAATCAAACACGAGTTCGGAGTAGAAGCAATTCTATACTTGAATTATTTCCAATGTCACTTTATCTTATATAAGATAATGATTCTTGGAAAACAAAAGTTTAAATCAACATTTCTTGAGGCATACATTGATGCTGTGATATAATATGCCTTGTCAAATTTAAAACTATTCAGAAGACCTCCTTTTCTCTTTTAAAATACCAGTAATGATCCATACCCCCAGCTTCTGTACCCATGCATGGTTATATAACTTTAGGTATATGATTCTTGCTACAGACTTGAATATATTTACAAAGAAGAGATTGGGTGGCATTTAATGAACCAATCAGTTGTGCAAATTATTCAAAGGTGAGGAAGTTGAGTAAGTTCATTTCATAAATTCAAATGTAAAGGTAAAAAGAGAACATTGAAGTGCTGATTTAATGAAGTTTTCTGCTTAATGCATAACCATGACTAACCACAGCATGGGGGAGCCTTCTGTTAATGAGGCAAACTTTCATTGATACAAGTGAGCAACTAATAATGTCTACCTTAAGGGCAGACAAATCTATTATTTCAGTCCTGGTGAACAACAAAGAGGAGGATAGAGCTGGGAATGTAATATAATTGCCTCTCTTAAAGGAAAATCTGCTCTCTTTTGAGATACAGGGTTTCTTCTCTGCCTTCATAGTAATCCTTTTTTTAGGCAGCAGGAAGCCAGGTGTGCCATAAAATAAAATCAGCTTGTTCTCTTCTTTTGGGGTTATATTAACTGAATTAATAAGCTTAGTAAGTCCTCTAACTACAGCTCATTCTTAATACTAATTATTTCAATATACAAAAAAACACATGCCCGTTACCTGGAGTTCCCTTTTCATGTATGATCTAATCTGAATACAACAAGAAAATAAGATTCAGTTCTTTCTCACTGAATTTCAAAAGACACAACAGAACAAAACTCAAGAAAACTAAGGGATAACCAAGTGATGATTCAAAGACTGGTATGGGGTAGAGAAGTATTTGGAGGAGATAACACCCTGAAACATGATGTAGTATAGGGCACAGAGTCCTAAAATGGGAAGATCTGGGTTTCAACTCCCCCATTCTGTTGTTTAATATGTAAGTGGTATTAGTCCTGTTTCTAAAGCTCAGTGAGCCTGATTTCTCTTTAATATAAGAGTGATAGTACTACTCACTTTACAGTGTAGTTTTAAAGATTACTAGGTAATATCTATAAATAGGTAATATCTACAAATATCTGTTCTTTTTTTGTTTGTTTCATTTTATCACCTAAGTTGTTTTGTGCTTTTATTGTGTGTGTTTTGAGGTTCTCATCTAGTGTTCTTGGGAGGAGAATGCAGTCTCACATTTTTAAAGTTGATGTCCTCCTACTAATTTTGTTCAGCCCTGTAACAGGCTGTCATCCCTGTGCAAATTATTTATAAGCACAAGAGAAAATTAACCCAGTTTTCAAGCTATTTTGAATTCCTATAGGCTCATTTATTTACATTCATTTGAACTGAAGTGATGAGAGGAATTGATGCACCTAAATCTTGGTACCAGAACCCTCTCCCTACAGTTACTATTTAGTCTTAAAATGGTGTAGCAATCAATCTGTGATAAGAACAAATGGAAATTGGGTAGTCTCTGATTTCCACTTAATCCTTGTTCCCACTAAGTAGGACGAGATGATGAGTCCTTATTTAGCAGGGCCAGTTCCAATGGAGGATAGTATCATATTGGGTTTATTTCATTATTTTCTCATACAAAATGTTAATTAAAAATAGATGAAAACCTAATAGAGATAGTAAGGCTCAGCTGCTACAGTCAAAACCTAATGTAATTCAATTTATTGAGTATGATAATTTAAAATAACTTGAAAATATTATGAATACTAATGGGCCATAAAGCAAGTTAGAAGAGATAAGACTTAGAGATACATGGTGACAAGTTTTATGTTAAATCTTGGTGATCTCAACCTATTTTTCTTGTCCATTTCTTTTAGCTAACTATAAACTAGGCAATTTCTGTTTCTGCTATGCTACTTTGTGCCTTGCAAAGTGTGGGATCCTTCTGTATTTTCCCTAAGGTGATTGCAAATACCAAACTTGGTCATTTAAGACAATTTATTTATTTTTTATTTATTTTTCCCCAAAAAACTTTTATTTTTTCAGTGTTACAAGATTGTTCATGCACCACACCCAGTTTACTTGAAGAGTTGGGCAAACTGTAGCAGCACACTTTGAATCAGTCTTAATTGGTCCAGTCCAATATCCTTCCTAGGAATTTGCCTCATGGTTATCTTTCTCCTTCTTTCAGTCAGTTTTTGTGATGTAGAAGCCAGTCTACATAACCTTATTGCTTCAAGGGAATGAGCTTAATATCAGAGCTTTCCTCTTCTCCTTATAGTGCAAGTTCCAGCCTCTGCGCAGTAGTAGCAGCAGAAAGGGGGTGGGTAATTAGAAAGTTGTTTTCCTAATGGAAACGTTAATATGCTAGAAAGCAGTTCTATCCCTAATGATGTCAAGTTTCATTGTTATGTCAGCTTTGACTTTTCACTGTCATGAAACACTCCTTACAGAACAGAATTTTGCTTTATCATTGTACAACAAAATAAAAAGCAGATTGCACTCACAAAAGGATTGAAAAGTGTTAGGCAAAATTAATTAAATAGCTTCTGTGCCTTCCTAACCACCAAGACCTTGCAAAAATAGTTGCAGTCTAGGACTATCTTGCCCACCCTATCACTTACTGGAAAACTATTTCACATGGGTTGTTTCCATAATGTCCACTTAGCATTTAGATGAAGTTGTCCTGCCTTACCTTATTAATAATCAGCACCGTACCTAGTAAACCTTCAATATTTAGCTGTTATTGTCTGGACAGACTAAATGGCTTTGTAGAAAATCATATTTAAACTGTTTACAGAATTAGTTCTGTCTTTTGTAAAGTAGAAATAATGATGCTTGCTTTTTCAAATTCATTGGTTGGCAGGTTAATTCCAGTGCCCTTTAAAACCAGGTGTGTGGTGGGGGGAGTCTTCTGGGTTTGACTCAGGGAGCCCTTGGTTTGATCAGTGTGACAATTATCTCTCTAATAAGCATTTTAACTTATATTTGCTCCCTGCATATATATTACCTATACACCCACCATAACCACCACTACCATCTTCTATAAAAGTGGCAGATTTAAGTAAGACGTATCTTACTTAAAGCCGTAATTTACTTCAGACGTCAATTAAAGATGTTTCCTGCTGTATGAGTTATTATGGTACTATACTTCTTTAAAATAGGAGAAAAATAATAGATATAAAATGTAGCTCAAAATTAGACCTGAAAGCCACAGCCAGCTATAGTTGGTCAATGGCTTTTAGTGTAAAATAAGCATAGGTTTTTGCTGGCAGGGATATTTACAAATCTGCCCTTGTTTATAATTTGCCTTACAAATACCTTTGTTTATAAGCCTTAAAAGAAAACATGACAAAAAGGAGGATTCACAAGGAGCATATTTATACATATGTAGCATATGTATATTTACATATGTATATTTAACATAAAACTTCACATAGAAAAAGTACATAAATAAAGTAAAAAAAAAAAAAATAAAATTCTCCAAAAAAGTGTATCTGATGGACTCTGTATGGTAGGAATATAATTCATGTTGATAATTATTGTGTTTACAGTACTTTAATAGCTACATTGATTACATTTGGAATAATGAATTGCTTATGTTAATAGTAATTGGAATTTGCTTATTTAAACACCTATCATTGCTAATTTCAGTTACCCAATAATGGGTAGTTAAGATTACACAATTAAATGGATTTTATCAAGCTTTCTTTGGGGGAAAACACATTCATTTTGACATAAAACCTATTTTAATGCCAGATTTATTTTAAGCTAACAGGTTTATTTTAAATTAAAGGACAGAGCTATAATTATGAAAAAGTGCTCCTTCAGCAGATGTGTCTACTTTTATATGGACCCAGTACTGTGGGGAATATTTTATTAGTTTTTTCCTCTAGTACTTTGTTCTTTTTAAGTGCTTTTAAATTATTTTTATAAGCTATTTATCACAATAATCATGAGATGAGTTAAAGTAATGTTTCTAATTTCACAGATAAATGTATAGCATTATTAATGTTTAAGTCAGTTACTCAAAGCAATGAATGCACAGAGGTAGTTGGTGCTCATATATGCAATATAGTTCTTTCTATATATAGGTTTGCATAGTGTTTAGTAAGGAGAAGGTGACCCAAAAGTACCTTTATCGTAAATAAACTCCTGAAATAATGAATGAAGCTCTAGTCTGCTACTTAGATGAGGTCTAATGTTTTGGCTTTTTAGGGACTAATATAGGTTCCTGTCTGTGACTGATTTGAGATGCTGGATAAAATCTATTTTCTGGCCTAAGTAATGGTCTTCACCTTGACTGTATCAAGGACCGTATACCATATACCTATTCTAATTAAGAATTAGAATATTGTTATTAGAATATTATGCTATCTCTCAGTTTCTTTATCTAGAAGATATAAATAAAAAATATCTTATAGACTTTTGAGAATTAAATAAAATAAATAATATAAAGTAGATAGATAGTTGTCTATTGCACCTAGAATGCATTCAATTAATTATAGGTACAACTTGCTTCAGATTAAAATTAATGTTATGTAGAGATGAATATATTTATTTATCCAACATTTTTATGACAATCCATGAACATTGGTCATGATTTCATAGAGTTAATATACTGATTCTTTCACCCACATTTATAATACTGTTTTAGGGTCATAAGTTCTTTTTCCTCTGCTTTTTTTTCTTTCCATATCTACATTGTAATATTTATCACTACTTTATTACTTAACAACTTCACTACTATTGTTTTCCAACTGATAAATCCTTTATTTATTTATTTATGTATTATGTCTGAATTTGTATGATTTGTTTATATTTATGTTGTTTGTATATTCAACCCTATGCTTTTTGTGTGTATATAAATATTATGTATATATATATAATACTATGCTTTTTGTGATGTGTCTATATATATATATGTAATACTATGCTTTTTACTTTAGGAAAAGTGTTTTACACAAATATGAAGTTTAATATCAAGAAATACTAACCTAATATCTGAGGAAAATATTAAATAGATAATGTGCAAGATATTATTTGTTATGTATAAAAATGGTTATATAAATGCTATAAGATTTCCGAGAAGTTGTACTATATTTATTGCCATTAGGAAATTGGGTCAGGTGAAGACAAAGTTTTTAAATATGAGTAAAAATTGTTAAAATACGGATAGAATTCTCACAGCAAGAAAGACATAGTAATTATGTGATGTGATGGAGGTGTTGGCTAATGCTGTCGTGGCAATTTATAAGTGTATCAAGTCAACACATTGAGTACCTTGAACTTACACAATGTTATATCTCAACAAAGCTAAAAAATATGGACATAATTTCATAAATTGTCCAATAGCACTTTGCAAACTTAAGAATTCCTAACCTTTATGTTTCAGAATGCTCCCCTAGAGCTTTGGATAATTATCCAGCTTTGGAAATCCCTGCTAGCCAACTAGTTGGGCTTCTTGAATCCCTGTTTTTGGTTGGAGACAATCCCAGGTGTTAGAAGAACTAAGGAGAGAAAGAGGAAGAGAGATCTTATAAAGAAGAAATGTATATTCACGGCTTTCTCAAGAAAGGGTAGTTTATTATAGTAGTAATCTATTAAGTTCAGCTTGTTTTATAAACTTATTCCTTGGAACCACTTAAATTATAAATTCCAGATTTGGTATTTATTAGCTATGTGACTTAAAGTAATAAGCAACTCTAACAGTCTCCTTTTCCATATCTTTAAAATGAGGCTAATAATGCATCATTCTCAGCTTCTTATTGTGACTAAGGGAGATAATGCTAGGTAATCAATAAACTGGACATGCAGAAAATGATGGGCAGCACTCCTGGAACCGTTCTATGCTTTCCCACACTTGCTTGTCCAAATGTGTTTTGTGGGAATGATTTCTGTCCGCTGTTTGGATAAAAGTGAAGTCCCAAGACTTACTTGTATTAGTTAGCATTTTCCAGAGAAACAGAACCAACAGGAGTGACTGGCACAGTAGAAGTTTATTGTTTCACAGTTCTAGAGGCTGGGAGTCTTAGGAGTGCTTGAAGAGTTGGTTCTTTCTGAGGGCTGTGAAGGAAGAATGTAAGGTCTCTCTCCTTGACAGGTGCATGGCCTCCTTCTTCTTGTCTGTACATCATCTTCCCTCTGCGTATGTCTCTGTGGACAAATTTCTCTTTTTAAAAGGATACCAGTCATATTGGACATGGGCCTACCAACCTCACTTTAACTTGATTATCTCTATAA
This sequence comes from Nasua narica, assembly GCA_028533885.1. Classification (NCBI taxonomy): domain Eukaryota; kingdom Metazoa; phylum Chordata; class Mammalia; order Carnivora; family Procyonidae; genus Nasua; species Nasua narica. The sequence continues at coordinate 63,844,587 of CM052815.1, forward strand.
AGACCACTGTCTCCAGATAAAGTGATGTTCTGAGGTACGGTTAGGACTTCAACATATGAATTTGGCAGGGGACACAATTCAACCCATGGTACTTTCCAATCTCCCACTTTTCATTCTAGTCTTTGTTCTCCAGAAGTAACTGCTACTGTGACTTTAGTGATTATTATTCCTCTCCTTTTCCATACTATTTTACCAATTTTTTAAAATTTTATTTATTTATTTATTTGAGATAGAGACAGTGAGAGAGGAGAAGGTCAGAGGGAGAAGCAGACTCCCCGCAGAGCCGGGAGCCCGATACGGGACTCGATCCCAGGACTCTGGGATCATGACCTGAGCCGAAGGCAGCTGCTTAACCAACTGAGCCACCCAGGCGCCCTATTTTACCAAATTTTTAAGTATGGCAAAAAATATTACTTGTGCTCAAAAGAAAATTTATTTTTATAAATATTGTAAAATTATTCTTATCTAACTTTTTATGCCAGTACTATGCTTTCCAAGATTTGACCATGTTGATATGAAAGCTGTAATTTATTCATTTGCTGTGTAAGAAACTATATCAACACATTAATCATTTTATACTTGATGTGCATTTGAGCTGAATTCACGTTTATTGTTATGAATATGTTGCAGTGGTATTCCCAAACACAAAAAAGATTCTTTTTGTATTTCTTCGTATACAGGGACAAGAAGTACTCCAGAATATGTACTTAAGAATGGATTTGCAGAATCAGAAATTATGTATGGGTCAGTGTTGGATCAGTGTAGGAGAACTACTGTATTATGAGTAAGGAATTTATTACAAAAATTAATCTTACAAAATTCTAGGAAGTGCTGGAGAAATAAAGATGTGAAAAGGATCAGAGAAAATAAAAATATTTGATATGTTGTGGTTGATAAAGTTGAAGCTTGTGATAAACTAGGCCTATTTAGCTGCTGGAGTTAATCCTGCAGGAGTCTGAGATAGAAGTCTATAAAAATGTGTTGATTTTCATGGATATTGTCTCTTGAGTTTGCAGCAGTTCATCCAGCTGGCTGACAGAAAAGGAAACCTTGGTTAGATGAGGAGTGAAGCAGAAGAGAAACAGGAACCCACTATCCCCACTGAGTCTGCCCCTTACAGACTTTAAACAATATGCAAATTCCTCATGTGACAAACCCTAACATGAAACCATAGAGAAGAGAATTCTGAGGTGCACATTTACAGATTACCTAAATTGAAACAACATAATACAATCATATAATACAGCTTTACTAGATAAATTATACAATACATACAATACATATTTTACTAGATAATCATACAATACATAATACAATACAGCTTTAGTAGATAATTAATTTCAAATAATTTTCCAAAATTCCAAAATTATTTTCCAAAATTCCAAAAAGTTGTTCCAATTTTTACCCCACCAGCATGTAAATTTCTCTTGCTCTGCATTCTTATTCACCCTTGCTTTTTTAGGGTTTTATTCTACATTTCTAATACATATAAAATAGTATTTTCTTCAGATAATAATTTGTATTTCCCTTACCTGCTCTGTAGAGGGACTGAACAACTTTCAAATATCTACTCTGCATTCTTATTTCCTCTTCTGTGAAATGCCTATTTAATAGCATTGGCCCATTTTTTTTCTGTGTAGTTGATTCTCTCTTTTCCTATAAATTTGAGTTATTTTTATATTGAAACAAAGATGTGTTACAAACATCATTTCTAATTTTCTTACTGGTAATCAATTTATCTCTTATTTCTCTGATTTGTGCTATTACTCCAATTTCTTTGGTTATTCTGATACTTAGAAGACTTAGTTACTTGTTATAACAAAAACCTAAAGATTTTTTTTTTTCCTCAAGTAACATTAAAAAAAACTTTCTCTCCCAGTTCAAGCTTGCTTTATGCTTGAGAAGGTTGTACTGGAAAAGGGTGATATTTGGCTTTTCTATGTTCTCTTCTTGCTATTCTTTACCTACTGCAAGTTAACCAGCAATGGCTTCTGACCACCCAGTATTTGAATACACTGAAGCTGGAGCAAACTAGAAATAGTTAAGGATCAACCACTCTCCTTGCCAAGATCTTATCCTGCTTTAACATTGGGATTTCTAGGGTTTGTGACTATTCAGTATTCTCTCCTTGTGGACTGTCCTTCCCAAGATGTAGATGATGTTTTATTATTATTACTTTTTTTCATTTGGCTGCTTTGATTTTTTCCTCTGGATCCTTGGACATCTGGCAGTCTATCTTTTCTGCCGATGTCATATCATTCCCACATCTCTGACTTGAATAGGACTTAAGAGAGCTGCAGTCAATTTAATCAATGCCCTCTCTAACTCATGAATAAGATTCATGCATTTGTTCTCCACTGCTGGTGAAAAAAGCTCAGTCCTATTGTCGTCCCGTTTCTCCCTCTTTCTTGCCTCAGATTGATATATTTATCCTTTCAACTTTAAGTTACTCAAAAGCAGTTGTCAAACAGTATTCCCATAGGATATCCCATCTAAACACCAGGATATTTACAGAAAACCTTTTATCAAATTTCCTTTAAAACCCGTCTCTTCAGGTCCAGCAAATAGACACCAACACGGTGTCTATAGTAATTCCCTTTCCCCACTTGTTCAGACTCAACCCATTTACACTCCTGATTAGATATAGGGCCTAAATCCAATTTAAGAAACTTTCTTTTTTTGCAGATGCTCACTTTGGAATTTAAGAGGACATGTCACAAATTGTTTTTTTCATGGTCTTACATCCTCAATTTAATCTGTGACAGAAAATGTCCTACATTAACCTTCCACTATGTTATTTATTATGAATAAAAAGTACCTCACAAGTGATAAAGAGAACACTTACATTAAGAATTATAATTTCATAGGAAAAATAACAATTATATGTGGTAGCTAGATAAAGATAATCAACTCTCAGTTTAAAAAGTTCCTAGAAGATACTTTATTACAACTACCACCATATGGATGCTTCGATATCATTTTCAAAAGCCTTGTCAAGGTGGTGACTTATAAAGGACTGAGTTTTTCCAATCAGTGTCCGAACAAACTTTCTGGAAGAAGAAAGTGAATGCTTTTTTTTCTTCTCCTATCATTGGATCCTACTGAAGTCTCTCACAATTACTCCACATCATTTTAAATGTCAAACATGGAAAAGCTCAGTTTCTATGCCTAAAATTAAAATGTATTTCTCTTTGCAAATTCATCAAGAAGTTAAACTCCCAACTAAGTGGTTTTTCATCTCTGAATCTGTGCTTCAATTTAGGCTTGGGTCAAAAGTTTGTCTTAAGAAATTGGTGATTGTATATACAGGCATTATATTAAGGAGGTAGAACAGTGTAGGAGAGAATACTCTACACTTATATCAGAATTAGGTTTGAATCTTGGCTGGTCAATTTTGCAAAATTGGGGGCAAGTCCTATAAATTGTCAATATGGTTATTCTCTATGTGACTTCTACCTCCAAATCCATTCACCACTAGTCTTTGTAATGCTCTAAATCTCCTATATACTACATCCCCTGGGCTCCATGGTGATTAGCTTTAGTTTTAGCTTTTTTCTTTTTCTTTTTTTTTTTTTTTAACGGTTAATCCTGCGGTACGCTGGAGCCAACTCACACCATCTTGTAAGAACTGATTACATCTCTTTCCACCTCCAGTTCAATGACCTCACATTGATTAAAATCAGCCATCATAAGAGTGATTACACCACAGGTATTGGCAAATTCTAAAACCAAGGTTTTGTTTTTGTCTGGAAAAAAGTCATTTTTTCAACATTTCATTTGTCACTCTACCCCTGGTTTAGCCAGTGGGAAGTATGGACAGATCAGAATGCAGGGAAAAATATTAAGATACTTCATTCCTTCCCTCTCCTTGCTTCGGAGCTCCATTTTGGAAAGCATCCCCTACTTTCTCCTCCACAATTCCTATCAAGCAGGCCCACCTTCCAGAATCCCTGCTCACAAAGGATATGATAACATTATTTCATCCCCTCCTTTTCAGCCCCAAGGATTTTCTCTGTTGCTTGTCTCTGGTTATCTCTGCACCCTTTACAAGTTTCCTTTACACTGCCCACTGCTCTTTAAGTAGTACCTTCATTAAATTTCATTTGAACTAGCTGGTATCCATTCTGTTTCCAAGATCATAAATGATGTATCAATTACGTCAGTTTTTCTGAAATGATCCAAATGCAGTCTCAGAATTTTGCTAAATATAGTGCCTCCCTGCAGCTTCTACTTTATATTAAATTTCACATGTAAGTGGAGGCCTCTTTAGAATCCAAATCCTGGAATATAAAATGATGGCAGTCAGTCTGATCATTAAAACTAAAATGCCTTTTTAAAGTTAAGAATTTTCTTATTTTCACATTGACTAAATGAAAGGTAAAAAGCCAAATATTTAGCTATGGGCTCTCGGTGCTCTTCCTAGCCCAAACACATGTAACAGTGCTTTTTCTTTTCTTCAAATCACAGTGGTTTTCATTTTACTTGAGAATCTGAGAAACTTCATAGTCATTACTCTTCTTAATGTGCTGCCAAATAGTTCACCTACTGACATTATTTCACTAGGGGCAGGAAAATAAGTGGCTTATTTTTACTTTTAAAAAATCTAGCTCTGGTGTGGAACATGTAAGGAATGTTAATGTTTGCATTCCCTTCTACAACCAATTAATCATTAAAAATGACTTTGGGCCAAATAAAATGCAAGATCTAACCTGATTCTCCTCCTCCTCCCCCTTACTCATTTTTATCAAGTCAAAGTTTTAGACAGTGGAAATGGTATCCTTAAGCAAATTTCCTTTTTAAAGTTTGGTTTACTTGGCAGATGTTAAACTGTACATATTTTATTTCTGAAATTTAAAAAAGTAGTACTTTCTTTCCCAAAGACCATATGTCAAGGAAAAATATTTTATACACAAATTCTCTCAAGGAGACTGTTTTCTTTACATTTTTACTGCCAGATTTATTTGATTGATTCTCAGATCAACATACTTCTGTTTGACATGCTATCTTTAGAAATAGCTCTGTGTCTCATTATCTTCTGTTATGTAAACACTGTATGAAATCATAGTAATAATTATTTCTAATGATGGTGATGGATAAGTTCTCTTTTTTTTCAAGTGAAGTGCCATGGTCATGTACAGAACACTCTCCTAGTTTCTTCTACTTTATGCTTAGCTACATTAAAACAGATAAATGGAAATTGATTCTATGGTATTCAAAGTCAGGGCTAAAGTTAAGATTGTAACATTGACTCTAGTAGTACCTGCTTTGCAAATGCATATCAATGGTCATAAGAAGAATGCTGCCTGTTGTCATTGTTAGGGGTCAAGATCATCAAACAAAGACTTTGCATCATTTATACTTACTTAAACTCTCCATCTTTAAAATGTAAGAGCATCAATTTTATCTCTGCTACACATTCAATTACCTACTCCTGTATTCATGGGCATAAAGGGTATCCAACTTAATAAATCTACACCTATGAGACATTAATCCATTTTGCCCTCTTAAGTAATTCAACACAGCACATTTGGGAATTTTGAAAGTATGTATCCAGATACTTATATTAATATTTACAAATATATAGTTTATATTCTATGTTTATGTTGTATTGTACCTTAAATTATTCATTAAATTTAATATTTTTAAAATGTTAACTTGGGTTAGTTAGTTCCATTTTAAGGAATACTGTAATCAGACAGTTTGTATACCAAAGCTCAATTAGAATTCAAAACAGGTTTCCTATTCCTGAGCTATTGGTCCCAAAGAAAGTCATTCAGGAAGCATTAACAGACTTAAAGCTACAATATATTTTGTTCTGTTCTTTTCTTTCCTTTTTTTTTCCTCTGAACATTCCACATGTTTACTCATCCATAATTTTATGAATGTTATATTATCTTTTGGAAATTTCTTCACTTTTCACAGCATTTTATTTTCTATGCATCCTAAAAATCTATCTTTAAATAAAACTCTCATTTAACTTTCTTTAACCCTTCAGAATAAGTTGATTCATTTGAGTTCTCAGAATGCTGTGAAAATAGTACTATTATAATAAGATACAATGTAATTTTCACATATATTTCCATAAATAAATCTAGTATCTCTAGAGGATAGTATCTTATGATATTCTTTTTGGCCTTTCTGAAAGCTAATGCAACACCAGGATATAGTCTGTGCTCAGTGAATTCTAGTTTAATAAATTATTGAAAGCAAGAACTACTTTTTTCTAGTTATTGGGATTTATATTGATAATGTTCCCTCAAGAAAAGAGGCAATGATTTCTCTTTAAATGTTGCTAAAAAAGGATCATAGACATTTAACCCTATGGGGCCCAACAAAAATAATTCTCTGAACTTGTAGAGTATATAGATTAAATGAGTGTTAAGTCATAACAGGTCAATGTACTTTCTCTGCAAATTTAATTTTAGTAAATTATTAATTAGATCCCAAACTCATTATAAAATTTTTCACAGGGATTCAGAAACACAGGGTTTCAGAAAGAATATACTAATATGTATTTCATCTAAAAAGTGTTTCTCTGAGCAGAAAAGTTAGAAAAAAGGTAATTAAGTATTAGACTCCAACAGAATACTGGCATAATAGTGACTGTTTTTGTTATAGTATCTCTTTCATAAAAGGTAGAACCTATAGCTTCCTTAATATTATAATTCTTATCTAAAACAATTTTATCACTCTTTTAAAATGATCATAGATACAGGATTATTAGCTTTTATTTCCTGAATCTTTGAATTCAAGGCATCGGATACATTTGACTGATAAAGACTGTAGAAAAACCTAACATCACTGGCCAAGTTAGTAAAGTAGCAATTCAGAAAGATTTCTGATAAAACAATTACAAACTTTGTAATTGAAAATTGTTTTATAAGCAATATATCTTTCCTAAAACTGAAAAAAAAATTAATTAGGAAACTATTTACATTTAGTTGCTGTAACTAACTACATCTATTTGGGATGAAGCAGATTTAGGTAGGCCAATGATTATGATTAACAAAACCAAAGCAAAGCAAACCTAGAGAAGCTTAAAAAGTCATCAAAGAGGTGGGAAGATATTAGATTAGACTAAATTCTAGAGATGTGAAAAACTTTTAAGAGCTGAGCTGAAAATTTCCAAACATGTTCTCTTTGGGGCATTTTTCATATTTAGTGCTGAGGAAGGGCTGTTGATCAAGGTTGACAGTAGAAGGTTGCAATGGGGAAACAATCCAGCAGTGCTTTAAATGTGCTTTATGTGCATGTTTGGAGTAATGAAAGTAGAGAACAAAGTAAGGGATTTCAGATATGGACAATCTCCCATGACATTTGCTGAATTTTGAGCTATGAGGTTGCCTAAAGAACTAGCCAAAAGTTTTTAGAATTGGTCTGTCACATACAGTAGTCATTAGTCACATGTGGCTGGTTACAATTTAAAATGTGGCTATTAAAAAAA
>CM052815.1:63852530-63896126 GCA_028533885.1 Nasua narica
AAACAATAATCAGGACCAAATAGTCAAAGAATATTTAATAATTATCCTTCTCAAACTCTTCTAAAAACATTTAAGGGAAAGGAAAACTTCCAAACTGAATCTATAAGACCAGCATTACTCTGATACAAAAACAGACAAGGATACCACAAAAAAGAAAATTATAGCCCAATATCCATGGTGAACATAAATATAAAACTTCTCAATAAAATATTAGCAAACCTAATTCAATAATATAGAAATAGGGTAGAAATAGTTCCCACTATGATTAATCCCATTATGATTATCATGATTAAGTATGATTTATTCCAGGGATATAAGAATGGTTGAACATCCAAAAATAAATCCCAGCATGATACACCACATAAACAAAACGAAGATGAAAATCATTTCATTTCACTAGACGCAGGAAAAGCATTTGACAAAATTCAATATCCACTTATGATAAAAACTCTAAACAACGTGGGGATACCTCAATATAATAAAGAGAGTGTATGGCAAACCCACCTCTCATATCAATCATATCAAGTTTTCCTTTAACATAAGGTACAATACTTTAATATAATGTACAAAATAAGTGTGCCCATTCTCCCCTCTTTCATTTAAAATGTATTGGAAGTTCTAGCCCTTGCAATTAGTCAAGAAAAGAAAATAAAGGGCATACAAACTAGAAAGAAGTCAAACTTAATATTTACAGATAACATGATCCTATATATAGAAAACCCCAAAGGCTCCACAAAAAAACAGACAAACAAACAAAACCCCCAAGAATACTAGAAGTTGCAGGAATCAAAATTTATATACAAAAATTTTTTGTGTTTCTATCTGCCAATAACAAACTATCAGAGTAATTAAGAAAACAATTCCATTTACAATCTTATCAAAAAGAATAAAATAGCTAGAAATTTAACCAAGGAGGTGAAAAACCTATATACTGAAAATTACAAGGCAATGATGAAAGAAATTGAAGATATAAATAAATAATGAATTTTATGCTCATAAATTGAAAAAATTAAATACTGTTAAAATGTCCATAATATCCAAAACAATTTGCATATTCAATGCAATCCCTATCAAGATTCCAAGGGTACATTTTTTTATCAAATTAGAAGAAATAATCCAAAAATTTGTATAGAACCATGAAACACCCCAAATAGGCAAAACAGTCTTTCGATAGAAGAACAAAGCTGAAAGTATCATGTCCCTGATATCAAACTATACCACAAAGTTATAATAATCAAAATACTATAGGACTTTGTGTCTATAGACACAAAGATCAATGAAACAAAATAGAGAGCCTCAAAATAAATCCATGTATATATGGTCAATTGATTTTTGACAAGTGAGGCAATGATATACAATGGTAAAAAGACTGTCTCTTCGATAAACGATGTTGAGATGTTGAGAAAACTGAACTGCTAAATGCAAAAGAATGAAACTGGACCACTATCTTGCACCAGATACAAAAATTAATTCAAATAGATTAAAGAATTGTATGTAACACCTGAAACCATAGAACTACTACAGGAAAATATAGATAGCTCATTAACTTAATGATTTTTTTTTTTCATCTGACTCCAAAAGCAAGGGAAACAAAACAAAAATAAACCATTGGGATTAAATCAAACTAAAAAACTGCACAGTGAAGGAAACCATCAAGAAAATTAGAAGGCAACTTACTAAATGAAAATATTTGCAAATCATATATCCAATGAAGGTTTAATATCTAAAACATGTAAATAACTCATGCAATGCAATAACAAAAAATCAATCTGAATAAAAAGTGCCCTGAGGACTTGCTTTTCCAAAGACTACATACATATAACTAGCAGGAATGTGATAAGATGTTCAATATCACTATTATCAGGGAAATACAAACCAAAACCACAATGAAATATCACCTTATACATGTCAGAATTGCTATCATCCATGAGTCAAGAGCTAACAAGTGTTGATGATGATGTGGAAAAAAGGTAAACCTCATGCAGTGTTACTGTTGGTAGGACTTTACAATTGGTATTGCCACTATGGAAAAGAGTATGGAGGTTTCTCAAAAAATTAAAAATAGATCCAACAATTCTACTATGTATCTATCTGAAGAAAACAAAAACAATAATTCAAAAAGATATATGAGCCCTCATATTCATTGCAGCATTATTTGCAATAGCCAAGATATTGGCTAAGATATGAAAACAACCTAAGTGTCTATCAATTGGTGAATGGATAAATAATATGTGGGGTGTATGTGTATGTATATATATGTATATATACATATATATGTATGTGTACATGTACACATACACACACCAGAATACCGCTCAGTCATAAAAAATGACTCATTATTTATGACAACATGAATGAACCTTGAGAGTATTATGCTAAGTGAAAATAAGTTATACAAAGATAAATAATGCATAATTACACTCACATCTCTAATCTGAAAAACAAACAAACATACAAATCAAAACCAAACTCTGACTGATTGGTACAAAGAACAGATCTGTGGTTCCCAGAGTGGAGGAGGGTTGGGGGAACAAAATGAGTAAAGGGAATCAAGAAGTGCAAACTTGCAGTTATAAAATAAGTCCTCAGGTTTTAATATATAGCATGAGAAATAAAATAATAATATTGTGTTAACATTGTAGGATGACAGATGGTAACTAGACTTACAATGGGTATCATTACAAATGTCGAATCACTATGTTGTACACCTGAAACTAATATATTATTGTATGTCAGTTACAATCCAATAAAAAAAAGTGGAAACAACTGCAGAAAACAAATTCAATTGTTTTTATTTTACTTCTCGGTACATGTGCATTTTACCAATACACTATGGGAGTGGAAGACTTTCATGCATACTTATCTTGTACTTACTTTGAGATCTTGTTGACCTTCTATCCATTTGCTGACTTTCTGTTCATTATGAATCCAATTCACTTTTATGCTCCTGGAGCATCGTAGACACTATATGTGAATGGGGTGGCTAGGAGTGGTGGGCACACATATTGCACTTATCTCCTCCGCTTATATGCATGCTCCAGTGTCCCATCAGACTTTACTTACAAAACACAAGTTCCAAGGAAAATATATTAGGAACTTTAAGATACAATAGCAGAATATTAAATCAGGTGGGGATGGTAAGAGGAAGTGATATAAGGATATTTTTTATTTCTGCTTTCCAGTTTTTCATCCCACCTATTGCTCAATGATACTGGGAATACAGTTAGTAAGGGATTTTGGCAAATGTAGTTTGCAGGTATCAGACTCTAGCAAAACAGAGGAGAAAAGAATGGGAAACGATGTGGATCACACAAAGATGATTGCCACATGGACCCTGACAGATAAAGATAGAAATTTTCATTCATTTTTTTACAAAGTCTAAATGATGCTATTTCTTCATGGTGGCAATAAATTCTCAGAATCTGTATTTTTACTACATACTAAGTATATATTATTTAAAATAAACACATTTAAGTGTGGAATAACTATGCCAAAAAATAAAATGTAATTTTCTATTAAAGACAATTGTTCATTTATAAAATTTCAATAAGCTACTTCTTGAAAATGGCACTTATTCATCAAATTTGGCATGTTAATAAAATAAAACTCTACCCTGAACATATGGAACTCCCATTTGATTGTAAAATGTATTTTCATTTACTTTATGCTCTTGTCTCTTATGTTGTTGTGTTATAATCATATACATACGCAAAGTCAGTTTGGGTCTGAAATATTGTCTTCCTTGCAAACTTTTTTAATTTGAATTATCAAAGTGAATGGCATGCTTGTAGAGCTTAGCATGTAATAAATTATCTGCATAATTATTATTGATATATCATTGATTTTTTTTTTTTTTGGTGATAGCAGACTTTGCTTCATGGGGTAATCCACTGCAATTTTGGAGTTGTTAGAAAGCCAATATTTTATATAAAACAATGTACATAATGAAATTTACATGAGCTCAAATTCCATCTTAGCTATTCAGTGTCCTTGGACAACTTGATTAGCATGTTTGAATTTGGTTTTCTTCTTTGTAAAATAGGAATTATAAAGTTTAGCACATAGGACTAGTGTAAAGTAGAAATGAAATAACATTTGTATGTTTTCTGGTATATAATACATATAACCAGTGTGTTGAACAACAATGTTATATGTCTTGTAACAAAAAATGCACTTCTGTTTATCCCATTTTTCTTTTAAGCTTAATTCAGTGAGGATAATATTCATTGCTCATTGACATGCCTATATCTTTGATGTTTACTTTCAGGGAACAGAAAGGCTGTTAATTACTTTAAGTCACAAATGCACTCTCAATTATGGAATTGTATAGTTCCATTTACAGTCTAAATTTCAACTTAATTTAGTATCAAATATTCCTTTCCTCAGCTAAGAAGCCTGCCAATAGAACAATTTCCCTTACCCTTAGATCCATAATTCATAAATGTCATTTTGGATCTGGTCAGTATAAAGAAAGGGAAAGAGATCTAAGTCATTTACACCATTTACTTGAACTAGTAGTACCTTCGTAACCTGACTTGATGTTCTTTGGGCTCTTAGGAAACTTTCTGGTGCAACTTTACAGCCAGAAGTACATTAGGCCAGGGTGATGCATCTCTATCCTGGGTGAATGCTCCACTCCTGCTTCCACTTATAGGCAACCAATTCCAGCCTCTTTGGACTGAAATTGGTAGACTCTTCACTGATCTCACACTGCAGCCCTCTTGATCTCACACTAATGTCTTCCATCCTGTAAATTATGGCTCATTCTTGAGAAAAATGGGGGTATTCCTAACCCAACAAACCCTGTGGGGGGAAGGAGGTAGATCTATCATATTCCTGAAGTCTCCCATCTCCACCTTTCTATTGCACCCTAGATTTTCCAACAGAAGTCATAATCTGTTCAAGCACCAGTGCCATGGTTTTTCCTGAGTTGAAGCAGGCACCTATCATCTGTGTATCCTAACTGCAGGCTAAATAATTAAATGTGTTTTAGTGACCCACCTTGAGATCCATTAATGGCTAGGGTTCAAAGATAGTATCATGTATCCTTACCCTAAAGCTGTGGAGGGGTTGAGTGATGCAAAGTGTGGGTTTCCGACTATAAAAAGTGCTTTTTTCCAAAGAAGTCTCTTTATCAGTCGTTCTTCGTGCTAATCTTTCAAAACTTTTACACTCTTAGAATTAAAGAGGAAATCCAAGAATTATAGAACAAATTCTCTTTCCTTTTAGTCTATTGAAAGTTTTGCATATGTTGGTATTTCTGTTTTATACTCACTTAGGTATCCTCATACCTATTTTTTGTTTGTTTGTTTCTTCAGAAATTTAAGTTGAAAGGCCCCTCTCTAAGGCCATATTCATGAGCAATCAAGGATATTACTCCTCCTACTCCATACTAAGTAAAAAACTGATTCATGTCTTCCTTTGTCATTATTTCTATTACTAAGTACTTTGTTGAAGATGTTGAAATTTGAGAATAATTATGGTGTTGAATTAAAATGTTATTTTCTTATAGCACTGGGCTATGAAATTCAGAAATACCTGAAATTTAATTTGACTCCACTATTCCTCTCTCTGGCAAAGTCACTGAAGGGAAAGTTACACAATATAAGTTAAAACAAAAACAAAAACAAAACCTACATTAGACTATGGTTTTGGAGGTTGTGGTCAAAAATCAAAGAATACAGTTTTACCACCAGAGAAATAAGAAAAAACAGCCTAATAGCTAGATACAGATTTTAGACTTTACCTGTTCAATGACTAGTCAAATTTTCTAGGACCAATAGGAAAAAAGCTAGAGGATAAGGTCATGCAGTTGAGAGCAACTTATTTCTATGAGGTTTCATACATGAAAAAAAATGTTTAGAGTATTTTAGAATCTGACCAATATTGAGGTGCCTGGATGACTCAGGCAGTAAAGCATCTGACTTTGGCTCAAGTCATGATCTCAGGGTCCTGAGATCAAGCCTTGGGTCAGGCTTCGTACTAAGCATAGAGTCTGCTTCTCCCTCTCCTTCTGCCCCTCCACCTGCTTGTGCCTCTCTCTCTCTCTTTCAAATAAATAAATAAATAAATAAATAAAATCTTTAAAAAATTTTAGAATCTGATCAATATTATTAGCATAACTCATTGTGGAGTAGAATAAAGGGATGAGGGGAAAACAAAATGACTTTTTTTTCTCTAGAGGTCAAGCAACCCCTATTATATGTAGTAAAGTATTTTCTATATCAATAGCAAGATCATGTGATCTGGGACTTTTTTCCATATCAATAATAGTATGTTCGTCAAATGTATGTAAAAGACAAAATAAGTAAATATCACTTTACTCTATACTAAATGAATTATTTTCAAAGCCAAGGAAAAAGCCAATTAAATTGGGGTTGTCTAAACAAAACAAAACAAAACAAGGACTTGCTACTTATTATTAGACTAATAAAGTATCCCATGTCCAGAAAAAATTGTGTTAGCTCATTCAGGCTGTAATAATAAAATGCCATAGGATAGATGCTTTATAATACAATGAAAATTTATTTCTCATAGTTCTAGAGACTGGAATCCAAGATCAAGATGCTGGTTTGGTGGTGGTTTGGTGTTTGGTGAGGATCAATTTCCTCATTCATAGCCATTTTCATTATTTATTTATTTATTTAGCTATAATTTCACATGGCAGAAGGGACTGGGGAGCTATCTGGAACCTCTTTTACAAAGTCAGTAATCTAATTCATGTGAGCTCCAGCTTCATGACTTAATCACCTCCCAAAATTCCCATCTCCAAATGCTGTCACTTTGGGGATTAGGTTTCAACATATGAATTGCAGAGACACAAACATTCAGACTGTAGCATATATACATAGGCATCAAATGTAAATTCAGTGCCACCTCAATGTAAATGGAAATTCTTATATGAGCTTGAAATCCCAGATAAAACCAGGAACTCACAATAGAGGGCTGGCCCTTTAATGATGTAACTAAAAAATAAAGCAGTTTCTTTGCATCAAAGAACAAGTGAGTATTAACATTCTGATATCCTTACTGACTCAAGTTAACTGTACTAAAAGAGAATCTTTCTTTCTCTTTCTTTTTCTTTTCCTTCCTCCCTCCCTCCCTACCTTTCTCTTTCTTTTCCTTCCTTCCTTCCCTTTTTGTCCTTCTTTCTGTTTCATTTTATATGTGAGCTCTAATACTTGTAGTGTTACTTATTTGCTTCTTCACTAAAACTAAGAATAAATAATATACACTATCTTCATTTATATAAATCACTTGATTTCTATTTACTCTGAAATCCATTTTTAAATTGCCTTCTTGATTTTTTTTTAAATTCCAGGTGTACTGATCTGTATTTTCCAATTATCATTCATCTTCTGAGTGTTTTGCCTTCTTGACATGTGTATACAAAGACAGCCATTTCTACCCTTCTCTGGGGCATTTTAACATACAATTGTCTTTTTAAATCAATGGCTGTAACTGTCTTCAATAGTTGAATCTGAATTCAATCTCCTCTGAAAATCCATTTTATATCTGATAAAATTGTAGCTCTCTTCAGTGCATTAAAGAATCTTGGAAAGAGTTGATAAAACATAATATCAGTGGAGTTATAGTATGAAATTATTAATTAACAACTCAGAAGGAGAATAGAGTTTCATTAATTTATGGTAGAGTATTATTTTATTTTTATTATTGTTTTTTGGGGGGAGAGAGAGGGAGTGAGGGAGGAGGGACAGAGGGAGAAGGAGAGAGAGAAAATCTTAGACTCCATGCTTAGTGTGGAGCCCGACTTAGGGCTTGATCTCATGACCCTGAGATCATGACCTGAGCCAAAATCAAAAGTCAGGTGCCTAAGCAACTGAGTCACCCAGAAACCCCTTATTATTATTATAACTACATATATTAATATATATGTAATATATATGTTATATGTTGTATATTTATATGTTATATATATATATATATATATATATATATATATATAATGTATTGTGGATCACTTAAATTACAGGATTGAGAAGCAAAATAATTATAAGCCTTTTAGGATATTGTCAAATTTAATTTTCTTTTTTGGAAACATACTCAAGCTCTATATGTAAACTGAGGATGTGTTTCCTGGATTTTTATTATTCTACCAAAATATGGAGTAATAGAACAGAGTAGAACAGCTTAGAATTTGGCACCACATGACTTGCCTCTGCCTCATAGGAGCTGTGTAATATCAAGTGAGATAACTAATATTGCTGATCTTCCAGAGCTTCATTTGTAGGATGAAAATCATGATATTTGGTTTAAAAGTTTTTTCTTTCTTTAAATGTTGCCACACAGGAAATGTGACCTAGTAGCCCTTTCTGGATATTTACTGAGTTGAATTGAATTTTATTAGTTAATATAGAAAAATAAGGGTGTTCCTAACATAGAATTATTTAAGTAGCCAATTATTTTTAAGAATCTGTTTTATAGATCTATAATTTATATACAATAAAATGCAACAATTTTTAGGATATAGTTTGATAAATTTAGTAAATATATACATCCATGTAATCATAGTCTGACTTGTGATAATGAAGATTTCATCCCTTACTAAAAATTATCTTCTGACTCTTTGTAACCAATGCCCCAGAAATCCCTGGCAGAGATAACTACTAATCTAATTTTATCACTACACATGAGTTTAGTTTGTTCTAGAACTTTATATAAATAAAATTGTATAGCGTACCATCTTTCTCTGGCGTCATTTATTGAGCACTAAAGTTTTGAGATTCATTCAAGTTGTTGCATATAGTTTGTCTTGTTTTATCCCTGAATAATATTTTATCACAAGGATATGACATATTTATTTAACCATTGTCTTATTGATGGACATTTGGATGGTTTCAGAATAGGATCTTTGTAAGATAGCTTGCTCTGGGGAGACAGTTGACTGACAATCTCCAGCTGTCACACCTTTGTATGGGCTATAGTGGCAGGCATGTCAATATCACACTTCCCCCAGGCTGTTCCTAGTCAATGACTAAGTCCCAAGCCAAGCCATTTTCACCCAACACAGGACTCCACTGGCAAGCCTTGTTTTCTTGGGGTATCCCATCAGAAGGGCAGAGACTTTCTCAGAAGTACAGTGTGTGATTATTCCCGTTGAATCCTTCATTCTTTTTTTTTTTCACAGGTGTCAGATTTATAGTATACTCTGAAGGCTCTCACCATGTAATGCCACCTTTATCTTTTACATGTGTTTCTTCCAAATAAATCTCTTGATTATATTATTCCATCTTGATTTCTGTTTCTCATAGAACTCTGCCGTTAATCTTCCTTGGTAAATATATGGCGATGGAATTAATCGTATGGTGTCACTGTTTGATTTCTCTGAGAAAGACAGCATCTTTTGTAGAGTCTTTTTTCTCCTTTATCAGGCACAGATTGTGCCTGGAGGAGTTGTACTGTGACTTCACCCTGGTTAATAGGGTTATAGGGATGGCAGTTGAGAGAAGTAGTGGTTACTTTTCTTTTTGGGTGAAATAATTATGCATTGTTTTCCTGCATTTGTAGGGTACTAGCATTAATAGCAAGGCTGGGCAATGTCTATAGGCCCAGGATATTTAGAAATACTGGGAAGTAAACATTTTGGGGGCATCCTCCCAGATATTCCCATCCTGCATATCAGGATCCCTGATTTTCCAAAGTAGGGCCATGACTTTAGAATAACACATCTGTGTTGGTTGGATAGTCAGCTCTTGATTTTCAGTTGTTTTATGCTCATTCCTTGCATATAATGAAGGCTTCTCTGCATGCTACAAAAGGAGCTCTTGGACTGTTATTCTCAGTTATCAACTGTTAATTATCCTCAGCTTTTAATGATCTGCCTATACAGCAATTCTATTATTTTTATATATACTATCATACCCACTAGTCCATTATTCTCCATCAGCATTGTCCCAGCTCAAAACAGAAGAAAGTTTTGAAAACTGGACTGCCATTGTGTGCCAGGAGCTGTCTTCACACCACCTACCACCAGGGATGAAGTCTTCATTACCAGATAATTGGAAGATAATCTCATCTCCCAAAGTCATTTTACAGCTTGTTTCCCCCACCACTCTTAGTGCCAACTGTCATGAGTTGGGTTTTCTGGGAAGCAGACACTAACAGTACAAAATTTTATTGAGGAGCAATGCCTGTGAAAAGTAAAAGGTGTGAAGCAGAACTGGGTGAAGGAAGAAATCAGACAGTAATACAGACCTAGAAAGGTCTCTGATAACCCAACAGGAAGATCCAGATCAAAGATCAGCAATTAAAGGAATCTCATGTTGTACAGAAATGGCTAGGTTCTTATATCTCCTCCTTGCTCTTTCATTGTTTGATGATCATGCTGAGAATAGCATGATCTCAGATTGAAAGCCCAGGCAGGCCACTGCAGAGCTTAACACCTGGAAGGTATCCTCTAAACACCTTCCTTACAATGGGGAAATGTGCACTTTCTTGCAGAGAAATCTGAGCGACCTACCTGGGTCTGCTATATCTGAGTATATAATTCATTCTGTAAGGTATTGCCATGCTGTTGTCCAAAGTGGTTGTACTATCTCATACTATCAAAAGCAATGCATAAGGGCCCTTGTGGTGCCTCCTACTTGCCAAGTCAAATCTTTAAATATTGGTTATTCTAATGGGTATGCAGTTGAATCTCATTGTAGTTTTAATTTAAATTTTAATGATGAGCATAGTTTCATGTGTTTATTGAACATTTGTATATTTTGTGAAGTATCATTTCAAATCTTCTGTCTACTTTTAAAAGTCATTTATTTTCTTGTGATTTTATCATAAGAAATCTTTATATATTCTATGCCCATTCCTTTACCAGATTGCAATTATTTGTATCCAGTCTGAGGTTTGCCTTTTCCCTTGCTTAATGGTGACTTTTAAAGAGCAATTAAATTTTATATTTGATTAATCCAAATTATAACTTTTTCCTCTTATGGCTAGTGCTTTTTGTGTCCTGTCCAAGAAATCATTTTTATATCCCAAGTTTACATTTTGTTTTTGTTTCTAAGCTATATTTTCTTCTAAGAGTTTTTTATCCTTAGCTTTTATATTTAGGTCCAATTCCACTTTTTATAAATTTTTCTGTGTGATGTGTGGAGAGATTTAGTCATTTTATTCTAATCACATATCTGACATTATTTGTTTATAAAGGAAATCTAGCATTATTTGTTCAATATTGACTACCCAGAATAATTTGTTGGAAAGTTTACAATTTTCCATTTAATTACTTTTACATTTCTGTAGAAAATTTAATTAACCAAATACATGTGGATCTCCTTATGGATTACCTGTTTTTTTTCCATCAATCTATATGTCTATTCTTATACCAATACCACACTATCTTGATTACTATAGCTCTATAATAAGTATTAGAAAAAGCAGTGTAAGTCCTCTAAATTTTTCTTCTTTTTCAAAATTATGTTGCCTGTCCTTTGTCTTTTGCATGTCCATATACATTCGAGTATCAGATTGTCAATTTTTATAATTGGTTTGGAGTGGAATTTATATAAACCTAACATCTAATTTGGAGAATTATTAATAATAGTTACTCTTCCTATTCTTAAAAATAATACATTTCCTTATTTTGGTCTATACTTCCCTCAGCAATATTTTGTCATTTATCTATCTGTCTATCATCATCAGCATCTATCCATATATCTATCTATAAGAGAGAGAAAAAGAGAGAAAGTGAGTGGGGTTAGCAAAGAGAGGGGCAGAGAGAGAGAATCCTAAAGCAGAATCCCTGCTGAGTGTGGAGCCCTCCCAGGGGTCTTGATCCAAGCACCCTGAGATTATGACCTGAGGCAAAATCAAGAGCTGGCCGCTTAAGCAACTGAGCCATAGAGGCACTCCAATTATTGATATCATTATTATTAACAAATAAAACAGATTTACTTATTCCATTTCTATTTTTATGCATGATTGTACTGACTAGGACCCGCAGTGAAATCTTGAATTGGAGTCTTAACAGTGAATATTCATGCCTAAATGCAGATCTTAGGGAGAAAGTGTTCAGTCTTTTTCAAGTAAATATGATATAGTAGGTATGAAATCTGAAAATGAGACTACTGTTCTCTGTTTGAATTCTCTCTCCTTACACCTAAAGTAGGAAGTGCCTCCAGGTATAATACCCATCTGGTGGTCAAAGGGCTTGCCTTGCTATTTTTGTCTTCTCTCAGAAGAGCTCACAGTCTAGCACTGCCTATTGTCCAGTGTCTGAAACTGTTGTTTCCTATAATGTGCCCATGCTCTTTTTGTTTACAGTAAGAGAATTGGTCTGGTACCAGTTGCACAGTAATGGCTAGATGCAGAAAACACCACTTACTTTTAACACAGATTATAGAGGGAAATTTGTAGAGGAGATGATCTGGAGGCAAAAATCACTTAGGTATTATTATTGGAGGATTCTGCAGCAAATCCTTTTGTAAAGTCCCTGTCTGGTGGGAAGTCATTTTTTGGAGAAAAGTTGGATTTTATTGCCTGGAACGAAGTATAGGCTTAAATGATCAATGACATTGATTATATATATAGATATATATATATATCTATATATATATTTAAATATATATTTAATTATATATATAGATATATATAAATATTTTACCTAATCCCACACCATCATCCTAATCTTTGATATTTGCCATCTCTACTGCAAGAAATGCAAGTGAAGATAAACATAATAGAACAAGGGAGAAATTTTTCTTTTTTTGGGGGGGGGAGAAATTTTTCTAATGGCTACAGCAGAGTAATTTAAACTATCATTAGCCTACTGCAGCAGAGGGCTAGTTTCTAAAGAAGCTCATTTTATTCTTTTAATCACATGAAGGTAAATGGTTTCAAAGAGTAAACTGACCAAAGGGAAAGGATGATGTTGTATGAAAGGTAATCTTGTTACCTGTTTGCTTATCACCACAAAAGCTTGATTTACTGAATCATAGCTTCAAATCACACTCTACTCTAAAATTAATGGTTGTCCTTCTTTTGGGAAATGGAGAAAGGAAAGCCATAAGATGTTCTGGGAAAACTATTTTTATTACATTTTTATTATTATAGTTCTTTTCATGCTTGTCCTAACTCTAATCTATTACCAAGGCCCATCTATTATAAGTCCAAAAGACTTTCAAATCCATCATTACCTTTCCTGCCATCACTACCCTAGTTCAGACCACAATAATTACCTGATTACTCCCACAGCCTTGATTACCTTCTTCCTATATCAGAATTTAGGATATCCAAGTTCTTCAAAATCTGAAGTGCTTATGGATTGCCTCTGAATTGTGCTAAATGCAGATTCCGAAATAGTAGGTCTGGAATGGTCTAATTTTGCATTTCTAACAAGATCATTGCTGATACTGATACTACTGGTTCATCGGCCACATACTGAGAAGCAAGTGTAGTCTCTTCCTTAGGCATTAACATTGCAGACACTGCTCCACAATTCTCAGATTCTATCAGCACCACTGAAATTCAGCAATAGCCTAAGACTCCTTACAGAATTTTGTTCAGTGTAAGTTTATATTAAGATGCAAACTTTCAGATTCTCAAGGAAGGCATTTCTTGTTCTCATCACTGGCCATGTGTACTGGAAGACAGTGACAACCAGAAACTTCTTGCAACATCAAGTCTCACACTCTGTGGATTTGCCCATCAATAGTATCCAGATGTGTGAATGGGCTGGGTCATTGGATTGCTATTCTCAGCCTCATCATATCCTCACCCAAAAGCTCAACTAGCATACGTAACTCTGACTTGATTTCTTTTCTGAAGAGATACAGGGCATTCCTTTTTTAAATACTAATGAGACTTAAAAGAACTTGAACATCCCATAGTCTTTTTGGAATGACCTTGTTAGAGCAGAGGCCAATTATTTTACAGTTTCTGTTTAAGCCATCATCAATAGCTCTTCACAACTAATAATCACACACAGTTTATTTTTGTTTTTATGTACTTAGTAACTGTTTGAATCAGGCACAGGGAGAAATATATATTAGTTCATTTAATCTTCAAAACAGTCCTGTGAGGATTTTATACATACACACATCACACACACATACACTGTAACTGAAGAAACTTGGGCTTAACTCACCTAAGGTTTCAAGGCTTTTGAACCTCAGTATAAGGAACCTGTAAATGCATACTTTTTAGTCCCAGCCTCATAATATGCCTCTCTTGTCGATTTGTATCAAGTCTATGAGATGCTTTCTCTCTGAAGATAATGGAATTGTTTCCCCAGCTTGTTTTGGAGTTTTGTTTTGTTTTGTTTGCCTGGTGAGACTGGAATGGCAGGAGGAAGTTGGGATTCATATCTGGTCACATATGGGGGGATTCTTGATACAAGCTCTTACATGCACTAGTCTGTGATTGGGCCAAAGCATTCATTCTCTCTAAACTTCAATTGCCTTACCTGTAAAATAGAGATTAAAAAAATATTCTCACAATGGAAATGTTTATGAAATATAAGGTATGAAAGCTATTCATTATATAGATTATATTTTCACCTTTATATGCTCAAGTGATCAATTTTTGATGACATATAATACAGTCCCCTATTGTAATTTTTGGTTTATCTCTTTTCTCTGTAATTCTGTTAGCCATTGTTTTGAGACTGTAAAATTAGGTATATGTATGTTTATGATGGCTATGTGCTTTTGTTCATTGCCCCTTTTCATAATATAAAACAAACCTCTTATAGCTCTTCTGATATCTTTTGTCTTAAATCTGTTTGTGTCAATTATTAATATTTTGATTCCAACTTCCTTTTGTATATCTTTGATATATCACTTTTTGTCTTTTTGTCTTTAATCATTCTGGTATAATCTATTTAATACTTGACTCATTCTTTGACTATACTTTTCCTTTTAAAAACATATCTAAGTGTATTTGTCTTCATGAGTGATTTGACATTTTTCCTGTATAAAATTAATTAGTAGGATTTATTTGACATTTTATTTACATATTTAATTTATTGCAGTCTTTTTGCTTTCCTTTTTGCTTCCTTCTTTGAGATAGCTGACATTTTCTTTGCTGGATATAAGGATTAGTAATTTTATTTCTTAGATTGTTGTTTTTGATTGAAGATCATTATTCATGTTTATTCACTGCCATTGCCTTTTTAAATACATCATTATCTATACTTTTCCTCTACCAACTCAAATAGTCCTCAGTCGTCTCATGACTCCCTTCTTTTCCCCCTCCATTCCCAATCACCAAAAGTCCTTTGTCTTTTGTTCTTTTCACTTTTTTTTGGTCTTACCTTTTTTATAAACATCAATAAATTTTATCAAAATGATTGAACACCTTAATTCACATATCTCTAGTAGCCTTTCCTATGTCTCTTACTATTTTAGTATTTCCTCTTAAAATGTTTTACTTGTCATGGTAAATGATTTGAGGCACTTTATGATTGATTAAAAAATATATATATATATTTAAGATTTAAGATATATATTTATAAATATATATATATATATTTAAGATTTTATTTATTTATTTGACAGAGACACAACAAGAGAGAGAACACAAGCAGGGAGAATGGGAGAAGTAGAAGCAGGCTTTCTGCCAACCAGGGAGCCTGTTGTGAAGCTTGATCCTAGAACCCTGGGATCATGACCTGAGCTGAAGGCAAATGCTTAATGACTGAGCCACCCAGGCGCCCCTGAAAATATTTTTATTACAGTTCTACTCATGATAGAAAATTTGGTTCAAAATTACTTCCCTTTAATGTAAAAGATCTCTATTTCCTTCTTACATCTTGTGTCACTAGTGACAATTTTGCTGCCATTCTGATATCTGTTTTTTTGTTTTGAGAGGTAACCTACTTTTTCTCTTAGAAATATTTAGGATTTTACTTTTCCTATTTTGAAAATGTTCTATACTATGTCTAAATTTTTCTTTTTCTCCTGTCTGATGGTTTTTATCCTGTCTGAATGTGGCTTTTATTTATTTTTTTCATCTATTTTTTCATTTCCATTTTTAATTTTCTCTTCTTTTAGGACTAGTTTGTATTCTGATGGCTTAAATTCTACCTTCCATGTCTTCATCTCTCATTTTATATATTTTTAAATGTCTTCATCCTTTTCTGGTGTATCCCGGCTATAGTTTCAATCTGTTCTTTCACTGTTCTTTTCCCCCAAATTGAATTCCTCTTCCTATTTTTCCTATCTATTTCACACTTCAAGTAATATCATCATTCCTCATTTCAATTAGTATATTGTATACCTAATACTACAATTTATTTTATTTTTAATTTTTTGTCTCACGATGCCAGTATCTTCTCTTATCTCCTTTTGAATATTTACGATATATATTCTAAATTATTGGTCTCGTGTTCCAGTAAATCTGTTTTAAATAGTATATGCTATTCTGTTTTTTTTTTTTTTAAGATTTTTTTTTTTCCAGTAAGACAGAGAGAGAGAGAGCAAAGCAGGAGGGACAGAAGAAGAGGAGAGAGAGAATCCCAAGCAGACTCCTGGCTGAGTGTGAAGCCCTACACAAGGCTCATCCCACCACACTGAGATTGTGACCTGAACCAAAATCGAGAGTCAGATGCTCAACCAACTGAACCACCCAGGTGCCTCCAGTTTGTTTCTTTTGAAGTAAGAGAATCTTTGGATGTCTAAAGTGTTGCTATTTGAACTTCTGAAGACCTATTCCCATAGGGGTATTAGGTGTTCTGTGTGGTTAGTTGCACTGGGGAAGGACCCAAGGTCAGGGCCAGTTCTGTTAGCGAGTTTAAGAATAGGACAACTAACACCATAAAGTACAAATCAATTTTGATCACTTCCACTTCTTATCACCCCATGAAAAAAATAAGCTATCAAGGTTGTAAATCTTAAACAAAAGCTTCATTGGAGAAGGAAGTCTGCAGATGGTTTATAAGGAGAAAGGGGAGTGTAGAGGAATGAACACCCAAGGATTATTTCACTACTGCCTCACTTGTGAATGGTTTTGCTCTGCCCATACCTCCCAAAACTCCTGCACTGGAAGATACAGCGTGGAACAGCTAATTCCTGCAATTAAGGGAATGACTGTATCAAGGTCACATGGGAAGGTGAGTTAATGAAGGATGGGATGAATTTTAAAAACATTTTCCCAACTAATCCCTTTTTTGGCATCTCATCCACTCTCTACCCAGCCAGCAGCCACTTTCCTCCCACACCATCTTGATATCCACTATGGTTAGTTAACCATAGCCTAAAGTTTCCTTAATGGTCTCACTTACATGTGGAGTATAAAGAAAATCATGGAGGGCATTGTGAGAAGGAAGGGAAGGGTGAATGGGGGGAAATCGGAGGGGGCGATAAACCAGGAGAGACTGTGGACTCTGAGCAACAAACTGAGTTGTTTGGAGGGAAGGGGGTGGGGTTTGGGCGAGCCTGGTGGTGGGTATTGAGAAGGGCATGTATTGCATGGAGCACTGGGTGTGGTACATGAACAATCAATCTTGTAACACTGAAAAAATAAAATTAACATATTTGGGGGAAAAAGAAAAACAAAAACAAAAAAAACCTCTCAGGTGTTTCTGTTTGTTTGTTTTTAACTTATTTTCTGGAATTTATCTCTCCCAGTTTTTTCTTTAGTTTCTCTGAAGTTGATTTTGGAGGTGGGTAGTTTGCAACCTTGCTCAATTCCTCATCTCAGTGGGAACCAAAGTGCTTTGAAACATTTCTGGCCTCTAAGTTGATGTCACTAAGTATCTTGCTGGTATCTGTGACTGGTGTAGCTCTTAGCCTTTATACCGTATCCCAACATGTCCAACCCCCAACTCGGCCTGTTTCCCTTGTCAGCCACAACCAGTACTTCAAAGTCATCAAGGATAATATTTCCAAAATATATTTTAGAATCTTAAAAAAGAAACTGGAGTACAGTTGAACTATTTTTGTAATAACTATACTCCCATTCATTTGCATTTCTTATTTTACCTCCAATGGGAAGGAGGAGAGGTTAGAGGAATAATATTAAGCCGATTTTATATTCTT
Organism: Nasua narica; assembly: GCA_028533885.1. Taxonomy (NCBI): domain Eukaryota; kingdom Metazoa; phylum Chordata; class Mammalia; order Carnivora; family Procyonidae; genus Nasua; species Nasua narica. The sequence goes on from CM052815.1 coordinate 63,870,524, forward strand.
TTGAGCCCTTGAGTATCATCCTGGGTGTGGCAGGGATGGGGTGGGGAGCTTGAAGATCTCTGTTGCAGGTTCTTTTTTATTACTGTGGACTCAGAAAATAGTTGGACAGCCAGGGAAGTCCTGAGAATATTGACTTTCGTAACTATTCAAAAAGACCTGATGTCTGTTCTCTGTGGCGATTTGTGGGTGAGAGGAATGGTTTGCCTGAGTGTTGAAGTGTTAAATCATAATCAGTTCCTGTGCACACACAAAAAGGAGGGGGACAATTGGCAAATGCCTTGCACAGCTGCATTATTGCCTATAAAAAATGGGAATGAAGCAAACTCATATCTAGGGTAAATGAGATAGTGAAGCCTATATACTGCTGCCTCCAAAAATGATTTTTACTCATCATCAGTAATGAGAAAAACGTCTGAATGGCTTTAAGGGACATTTGAAATTTATGTGGTTTGACACTTAAAATTTTTAGAAACATCTAAAATAGCATAAAAATAACCAAACCGTGAGGTTAAAATAAACTTCAGTCCAACCTATAAATCCATGTCAGGAGAGATTTATTTTAGAGCAACATCTCAAATAAAGTGCTAGTTTAAACTCTGTAGTCATTCTTTTTTAGAATGAAACAGTGAACGTGTTAAGAAAAGCTACAATTGCCCACTCAAGATGAAAACTTTTCTCGGGTACATTGGGATCTACAGTTGTGTATTGGGATGTGCGAGCTCATAAACACAAAAGTGTTGTCTGCTTATGTCACTAGAATTTACCTCAATAATTACTATTAATTATGATTCTGTGTTTGTAATTTAGTAACAATAATAGTATCCATTTGTGTTTCAATTTCAAGTTGAGCTCCTCTTTGTAAATGTTTCACCACTTGTTGCCCAACTTAATAGTGCACATAAAGGTACATAGAATTTTAAAAAGTGACAGTTCCAAAACAATTGGCCTTGACATTGAAGGAGTTGTAAAGTTGCCAATAATGGCAAACTTACCAAAATAAATACTTGACCTTTGTTTATATATTATCAGGAATTTTAAATTCTCACTGGGAAATATTATATTTTCTACTTTTACAAACCCAGATAAAGGGATGCTGTGATTAAAAAAAACAATACTACAGAAAAAATGTAAAAGAAAATTATGAAGAAAAAATATGTAGATGAATTTGACTTTTCTCAAAAAGGGCCTTGCAGTTCTGAACTTCTTTTCTCACTGCTCTGTACATTTATTTGGCTTACTCTTTTTTTTTTCTTTTTTTTTTTTTTTAATATTTTTTATTTATTTATTAGAGAGAGAGAGAGACTGAGAATGAGAGGAGAGAAGGTCAGACGGAGAAACAGACTTCCCGCAGAGCCGGGAGTCCGATATGGGACTCGATCCCGGGACTCCGAGATCATGACCCGAGCCGAAGGCAGTCGCTCAACCAACTGAGCCACCCAGGCGCCCTATTTGGCTTACTCTTAAGTTGTTGATACATGGATCTTGATTCTTTGGAATCAGAAATACTATTTAGTCTATGCCTAGGTTTCCAGATAATTTTCTTTCATTCTGGCAACTGTCATAATCAATTTCCCTTTCACTCAGTATAGATGCAGATATTAAGGACTATTTGAGGTAAGCCCTGCTTTCTCTGCCCTTAGGATGGTGATGGCAGCTACCATAAGACAAGATTGTGTATGTGCTGACAGGGGCGTGGGGGAAGATTGGGACCTCAGAAGACGTCCTTTTATATAAACATGTTACTGGCACAGGTTCGGAGACTCTAAATAAGTTTAAACCTAGGCCCTCCAAAAAATGAAGTCAATATTTTGTTTGAATGAAAGTCCAATATAAATAGAATTATTATTAACTCATTTATTCACTTAACAAACATTTATAAAATACCTACTCTATCTTCAAAGCCCTGAGATATCCCTGCAGAAGATAGCATGTTCTACAGGTTTCCTTTTCTACCTTCAATGACTTTCTGGAAACAGAAGGGTATCTGTAGTAAAATATAAATAGAAAATCACTGGGATTTTGTATTAACTCTCCTATTCATTTTCTTGAGGCTAGTATAATAAAATGTTAAAAGTCAAGTGTTACTCAAGTGAAATAAAGTATTCTAATACTTTGAATCTTGAATGATCACAGAATACCCACATGCTGAAATGGACTTTCCTGTTTGCTAGCCCTGCTATCAATCCCTCCATGCATTAGTAGGGTCATTACTAATATTAACTCTACATCTGCCAGGGCTTTAAAAGTCATTTATATTCATAAGTTATTACTTGATTCCTCTAATGGACTTGTGTAGGAGCCAGAAGATATAGAATTTATATTTAGGGCCATTGGCTGAAGCCAACTATCTGGTTAAAATTTCAATTTCTACCTTTTATAGTCCATTTTAATTTGGACAAGTTATTTACCCTCTCTCAGCTTCAGTTTGCTTATCCAGGAAAGGCAGATGATATTAGAATCCAAACATATAAGGTTGTTGTTAGTATGAAATGAGTTAATATATGGAAGAATAATTCTAGTGATCTGAAGCATCCATTCATGTTCTAGCTATGTAAAAAGTAATAGTTTTGTGTTCTCTAGGTTCCACAACCTGTTCAGACTACATTGAAATTATATCACCACTTACTCTTGGAGAAATGATCTATCTTATTCCCCAATTTCTCTTTAACCCACAATACTAATTTCTTCCTTAATGAAATAATCTTTTTACCCAGATGTCTTTGGTCTCTTGATCTATAATTTAGTTATGACTTAGCCCCTTGTATTCTAATTAAAGATGACACATTAGTGTTCACTCATATGCTAACTCTAGGTAATTATTAGTGGCTGCTTGGCAAAGAGAATTGAGAGGATTTCTAAAGCTCAGGGGACAAATGGTTTTCCAATATATTACTGATTTCTCCTTTAGTCACAGGAAGATGGGGAAGAGCAAAAACATGGAGGTCTTATTTTTCATCTCACATGTGATGAATCCACTTGTTTTCTATTATATAGAACAAAAAAATTAGGATTTAAAAGCTTTCATAATTAATCATACACAATTGATTATCAAATTCTTTTGGTATATTCAAGTAGGCAAAGCAGGAGATGGTCTGTGCAGGGAGCATGATATTGGAGTGCAGTGATTAATTAGTGTTCATTTCTGTCTCAGTTTAAAAAGATCTTGTAATACAGAACAGAGGTAAAATATAAATGACACCAAAGAATATGTGACTGTACCCTCATTAGGGGGTTTTGGCAAATCATAAATTTAATTTTTAGTCTAAGAGAAAAGAGTGTAAGACTAGAATTATCTTGTCAGTTTATCAAGATCTACAATGTTAATATCACCAAAGAAGGCAGAAATCATTAATGAATAGCCATTAACTTGAAAACAAAAATGTCATCCCTGTCTCATTTGCTTAATTTGTGATCAAATGGTAAAGTTGCATCACTTAAAACCCACAAAGTTTAAGATTTTAAATAAATCAGACATTCTATCTGAAATTGTTCATGTGTGAATGGAAAATACAACTCTTCCTTATGCTAATTATTAAGGTTTTGGAAAGAAAAGTGTATATCCCCAAAATAGTATACAAATAGATTATTTTTGCTGTTTGTTTCTGTAATGTGTGACTTTATTGTCAGGATCCATACTAAATTGTAAACATTAAGACATTTTTATATTTTCAATTCTTGTTACATATTGTGGCCTCTTAGAAATTATAATTTTAAGAATCTCTTTAATGTTTTTATAGTCACGCCATCTGAGTTCTCACTTTGGTGTTCAAATTTTGTGCTTTCTTTATTCAAGTTCACCTTTTTATTTGTCTCATTTTCAGGTTTAATTATATTTTTCCTATCCTCTACTTTTTAGTTTATCTTTTACTCATTGGGATTTTTCTTTAGCTTTTTTTTGTGGCCTCATATTTACCTCTTCCTTTTTACTTTTAATATCTTTAACCATCATCTACCTCTAAATATGCTATTCTAATAATCCATTTTTATTCACCATACTTCATTCTTTTCATTTTTTACTTTATATCAATCTCCATATCTGGCCTCAGTCAGAGAGAAGGTGGTTTATATTGCAAAGACTCTCAAGATTTTCCTTCACATCATCACCATGGATTAATTAGTAAAGTGGTTTTAAATCTAGTATTTATGTTTTCTTCAGGCTTTGTTATCTAGGATGATGTTGACTATGAGGAATAGGCATTGCTGTTTAGGTATAAGTCTTGAATATTTATTTTTCATTGTAATTGAATGCTCTGATAGAGAATACAAAATTTATGGGGTTATCTAAAAGGAATGCAGCAATCTCTTTAAATCACAGTTTATTTATTTAAACCCCTATTAAACTAAAAAAAGTATGTGAGTATCCTTTGGTGAATTTCTGATTATTGCATGTAATTCTCTCTTCTGAGGGAAAGATATGGATATGAGAGAGACAGACAGACAAGCAGATAGACTACTAGCAGATAAGTAACTTGAAATGCTAGATTGATTGGATTTGGAGCCCAAGTGTATTTATGTGTTTATTATAGGAGGTGGGATGGGGAAGGGAGCATGTATCTGGATTGAATTTTCCCAAACAGGAAAAATGAAACTTTTAATTCCAAAGCTAAACTCTTCAAATGTGTATATCTTCAAATATATATGTACATATATATATATATATATACATATATATATATGAACATATATCTTCAAATATATATGTACATATATATGTATATATATATACATATATATACACACACAGATAGATATAGATATATCTATATCTATATATATTCATATATTTTATTCTTTGCCAAAAATTCCATTTTCATGATCTTATTTGTTACCAAGGTAAATTGTATGAGGTTGGTCTAAATAATCCCCATTTCACCATAAGGAAACTAAAATGTATCAAGATTAGTTAACTAGAGTCATATTATTTGTAAGAGGGAGAATAGGAACTTAAAACCAGTAAATCTAATTTACATCTTAACCTGTATCAATATACAGGTTACAATATATAAAATATTTGTATTATTGCAGTTTCCACTACAATAATATTTCTTACACTGAATAAGTATATGACTTCTATAGTGTCAGATACAAGAAAAAATTGCAATTTCTATTTGGAGCACATTAGCCACTACAGAGTGATCTGAAACACTTGGATGGGGATAGCTAACACAGTGAAGTAATGGAATCATTCAGTTCTAGACACTTCAGTTGGTGATGAAACCTAGACACATATTTCCTGCTAGATTGTGGTCATATCTTCTGTTCAGGCAACACATTGATACGATGAAGGATTGGAGAGAAATGTACTATTTGCTGATTCCTTATCTCTGAATGACCTATCATCTTCAAGAATGGTTAAGTAAGAAGGCCTGTATTGACCTGCTCAGAATTTTTTAAAAAAAGTTGCTAATATATGCATTTTAATTTTTATTTGTAAACAATTTTATTTAAAATTCACACTCGTGTGTTATTATACCTCAAACCAGTTGTCATGGAAAGGATTGCTACTTTTCTCAGTTTTGTTTTTTTAACTCAGCAAATACATAACTGCAAGTATATGGTTTACAAACTCTGCACATTAAATCTTAGATATTTAACACCACCTGCACTACAATAGAGGAATACTGTGGGAGTGTAGTTATTCTTCCTTGATTTTTTAAAATCTTTCTCGTTGTATCCAAAGTCACTTGTCTGGCAAGTCTCCATTGTTGATTCAGAGAAGACAGCATCAGGGTATGTTTTGCCTAGAGCTCTGCTTACTCAAGTTATAAACATTCATAAGGCAGTAAACTTGAATTTCAAATAACAGGAGAAGCTAAAGATTATGTTTAAATTATACATATAAACTACTTGGTTTCTATCACTGGAATATTAACCTAGATAAATATGCAGGAATGATTGTTGCTAGAAATGTACCTGTCATAAAATAAGGGACAACTCCTCTTACATCTGTCATGGAAAAAGACATTTTATCAAGTTTCTCACTAACAATCTTGAGGAACACCAGGAAGTGATTTGGGCAGGGTTGAAATGCCATATCAACAGTGGCAGCCAGTGACATGAAGCAGAAGTTCAAGCAAGACAGAAAAGCGGAACATATCTTGAGAGCCCTTTTTGAAGTAATGATGGTAGTTAGACAGGTTAGGAGTAATGGTGGAAAGCTCTTCCATGCCTGAAAGATAACTGAATTAAAGAGACATAGACGTTAGATGTGAAAGAGCTCCTTTAAGGTCATCTCATTCATTCCCTTCTAGCAGAGGATTGTTCCCTATAGCACAGTCTATAGTGCAATGGAATAATGTTTGAAAAAAAAGAGGAGACTAAAATGGCTTCCCTAGCCTATACTAGATAATCATTGCATATCAGAAGCTCTCAAACCGCTCATCCTGTACTCTTCTAGTTAGCAAATTAAAATGATTAATAGAGTTAGAGGCTCCAGGTCTAAATAACAAAGGAGGAACTCTCTGTACCAGAGTCATAGAAAAGTCACTGATAAAATGAAAAGAGCTCAATATGAATGGAATGAATAACAGAAAAGTTCTATACAAGAGAGCCCTTCCCTCAGGTGAATGTGGGGTTCAGACACTTACAAGAGCTTACCTGAAGTAAGTATAATTTAAGCCACTGTTTGCAAATCTCTGAAGTGGAAACCTTTAACACAGGGTTTTAGATGAAAGAAATGCTTTATTCCCTTGCTGGGAATTCTGTGTCTGTAATGAAAAGAGGTCTTAAAGGCATTAAGAATTGAATAACTGAACGTGGGTCTCATAAAGGGTAATCGCTGTGTCCTGGATGAATGCAGAGTATTCTGAGAACAGTGAGTAGGATTCAAGGGGCATATTACACAAAAATGAGCCTAGAAGTGACATTCAGGAGTCCAAGATCTGGCTCTAGCCTCCGTTTGCTTTTCTAAGTGTTGGCTTCCATATTAAGTCTCATTTTTTTTAACCTTTATTTCATAGATATTAACTTCATAAACCACAGCATCTGGCAAGCCATGTTCTATCCCTAAAATAAAAACAAAATCAAAAATGACTCATGTTAAGAGGAGGGAATAGTGGAAAGCTTTTCCTTACTGAGATCCCCAAGTCTCCCTGGCTATGAGTGTATTCAGTACTTGAGGCTAAGGGCAGATGTAAGCTAGAACCAAATACATAGCCAGGTGATACAAATTTCCCATCCTCAGTGAGCCAACTGGTTCTTGTCAGAAAAAGAAAGGGCAAAAGAGGGCATCATCACAATATTTCTGGACATTATCTGGTGAACCTCTGTTCTGCATGATGAGCTCATAGTGGAGGTTGGATTTGCATAGATCTCTGGAATACAAACTGGCTGTACTAAAAGAACGTGTGTATCTTTTTTCCTTGATATCAGATGACCAGATCTTCCATCCCTATTTATCTCTGATTCACTGAGGCAAGTCAATTCTCAGCTTTAGTTTCCCCTCTAGAAATAACTGCTCTATATTTTCCCCATTTATGAAATTTATTAACCATAAAATGCTATATTTAAACATTATATTTGGAATTATTAAGAATTTTGTGCTCCTGCCCATTTCTAATATTTTTGCTTGTCAAAGAGCTACCTTGTTCCTTTCCTGTTTGCCAATCTGTTAATCTACCCATGGATCAGTGGTACAGTACTACTTTGTGCTTATGTTGTGCTCAAAACTGTGTTGATCACAGCATGTTGAAGCATGAACAATTAATCTTGTAACACTGTAAAAATAAAACAAACATTTAGGGGGAAAAAGTTCCTTTAGCTCCACATTCTCAATAAAAACAATGGACTGCATATTTCCCTTGTGTAGTGATGTTTATCATCTTTATGTTTCCTAACTTCAGATTTTCTTGAATTATACTAATTCTGAAAAATGAAATGAAGCTTCTCTTTAAACTTTTGTGATGCATATGTTTGGAATGTGTCTTCTCTTAAAGAGGTACTCATTGTGCTCCTTAATTTTAAGACTTTTTGACTAACTTCATGTGTCATCATTCAGAGTATCCTCTAAGGCCCAGTTAAAATATAATTTTCTTGTGAAGTATTTTGTATTAAGATTTTATTTATTTATTTATTTATTTATTTATTTATTTATTTCAAGTTGGGGGAGGGCAGAGGGAAAGGGAGAGAGAATCCCAAGCAGACATCAAGCTGAGCGCAGAGCTTGATGCAGGGCTGGATGTCATGACCCTGAGCTGAGATCATTACCTGAGCCAAAATCAAGTCAGTCGCTTAACTGACTGAGCAACCAGGCATGCTTTTTGTGACATTTTATTAGATGCCTTTGTGATAAGAATTTGGATTCTAGAGTGAGAAGACATGAGTTTGAATTTTGGTTGAGTCTTCTATTAACTGTAAATTTGGACAAGATGCTTAGACTCTTAAAAACTGTTTTTAAGTAAATCAGGGTGACATAGTATCTGTATTATATTACTAGAAATAAAAATAATGTGCCTTAAAGTGCTGTGCACAGGGCGTATTGCCCAATAAGTGCCCAATAATAATTTAATTGTATACATGTATTTTCCTTTATCATTCACCATTGTTCAATTATAGCATATCTAAAATTTATTACAGTATTTGTAAATGTATATAAAACATCTGTCTTCTGTCATTCTATAAGTCGATGGGATGGAAGGAACAACACATTGTTAAAGCCCAGGGAAAGTATAATAACATTAGCCTATACATTATACTAAACCCTGATGTTAGCAGTGAACATATACATTGTGGGCTGTGAATTTCAGCAATGCTAACCAAGTCTTATAGATAAAGAAATAAGACATGAACACAACAGAGATAAAAACATTTTAGGTAAAAAATTCTCCAAAATTTGCACACATCAAATATTACTGTACCAATAATAATAATTCCATTTGAAATAGTGATCCTTTGGAGCCAGTCTAACACGGAGACAGACAATATTTACCACTTGAATATATGATGCATGTGATATTAGTCCTTTTGGATTCACATTATAAGACACTTTTCAGGAGCACCTGGGTGGCTCAGTGGGTTAAAGCCTCTGCCTTCAGCTCAGGTCATGATCTCAGGGTCCTGGGATCGAGCCCCACATCAGGCTCTCTGCTCAGCAAGGCGCCTGCTTTCCCCCTTCTCTCTTCCTGCCTCTCTGCCTACTTGTGATCTCTCTCTCTCTCTCTGTCAAATAAATACATAAAATCTTTATAAAAAAAGACACTTTTCAAGGGATCAATGATATTTACCACTGTAATTATATTAAAGGGAAGGAGGGAAACATTCTGCTTTCAGCTGAGTTTCAAAATGGAGAGGTAATGAGATGGATAGTAATAACAAGACTGTTGCAGGTGACATGAATTACAGGGGATAAATTCTGTTTACCAATATCGGAGGAATGCATGGAGGGCAAGGTCAAGCGGGAGGGAATTACGAATTACAGATTTTCATGAGGAAATCTATAAGAAATCTATCACGACTTTAAAAAATAAGTATGCCCAACTGATGGACTGAAGAGATAGTCAACGGAATTGCTAGAGGAAGAGGTAATGGTGGTTGTGTGTGCAGGTAGAGATGTTGCTGGGCTTCTGTGATCAGCTTCATGTAGTACATCATGGAACTCGAGAGATTACTGTGGAAGTGAACTGAATTGTTAAGTTGAGATGCTATGAAGGTATGCCTAGGAAGTTGAGCAGAGATGCAACTGTGATACAGGGGTATACACAGACAGATTTGCAGGAGGGGTTGTAATGTGTTTTTAATGTGTTTGTAAAAGCTGTGGAAGTCTTGGCAAGCTGCCCAAACCATCAAGGCTTCATGCAAGTAGGTTGGAGGGAAGGTTTGAGACAGAAAGTTAAATGAACAGCATGGAGCATGCCATCAGAGGCTGAAGGGGAAATAAAGTTTATTAATTAGAGGAATTAATTGGAGAGATGTGATTTTTTTTCCCCTTATGTGGTCAAAATGGATTGGGAAAAAGGACTAGAAGTGTATACAATTTAGTAGGTGCACTTAAAATATAGTCATCTTAGAACTGAACCTAAGAGATGAGGAGGAAAATGGCAAAGACCAAAGAGGCATGACACTCATACTGCACCATTAGTAACCAACATGTTTATAAGGTAGTATTGAATGATTCTTGTTTCTTAGGGACACTAGTGCAAATAAATCCAGTGAAAGAGACTGGCAAATTGCATGGTAGCAGAAGTAAATTAAGTGCTATTTCAGTGTAAAATGGCAGCTCTTGGATAGATCTTACCAAAGATATCTTTGCTATGAATTTATCTAGACCAAATTTAGCAGAAATTTTTAATATCTCATAGACAGCACTCTCAATAAAATTTTTTTACCACTTTTACTTAAGTTTTGAGTTTTCCTAAGAGTTCTCTGGGACTATTTTTATAGTTTAGGTTTCTATAATAGATTCACTCTAAGATCTCTACTTTCATTTTATGAGTTCATTATTTCACTTAATTTCATATTCCTGGTATCCTTTTTGGGATGCCTGGAAGGCTCAGTTGGTTAAACTTCTGCCTTTGGGTTAGGTCATGCCCCTGTCTCAGTGGGGAGCCTGCTTCTCCCTCTGCCTGTCACTCCCCCTGCTTGTGCTTGCTCTCTCTCTCTCTCTCTCTGACAAATAAATATATAAAATCTTTAAAAAAAAGTAATATCCTTTTCAACTTATCAGGATGTTCCTTCAATTTCTATTATTGATGATAACAACCATTAAAACATATGAATTCAGATAAATAACTTCTCCATTCAATTTGAAGTTATACTTAATATTAAGTAAAATGTTATTTTATAGTTAACATGTTTCCTATGTGTTATTTCAAAAGATAGTGCCTATCATCAATTTGTGAAATCGATATGATCCCAATGTTATAAATTTGGAATAAGTCTACTTTTTATAAGCTAACTATATATGGAACTAAGACTAGAATATTTTAATTGTCAATACAGAATTATTTCCAAGTTCAATAAACAGAAAAAAATAGCTTTTAAGCTCATATGACATACCAGACACTATGCTAGTAACTAAACTATAAGATATTTTGGTCCCAAGCTAGATAAGGTCTAACGGGGAAGGGTGACTATTTTGAGTCACTATTGTAAGAACTTTGCTACAGTTAAGTATAGAGGCAATGGAAAGACAGGAGGGGCAACTAATGTAGTTGAGAGAAGAGAAGGGGAGATTTCCTGAAGGCAGATTCATTCAGCCAGATGTGGTTTTGAATAAAAGAGAAATTATTTGCAGTCATAAGCAAATGTGGGGTTCTGGAAGTGAAAGAGGGCATCAAATGCAGGAGATTTCAAATACGGAAGCATAAATGAGAGCAGAGTGCAAGAGAGGAGTTTTGAGACCTAAACATAGTAATGGAACACATTTTGAGCTTTTAGCCATTGATTGTCAGTCAGCATTTTTATTTGCCATTCCTATTCCATTGAACTATGCCCACCTGTGAGTTATTTGCTAATATGAAAATTTCTATAGCATATAAAGGAGAATTTTGTGTTTACTGGGTACTTGGAAGAAGTTATCAACTCACACACTCATGTTTGATTCATAGTCCTTGGGCACTACTCCTTACTATTTATAGCCCATTTGTGAAACTATGAGCAGATTATGAGTACTATAGTCGCTGCCAATATTAGCTATTAATAATAGGCCAGCTATACATTTCTTTTCTCTATCCTGTCCCCCTCCTTTAATCACACATCTGCTTATTAAATGAAAATATACTGTCTGAGAAAAAATTACTACAAATGTGGAATCCTGCCTACCTATTTTCATCAGCTGGTGAAAATTCAGAAAGTGGGTCTGTGAGCAAATTAAGTAGCATAAAACTCAGATAACATTAAATCTCTCTGCAATAAAACAGTTTCTAGACAAGAAAGCATTTTCATCTTTGATTAAAAAATACAATTAGTTGAAACTAACTTCAATTTGATTTCTCAAAGTCAATACAGATTTTCTGTAAGGATGTTGTCAAGAGAAAATAGTCAAACTATTAGGTAGCATTCTGAGACCATCCCCTGACAACTTCTCACCTTAGTTCTCATTCTTAGTTCTTAGATAGACAAATACCAATAGTGAGTTGGGACTATGACTTTTTGAGTATCATATATATTTCACTAATGTTGAACCTCTAGGCAGAGAGCAGTTTTATACAGGCAGAGTATGGAAAACTGTTTAGGAGTATTTCAATTCTATTTTCTTTTAACAAGTTTGCTTGTGCCACAAGACATTTTGTTTCTCTCTCACTAAAAGTTTTATTCATTTCCTTTTGTTCTACTATATAAAGTTCAAATTCCTGGGGAACATGGGTGGCTCAGTTAGTTAAGCATCTGACGTTGGTTCAGGTCATGATGTCAGGGTCCTGGAATTGAGTCCCATGTCAGGCTCTGCACTCAGCTTACCCCTCTCTCTCTGTGTCTACCTCTCACCTCACTCATGCTCTCTCTCTCAAATAAACAAAATCTTAAAATAAATAAATAAATAAATAAATAAATAAATAAATAAATAAAGTTCAAATTCCGTAGCTTTATCTTGAAGGTGTACTGCATTCTTAACCAGGATAATTGTTGAACAATTTTCTACTCATAATATTTTATGCATGTGATTGTTCTTCACTCTTAAAAAAAAGATATTTTTCCATACTTCACATATGCCAAATACTAGTCATACACTATGACTTCTAAGGAGAGCTCTAGTTATGCCTTTTCCTCCATAACTCTATTCACAGAAAAGAAGAAAAAATAAATACCCAGGTGCAAATATTTGTTTAATATTGTGCAGGGTGAATAATTGGGAGCAGTAAGTGATTTACAAATGGAATTGAACAGGGCCATATTGTTTCTATTGACTGAACTTTTCTGTTGGTTTCCTTCTACCTCACTTGACAGGTATCCAGCCATTGAAAGGGCAAGTAAAACCAGAGTGCAAACCAGGAAAGGGAATATTGCATGGGTAAGTCAGTCTGTATTGGTTGCAGGGTTGTATATATCTGGTTTTAAATCCCATCTCTGCTTTTAGTAGTTATTTGACCTTGAGCAAGCCTCTCTAAGTCTCTGTCCTCCCAAGCATCAGGTTTCACATGATAAAATTGTGTTTATACTTTGGCCAGTATTAGAAAAACCATCACATGTCTCCACATAACTGTGTGCCAGAAAGTATTATATGGAATTGGCAATAAAATCTCCTTCAGTGCTTGCAACAACTCAATGAGGTGGGCACTAGAACTGTCTTCATTTAACATGCCTGGCAAATGAACAGGATGAACTAGTGGTATCTATTCACGTGAAATATCAAAGAAAGACTTTTGCTTCCTGAGAGGAGAAACCAATCATCATAAGATTTTACTTTGAGAGGTTTTAAGACAATTTAATAACTTATACAGGTCAGAGATATAAACCTATTAAAAGCTTGGAGAATTTTCATTTATCATTATTCATTCAAGAAATACTTATATGAAACTATAATATTGAAGAAAATAATCTCTGGAACATTCATCCTATTTAATTGTAGGCTTTCACTAAGTATCTTCATAGCCAGTTTTATAAGTAAACCCTGTAAGTTAGAAAATGTGAATATTTTTGTCATACCTGCTTGGGAAGGACATGGATATATTCATGCAGAGTTAAAAGAACAGGATAGGACAGAAGAGAGAAGATTTATGAATATAAGTGAAGGAGAATAAGATCAATAAGGAAAAAACATAGAAAAATTAGTTAACATTGTTAGGAAAGTCTGGAATCAAGTTAATAGTGTGAAGAGTTAAGCAAAAGAACTGTTTAATATCAAAGAAGAGACAGAAATTGAATAAATAGAGAAATGGCAGAATGAGAGCAAGAGAAGGCAAAGACTCTCCTCTTACTGAGCACTGATGAGAATTCTTTAAATGAAAGTGTGACCCAAAAAGAATTGATATTTTTAGTTTAATGGTTACGTGAGGAGAATGTTGCTGACAGTTTTTGAGTAAAGGTCACTCAATATTTAATTTTAGAGTCTTTTTTTATATCTTTTGAACCTAGAATTTTTTAAGAAACGTAATTGTGATGACAATGTAATGTGTATTTAGGTTATAGAATCAGGTGTTTTATGAATCTTAACTATGGTAATTAAGGGTGCATATTTAACATCCTACTGCCAATTTCTCATAAGCCAATTCATATATGCAAATACACTCATTCACAAATATGTCAATGCCTTTTTTTTTCTTAGATATTTTGGATTCAAACAATTTTAGAGGTCATGTAAAGCAGCTCCAGGGTATAAATGAAGCTACAGTAACTGTGAAACTCCAAATCCCACTGGTCCTTTCCCCCATCTGCTCATGAAGAATGTCAAGTATTTATGAGGGCCTCAGAGGTTGTCTTACAGGTACATAGAATCACATTATGTCTTTCAGGACACAGCTGTTGCTTCACTATCTTCATCTGGGGACCTACTGGAAATTGCCATATCCTCCTGTTACCCTTGTCCCTTGTTACAGCATAGACCATGAAATCTTTGAATGCCAAAGTTCAGCTCTGTTCCATCATGAGGTAGGTGAATATCTCTCTCTCACAATTTATTTTTCATCAGTTAAAGGGCTCATCAGAAGCACAGCTTGCACCACAATGAGTATTTCAGTTTTAGAAAATTGTTACGTTGGTTTTTGTTGTCATTCTGTTTCTACTTCTCTAATCCCACCTCCCTGCCTTTTGTCAGATGGTCCTCTGAAAGAGTAAATGTGAGTACAGTGGGTATTAGAATAAGATAAAGATGCTCCTGAGAGCCATCAAGCTAACTTTAGCTTCACTTTTGAGGACAGACCTTTATTCCTTGGTCAAGATTATTGAGATTTGTTCCTTCTTCCTTTAGTTTAATTTCCTTTCAGGAAATCCATTCAGAGTGCATGAAAATAAACTTTTGGCCAGTTTTCCAGCAGAGGTTCAAGCTGAGATTTCTTTAGAAAGAAGTAATAATAATAATAATTAATAATAATAATAAAATAATTTAACCAAGTGCTTTATCTGTGTCAGACAGCAGTTCAAAGATATCTATGACTGTAAAAATTTCAGAGAAAAATATATTTCATATTTTTATGTTTTATGTAGAATTTTTTCCATATCTCAAAGTCTTTAAATTTTGCTAATTTACTCATACCCTTCATGTATGCCAAGTAGAAAACACCTGCTTAGGAAATTGCCCTGGACTATTTTCCGTTTTTATTCAACCTACGTCTGTGATTCTGGCCACTTTTGCTCTCAGATTTTTGATCTATATCCTTGCCTTGAAAACCTGCTTTCAATTTTAGGAATAATTTTACTCTTTCATGTTTGACTAAATGGATTTCGCTTTCAACCTGGATTTTGGCATTACTTAGTCTCTTAATTTTATACTTCCTAACTTTTTATGGAAGAGAAAACAAATAATGATAAGTCCTCCCTCTTTTATCATTACTGGTCCCTCAACTTCATTACCAATGGAGGAAGAGCCTAAGAAAAGTGGTTTGCATAATAATAAAGCCCTCATTTAATGAGCAATAAAGCTGAATTGTAGAATGGTTCTGTGTTTTCTCCAATGATTAGATAGCAAACTCCATGAGGGTCAAACCATTGTCACTAAACTTTGCTTCTTCTAATGATTCAACAGCATATATTCAGAAATGATGTAATTAACTAGCATTGATTGAATTGAAAAGGATATAAATTATTAGCAGTAAGTACACACACACATACACGCCCCCCCGACACACACACCACACAGAGCCAATGGAGAGTAGTTATTCCTTCTTTTAGCTCCCTAGCTGCATAGGAAAGTAAGTATGACTTCACCCGATTTTATCTTGCCATCTGGGATTTAACTTTTGAATAAATGTCATAAAATATACGCTCAGTTAAAGATTTTTGGAAGAGACAAGAGTAGAATCTAGAAATAATAGCAAAGGGGATGTTCTGTTGGAGTCCAATGTCAGAGTAAAGGTTCCTGGGGCTATGGTTCTAGAAACAGGCATGAACTAAAAAGTGTAGTGGTGAGAGAGTGAGAGGAGCTGTTATCCACAAATATTTCTCTGATTTGATTTGGCTTTGCTTTGGTTCTTGTCTGAATACCAAAATTGTATTATAACATGTACTATCATGTCACCTAAACTATCCTTCCAGTTTATTTTCTGCTTGATTTATTGAAAGTATTTAATGTTATTTTCAACACATAAACTGAATTGATAACAAAAGTAGGGTACAAGAAATGGGGGTAAGGAAGATTCAGAATTTGTTAACTGGACTAATTTGAGCATTAATCAATTAAATTTTTCTCAGAGCAGAGGAGAAAATGTGACAGTCTATGGTATGTAGTGATGGATATCTAACTGAGTTGTCACCTCTACTCAGCTGTCCTAAAATGTCTGATGAAAGGATGACTCTGGGGTTTAAGTTGCCTCTGATCTTGGAGCAGTTGAAGGACATGAAAAGTTGAAAAAAATATGTAATAGAATCTTGCTTTTATTAAGATCAAAGAAATTAAGGAAAATGACAAATACAGGACTAAATTCTTGGTTCATATCACATCCTAAAATCCAATGAATTCCATGATTTCCCAAGAAGAAACTCTTTTCTGCTCATTATGCTGAAAATACGGTATAATACTGCCAAATTCCAAATTTTAATGTCTGTTAGATTTATAAACATAACAGATATTTTAAGTAAAAACAATATTACATTTATCCTAAATGAGTAGAATCCTGAGAATTATGATGAAAATAAAGATTTTTAAGGAATTTCAGTTCTCTGACTTTCTAAGCAGTATAAGCACCCATTATTGAATGAAATAGTACCTTCTCTCATCACATCGAGCTCTTACTTCCAGAACTCCTGGGTGGCTCCATCCATTAACCCTCTGCCTTCAGCTCAGTTCGTGATCCCAGGACCCTGGGATGGAGTTCTGCATTGGGCTCCTTCCTCGGAGGAGAAAAACTGCTTCTTCCTCTGCTTTCTGCTCCCTCTGCTTGTGCTCTCTCTGTCTGATAAATAAGTAAAAAAAAATAAAAAAAAAAAAAGTTCTTACTTCCTTGCTTAAAGAATCTTCTTTTTCTCAGGAAACTTCTTACCAGAAAAAAAAAAAGTGCATTTTTCTCATGTTCTAGCACTCAAGTTCTCTTTTCCTGAATTAGTTGGGACCCAGCATGCTGTATTCCCAATTATAAAGTCAAACTTCTGAAGAGAATTTTTATATACCAATATAATTGTAGGGTCTTTCTAATTTATACCAGCAGATATATGGAAAATATTTAGGAATGGATATTGAGTGGATTTTCCCTAGGAATATAAGAACTTAATTTTAGATCAAGAGAATTCACCATTATGTTCAGGTAATAATTCTAACTATAGATCTTCCTGGACTTATAATGGGACTGCATCCGAATAAGCCCATTGTAAGTTGAAAATACAGTAAATAGAAAACACGTGTAATACACCTAATCTACTGAACATCATAGCTTAGCTTAGCCTACCTTAAACATAATCAGAATGCTTACATTAGCCTACAGTTGGGCAAATACTCTTACAATGCTATTTTACAAAAAAATATTGAATATCTTATATAATTGAATAATACACTGAAAGTGGAAAACAGAATGGTTGTATAGGTTGTTTACCCTCATGATCGGCTAACTGATGGGGGGCTACAGCTCACTGTTACTGCCAACATCATTAGAGATATTGCTAGGCTGGGAAAATATTAAAATTAAAAATTCAGAGGATAGTTCTTACTGAATGCATATAATTTTACGCCATCATAAGGTTGAGAAATTATGTCAAATCATTAAGTCAGGGACCACTTGTATTTGGCAAGGTGGTGAATTGTAGTTTAGATTTAAATTTAAAGGGGACATGATAAATGAAGTTGAATATCAGGAATGTCTTAGTAAAATTAAAAATAATTCTCCAATTCTCATGTTCTTCAGAATATCTTTGTTAATATATAATCTAAGACACAGTCACAGAAAATATGATTCATTAAAACTAGGATAAGGTTCAGAAATATACATTTTTTAGTGAGCATTGCAGACAATTCTTATATGGTAGGAGAATCGAACATTGAGATATAGACGTATAAAACCAACATTTGGAGAAAAGGATGCCTAAAAAATGTGTTTTATTGGTGATCAACCCAAATATTCTCTAATGTTCTCTTTCTCTGAGAGTGGTTAGAAGACTTTTTTTTCTTTTCTTTTTTTTTTTTTTAATTTTGTGAAATACAGTAGCGACAGGTTCTTTGAAACTTCCTTGGGATTTTTATCTATATGTTGTAAATTCTGGTTAAAGATGTTGCAGATTTAATTAGGAATGGGAGAATTCTCCATTGTCAGAGATCAAAGAGGGAACATACAGTTAGCAAGGATATAGCAGTACATTTACATACACACATAACAGGTCCAGCAGAAAAACCGGAATAGTTTCATCCACAGAGACTATTGGTTGTGGCTAATTGATAGGATCTCAAGGACCACAATAAGAAATCTATTGAAATTTTGTCTGATTTGTATAATTCAAGCCCCCCAAATAAAATCATACTTCTTTGACTCATTCTGATAAATATATAAGTATATATATAGTAATACTATATATATACTTATATATGAGTATAGTTGCTCTGTACCAAAATTCCATACCTGCACTTTCTTAAAAAAAAGAAAAAGACGTAATGAATATTATCAAAGAAAAAAATCAGTAATAACATTGTAAATTTCTTCAGTGAGTCTTCCTTGTAGTGCCAACTTCATAGGGACTTCTCACCATTTATCAAGGACATGTGCTCTGAAGAAAAGATAAAACCCAATTATTTCAGGGATTTTTCTTATTTATTTCTTAAACATTTGAACCCAGAATGACACTGAAAAATTTTAGTATCATGGAGATGTGTGGGTTCAGATAAATCAAAGAGGTTTGCAAATGCCTGCCCAATAGTTTAAGTGGGTTCTTGAGCCAGTGGCGTACTTATTATCCCAATTTATACATGTATAATTAGAACCAACATCTCAATATTGTGCAGAATTATGCAGAATCTCCATTTGCCTCCCTCCATTGCCCATGTAGTAATACCTATTATAGTAAGAAAAGCCAAGAAAAAGCCCCTGGTGCTCTGTGTACCGAGCAAAACACTGATGAGTGAAAATGCATTCCTGGGTAAGTGACAGATATTACTGTTACGATCAAATTGAAAGTTGTAGGCAGGTGATTCCTATCCTACTTAAGTGTCTAGTTGAGGAACATGACACGAGGACCTTTACAAGTATTTTATAAGGACTGGGGAATTTGGAAGTTTACAGGAAAGGTAACTGTTGAAAGTGGAGGAAACCAAGAGCCAGAGCTTTTCCTTTTTTTTTTTTTTTTTAAACCTGCATAGTGTTGTTCTCTGTTACATTGTATAGTTATAATACTCTAGACTTCCCAACCGCTACTTTATTTAACTTTTAGATGATTATTATCATTGCTGTGTTTTACTGAGGTAAATTAATCTTGGAGAAGTCTCAACTTGGAGCTGAGTATCCCATGTACCATTCATTCAGGAAAGATGTACCACCTCCGACAAATTCTGAAACTGAGAGGACAGGTGTTAAAGAATTCAAGGGGGAATTCCTGCATTTCCCTCTATCTTGGTCTTGGTTGTTGAAGAAAAATATATGGTATAAGATATACTGAATGACAGGAGAAAGATGGATTTTTTTTCATAAAAGAAGGCAAATTTGGTAATTCATCAGAGTGTCTGCCTTTTAGGAGACTACATATTCTAGATAAATGAATTATACCTATAAACTAGAGGACATGTTATATGCTTTTTCCTGTATGTTTTCCCATATAGATTTTGATATTTATTAAAATTGTGTATTAATTGGGGTACCGGGATGGCTCAGTAGGTTAAGCATCTGCATTTGGCTCAGGTCATTGTCTCTGTATCCTGGGATTGAACCCAATCAGGCCCCTGCTCAGTGGGGAGTCTGCTTCTTCCTCTCCCTCTCCCTCTCCCTCTTCCTCTGCCTCTCTCCTGTCTTGTTCTCTCTCTCAAATAAATCAATTAACAACAACAACAACAACAACGGCCCTGTCTTTTAATTTTACATCTGGAGTGTCTCTCTCCCTTTCCTTCTCTTCCCTTCTCTGTCTCTCCGGCTAAGGATAATGCAGGAAACCAAAATTTTCTGCCTAAAAACATCTGAAGGATAAGTTAATAATCTAGTAATGGGCAATAATATTAGAGATTGTTATTTTTGAGGTTTGGGAGGAGTTGGGATAGATATTATTAGAAACTAGGATAACATCTTAGCTTGATCAATTTTACAATAATTTTAATATTCTCTTCCCACCACTCCTACCTCCCAGAAACTTTCCTCCCTAGATTGGTAAACAAAGGGGACACCATGTTTTCTTACCTGGTCCAGAATGTTAAAAAGCTTACAGATTACTTCCCCTCTTAAAACAGCAGGACAGTAGCTTATACTTTCAGAATATCCCCGTATCAATTAGGGTTCTATCAAGAAATGGAACTAGTAGGAGATACATGATATGTGTTAGGATATTTATTGCAAGAAATTGGCTTACACACTCCTATGCTCTGGCAAGGCAGGTATGAAACCAGTGGGGCAGACTGTCAGGTCAGGCTGGAGCTCCCTGCATGAGATCCAGCTGCTATATATGAGTGGAATTCTTTCTTCAGGCTGCCTTCTTAGGGTTCTTAGGGTTTTTAACTGATCTGAACCAGGCCTACCCAGATTATGTAAAATAATCTCCCTTACTTAAAGCCAATTGATTATGGAGTTCAATCATAACTACAAAATACCTTTCACAGCTATACCTAGATTAGTGTTTTGTTGAGTAACTACAGACTGGCCTAACCAAGTAGACAAATAATACTCTCCCCCACAACCCCCAAGTTGAATCTTAATAACAAATACCATTACTGCACATTCCCTTATATGGCGATTTTCTTTGCCAACATTAGTTGAAAGGGTTTTGATTGATAAAAATTGAGTGTTTGGCTTTTTTCATGCTCTATTTGGCCTATTGGGTATTGGGGAGTATCTCCAGTTTATAATAATTGAATCAGAGCTCACAAATATATTTTAAAGTAGAGGAGAATATCTGGATCAGATAGTAAGCCCACAAAGGTTTATATAACAGGCTCTGAGTCATTTCTCAGATAGAAGAACCAGATAATATCCTAGCACTGGGTTTATATAACTTCCTACAATTTCATGTGTGAAAAAAAAAAAAAACTGTTACAGAAATTCATTGGAGTTATTTAAGCTTATAAAGTGGTTACTTCAAGGTTTCGGAGTTTTGCCTCACCTTTGTTCTCAGCATAAAGGAAACCAAGTACTTACATAAAAAAATACATGGTTTTCTGCATTACAGGTTTTATGTTGTGTGACTTACCCAAGTAATGATATTCTATTAACTTCTAAAGATTTCTTAACACTAATTTCTTTGTAAATTAAGTAATAATCATTTACATTGAAAGTGACTTCTCCCATTCTTTCCCTACCTAGCTGTTAAAAATGTGGCATTAGAATATAGCAATGCCAAGGTGTTCAATTTGCACCATGCTAGTGAAGCTTGGAAGTTTCATTAAAAAGTTGATGTTCTCAATGCCTCTAGCCATGGTTCTTAGAACAAGGGAGTGATTCCTGGGCTATGTTTTGTTAAAGACATTATCACTATGTTCCTTGTTAACATTAATGTTTAAATATTCTATCTGCAGAAAGTTGATGATCACAGAGAAAGGTGAAGGAAACTGAAAATATTTTTAGAATCCGTTGACGCGTTTCTATCTCCACAGTCACTTTTTCCAAACCTACAATGGTCTCTGCTGAACAAATGCCTTCTAACTCTTCTCCTGTCATCCAATAAAATGTAAATGTTATGCCAAGACTTTTCTAAAACCCTTGCAATATCTTTTTAGGGGTCTTACAATAAAGGTCAGTGTCACTAACTTAAATTTTAAAGACTTTCATGATTTGGCTTCCTTTTCCCTCTAGAGCTTTACCCTGACAATTGCCATCTATGTTCAAGCTAAATTAACCTTGTTTCAGTGTTATGCTTTCTTTATAGTAGAGGTTCACATACAGAACATAAATACCTCAGGGGCAGCCATCCAAGGTTACAAATAATTTTTGGAATTATATCACATTCTTATGTATCCTTTTCAGTAGATGTTTTAAATTTCATCTTTTTGGTGGACTTCAGGTACTGATTAAATTAAGCATAATCTTCAGCTTATGACCTACATCTTCATTAGTTCCTCAAAGCCTTCCTTCTCTTGCTTAATTCCTTCTTCCATTTTTAATCAAAACTACCCCAATATGCTGATATGCATCTTGAATCTATATTTATCCTTAATCTATATGTCTATAAGACTTTTTTCCATGCAAATTTTTTTAATTTCATATTATATCACGCTTTAAGGTAATTATCAGCTCTGCTTTGTTTGTAAGGAAGGGTTGAGTAAGTCTAGCTCTTTGGATTGCAAGAAACTTAACTTGTTCTAACTGCTGAAATCTGGGTATGTCAACAAAGGGAGAATAAATAGGAAACCTTCTCTGAGCATTGATTTTCACTTCCTACTACAATCCATAATATATTTGGTATATGTAAATTTACTCATTATAAAGTAAATAATCTTCAAGGATAAAATGGAACTTGTATAATCTGATCATTGATATATAATGTTTAGAACCCTTCATTTTATCTGCCTTCTTCAAGACCATTCTTCTACTTTCCATCTGCCTGATACTATGGACTTCAGCTCAAGCATTTGCTTTGAGGCACAGATCAAATGATATCTCTTTTACATATTATCTCTGCTCTAATTTTCCTTTGTCTTTATTTTCATATAGTAATTATCTTTCTCTCTCTCTCTCTCTCTCCCTCTCTCTCTCTCTCTCTCTCTATATATATATATATATATATATATATGTCCAATTTAGAGTGTAAGTTCCAATGAAATGGAGTAGTATGCATGACTTATTGTATTTCTATCCTTAAAGACCAATGATCTTACATTTTAATATGTGCTAAATAAATATATATTGAATGAACCAGTGAGAAAGGCATGATTGTGTGGGAAGCAGGACTTGACTTTTTTGAAGAAAAGACCAGCCTAAAAATAAGAAGATTGATTTAGTGCTCTAGCAATATCCTCTTCTGAAGCACTTGGTTACTTAAAAACC
Source organism: Nasua narica (assembly GCA_028533885.1). Classification (NCBI taxonomy): domain Eukaryota; kingdom Metazoa; phylum Chordata; class Mammalia; order Carnivora; family Procyonidae; genus Nasua; species Nasua narica. The sequence continues at coordinate 63,893,707 of CM052815.1, forward strand.
AAAATTGGAGAAAAACGGAAGATCAGGCTAATATTTTCCAAAGACATACGCATAAACAAAGGACTATTCTAAATTGTTTTTTATGTATACAAAGTTGTTTGGCAAATCTAATCACCTCTGTGATTAGAGTAGTCGAGGGGATAGATGGAGTCTTTGTCCCAATCTCACAGTGAATAAAGAGAATCTATATCCATCCTATAGTTACTTTCTTTGTCCCAGAATGTAAAGTTAGGATAGATATACCTATTAACATGCATAACCTTCAATTGGTTCTCTAATATATCAGTAGAATTCCATAGTAGAAAAGGTTCTTGGAATTGTCACCTGCTATATATCTCATGTCTCAGCTCAGCCCAATAATAGTCAAAGGCAATAATGCATCTCTGGAGGAAATGCAGAGAATACTTCTATCATTGATGTCAAAGCTGCAATGGTGATGATTATTCATATATCTCACATAACTCACTTCTGGAGCTAGTGAGAAAGTGAAATAAGATTATAAAACAACTAGATAAGGACACCTGGGTGGCTCAATGGGTTAAAGCCGCTGCCTTCAGCTCAGGTCATGATCTAAGGGTCCTGGGATCGAGCCCTGCATCAAGGCTCTCTGCTTAGCGGGGAGCCTGCTTCCCCCTCTCTCTCTGCCTACTTGTGATCTCTCTCCCTCTGTCAAATAAATAAATAAAATCTTTTAAAAAATGAAACAACTAGATAATTTTGAATTTATTAAATGGTGACACTAGTCATAGCTCTTATTCCATATCGATGTCAACAAAGTACTGATGTGTGAGCTATTAAGAAATTATTTATATTCAATGTAATCAGTAAAGACATCAAAAGCGGTTCATTTGTTTTAGATTTTATTTATTTATTTGAGAGAGAGAGAGAGTGAGAGAAAGCATTTGAGGGGAGAAGGTCAGACAAAGAAGCAGACTCCCTATGGAGCTGGGAGCCCGATGCAGGACTCAACTCTGGGATTCTGGGACTCTGTGATCATGACCTGAGCTAAAGGCAGTCAAAAGCAGTTCATTTTTATCTCTCAAGGAAAACAATATATCATGAGTGTATTAGCTCAGGATTATGCCAATTCCTATGTACTCTATCATGATATAGTCTTTAAGAAACTTGATCACTTCAATATCCCCCAGAATATCACCTTTGTCCAAAATACTGATACTACTGTGCTAGCTGAACTTGGTGAGCAGGGCATCAAAAACATCATAGATATCTTAAATACAAGAGTACCAGAATTTATGAGAAAGTTCATGGGTTTGCCACATGATTGAAAATTCTAGGAGTCCAGTTTTCTGGGCATGTTAGGAGATCTCTTAAAGTGAAAAACAAAAACAAAAAAAAAAGTGAAAAACAAGTTGCTGTTCTTTGAAACACCTATTGAGTTGAAAGAAGAATACTTAAGATTTTTTGGGTGTTAAAGGCAACACACATGCATACATACATGCATACATACATACATACATACATACAGTTTGATTCTGTATTCCATTTACCACATAGGCTATAATGCTGCCTGTTTCAGTAGTTACCAGACCAAGAAAAGGTTCCGTATCATACCCAGGCTCTGGCAAAGGCAGCCCTCTCACTTAGATCATATGAACCAACAGACTAAATTGTACTTGAACGTTCTATAGTATATGGAGATATTGTCTGAAGCCTTTAGCAAGTCATAATAAGAGAATCATAATGAAGACTCTCAAATGTTGAAATATGTCCAGGCTATACTCTGCTGACAAAAAATTTTACCTTTAGTAGTATAGTTCCTGTCTTGCTATTGGACCCATGTAGAAACAGAATTCCTGGTCATGAGACACTAAGTGATTATTAAGACCAAGATGTTCATTTTAGAAAGATGTCCTATTTGATCCACTCAATCAGAAAGCTGACATGTGAGCAAACATTCTATTATTAAAAAGAAAATTGTATGTTGTGAATGTACCCAAGAACGGTTTGAGAGCACAATAAGTCGCAGCAAATAATGGCTTGTATTCTTTTTTTTTTCTCCCCATATTTGTTTATTTTAATTTTTCATGTTACAAGATTGATTGTTCATGCATCACACCCAGTGCTCCCTGCAGTACGTGCCCCTCTCGATACCCACCACCAGGCTCACCCTCCCACCCCCTCCCCTCCAAAACCCTCAGTTTGTTGCTCAGAGTCCACAGTCTCTCCTGGTTCAACACCCCCTCCGATTTCCCCCCATTCTCCCTTCCCTTCCTTCTCACGATGCCCTCCATGATTTTCTTTATACTCCACACGTAAGTGAGACCATAAGATAATTGCCTCTCTCCGCTTGACTTATTTCACTCCGCATAATCTCTTCTAGTCCTGTCCATGTTGATACAAAAGTTGGATATTCATCCTTTCTGATGGAGGCATAATATTCCATTGTATAGATGTACCAC
>CM052815.1:63896626-63932518 GCA_028533885.1 Nasua narica
ACCGGTTTCTCAGTCTCTCGCTCTCTGAAGGTTTTTGGCCTTTTGTAGCCTTTTCACCTTTTCAGGGAGTCCAAGCAATGAATCTGCCCAGAAGCACTCAGACCTCTGAGTTGCAGGAAGCCCGAGTCTCTGCTCCCCTCTGTGTGGTTCAGAACACACACTCCCCTCCGCGAAATTTCAGCTCACAGCGCAGCCTGTTAGAGGTGGCACGCGACCCCAGCCGCCTTTCTGTGGCTCTCAAGCGCGGACTGGTAGGCCTGCTTCGGGCCTGGAAAGTCGTGATCCCAGCCGCCTTTCTGCGGCTCCGCGAGGGGCACCCCGGGAGGTCAGGCCGCTTGCCCGCGTTCTCTCCGCGGCTGGCGGGGATCGCTCGGGCTCTGCAGTGCGCCGCGAATGTCGCGGTGATATGCACACCGGGGAAAAACTGCGGCTCGTGAACCACCACAGATTCTCCAAAAAAAAGGTGTTTGCAGGTGCGAGCCAGGTCCACCGGTTGTTGCAGAGAGCGGAAATCTACAGGTTCAGGAATTGCGGACTGGATTCCCCACCAGTTCCACAGCTCCTTCCTGGGAGAGTGGGTCCAAGCGCCGCTGCCCGTGACCACCCCCTTCCACTAGTTACTCCTCTGAACTTTTTGCCCTTTTTAAGTGTTTTTAACTGGTTCTACGTTTATGCTTGCCCTCCCGCCACCGGGCACTTTCCTTTGGGGTATTACTGTCCTTGGTTAGCTTCTGGTGGCTCCCTCCCCCTTTTATTTATCCTCCGATATCAGCTCAAGTGATCCCACTTTGCTTTTACCTCTCCACTGCTGTCTTCTGCTCTCGGAGAGATCCCGGGGTTAGAAATCTTTCTCCTCAGGGTGATTTCATGGGTGCTCAGCGTGTTCTGGTAGATTTCCAGCTCACCTTTGGGGACCAGTTGCTGCAGGATCTCTTACTTCTCCACCATCTTGCCCCCTCCCCTCCAATGGCTTGTATTCTAATGGTACTTGCTCTGAATAGGTTCATAATCTCTCCCTGAACCTAAAACAGTGGGCTCATGTGAATTTTCCTATCTCCAATTAACAGAAGACACAATTATCCAAGTCTGTGACTGGTATGTAGATGGATATACATGATATTTAGAACCACAGAAAATATGCAGTTCTACACTACAACCTCATTAACAAATGACCCTGATAAGCACTGTGGAAAGGAAACTTACAGTGGGAAGATGTTGAACAGCAAATCTGGTTATTTGTTTTGTCTGGAATGAGAGATGACCTGTTCTGTAGCTGTCAGTAAGCCTCTTTCCACAGTTGTTCCTGTTCTTGGTAAACGTGCCTATGTATAATCTGGAGATAGCAGCAGGGACAAAAGTTATGCAAGAACTTAACCACATATGCTTTCCTCACCAAAGCTGATCTGGTTATGACAGCTGCTGAAAGCAACAGACCAATAGCTTGGTATGGCATCTTTTCATGTTGACCTCCTGGCAGCGTGTTCATTATATTGAATTACGTTCATCATGGAAAGGCAGTTATTTGTCTTTATAGGAATGGACAAATTAATTTGTACATATATTTGCCTTTCCCACCTGTAGATGTCTTGTCAGCATCACCTCAGAATGATGTATTAATCTGTAAGACGCCTGAAGAACACATCTCTGTCTAGAGAATGAATTTCATGCAGAAAAAAATACGGCAATGTTCTCCACTGATGACATTCACTGGTCATGCCAAGTGATAGAACTATATAGAAAGACCAGTGAATTTTCAATTACAGAGTCACTGCAAAACAACAGCTAATTATGTTGGTATGTCATCCTACAGGATTATAACATATGCCTTAAAAGAAAGGCTAATGTAGGACGACCTCTTGCAGATTTCCTAGTTTTTAAGGCTCCACAAACCAGGAAGTGAAGTTGCAAGTGAACAATTAATCTTGTAACACTGAAAAAATAAACATATTTGGGAAAAAAAATAAAAATAAAAAAATAAAAATAAAAAATATTATATGTTAGTATGTCCTTTACACCAGTAAATTTGACACCAGTAAATTTAAAATTTTATATGAAATAGGAAAATTTCTATAAAAAGCTAGCTATTAGGGTACCTGAGTGGCTCAGTTGGTTAAGCGACTGCCTTTGGGTCAGGTCATGATACTGGAGTCCCGGGTCAAGTCCCACATAGGCTCCCGGCTCCGCCGGGAGTCTGCTTCTCCCTCTGTCCTCTCCTCTCATGTGCTCTCTCACTCTCTCTCTCAAATAAAAATAAATAAATTAATTAAAAAAAAGAAAAAAAAACTAGCTATTAAAGCAAAAATCTCAATGCAACTGTATCTATTAAACAAACTGAAACTTTGATTAAAACAAAAACAAAACAAACAAAAAAAGAGTGGCCTTTCTTTCTCATAATTATACCTAATATTTTTTTAAATAATTTTTTTTTCTTTCTGTTACCACAGTCTTGAGCTTGGTGTGTTTAGATGGTGTTCAAGATAAAAGTAATTCCTCTAGGAACCACCACCAAGACTATTTTCAATTAGAAGGTGAGATTGCCCAAAGACAATTTTGCACTCTTCATGCTATTGAATTGGCATGCTTTGGGAATCACTATGCTGGCTAGGACAATTGATCTGGTCCATAACCTAGGTAAATTGGATTACAGCTACACAATGTGTCAAATAGAACAATGTCTGGAATGCAGAGAATCATTTGGGTACAACTCAGTTTTCCCATATTCAATAATACTGAGTAATGAGAAACTGCAGTAGCCTGGTGAATATAGGATCTATAAGGACTCATGGATTATAATGACAGAAGTTTGAATCATCCCTTCAGAAAAGAAAAGAGGAAAACCAAAAAACAGTGAGGGTATTGCCAGGGGAAGATAACATGTATAAAAAGGAAGCAATGATTATTGATTGAGGACTTACTATGTGCTACAAAATGGGGAATGTAGCTGCTCTGGTAGACACTAGTACTATTTGTGGCTAGTTTTTACTGATTTAACCATACCCTTTCTCTGACTGACTTATTTCGCTTAGCATAATACCCTCTAGTTCCATCCACGTGATCGCTCTGATATGAAGAATTTGAGGGGCAGGGCAGGGGGATATGGAGGGTGGGGAAGAGAAATGAAACAAGATGGGATGGAGAAGGAGACAAACCATAAGAGACTCCTAAACTCACAAAACAAACTAAGGGTTGTTGGGAGGTGGGGGGGGGGGTTATGGTTATGGACATTGGGGAGGGTATGTTCTATGGCAAATGCTGTGAAATGTGTAAGCCTGATGATTCACAGACATGTACCCTGGGGCAAATAATACATTATTTGTCAATAAAAATTTAAAAAAAAAAACATACCCTGCTATTACATGTTGCATGTAACATAATAGATGTTGCATTTTTCCTTCACTGGGAAAATGAAAGTTTCTTCATCTAAACGAATTATGAATGTTGTATTACAAATGAATGTTTGCAAAAGTGTTGGTGTACTCACAAGTTTTATGCCTTACTATTCTCCGCTCTATGCCTAGAAGTTAACCAATCTTGATAAACCTCTGTATGTGAACTCCTCTTTCCCTTCATTTCTGGGAAAGGACTAACAATAACTGAAAATATGTAAAAAAAAAAAAAAGTTTGCACAGTGGCAGTATTGTAGTCAATGAGGTTTTATCTGAGGCATGATTGTTGCTAATTAAAAATATGTAAAAAATATTGAAAATATGTAAAAAAATATATAAAAGAGATATCAAAGTACACTAAAACGCCTTTGCTCTCTCATGCTTCTCCATTGTTTGACCATAGTTTGGAGAATGGCTGTATGCCTCTGTGGCCATGACTCATGTAGGTCAGCCTCTCTTCCTTGGCTCCCACTCTTTTGGATTCTGCTTCAGCCTCTTGGCCTATGAGGCCAATGGTGATAATATCTTCTCACTGTTGATAATCCCTGTGTGCTTCATCTACTATGGATTTTCTGATCCACCCAAACTATGTGAAAAACCTCTTTATTATTTATTATTATGTATATACTTTAAGTATGCCATTGATTTATGCCAGTACCATGACAATATAAAGGTCTTTACAGGTTCTTTCTACTCTTATATTTTAAGTTTCTATAGGCAAGGTATAATTTTCATACAACGTAGATATAAAATATAATGAGGTTTTGGAAATTTATATGGGCACAATTTAATTAATTCTATGCCCCACACCATTGATTTTAAAATGTCATACTTTATAATGCTACAGCTAAATAGGGTACTCTTTTATACATATATAGTATTTAGATTTATTTTACACTGAGACATGCAAAGTAATAACCTTATAAAAAGAAATACATTTTTTAAAAGGAGGAATAATTATGTGGAACTGTAGCTAAGTTGTGAGGAGAATTTATTGTTAGTTAAAAAAAAAATAGTAACCAAAAGCCTCTAGAAAGTACAAATATGACTTTAATACCCATTAAGTCATGGTCATGCTATTTTTTTTCCCATTTTACAATAGCACATCACTGAAACTCGTTCAATCTCCCTTGTGACCTTGTGAAAGAGAGCAAACATGTTCCTTTATCACCTAAAACATTTTATTCATTGTAAAATGGGCACCATGACACTGTGGCTATTTTAAGCCTTCCATTGTTTGTCTAAAATAGATTGTGCTGGCAGAATGTATGTTCTGAAAATTGTTTGCTTGGTGTGCTCATTACTTCATGTCAACTTTCAGAATGGCAATTTCTAACAATTTCTAAACACTTTTTGCCAAACAGGTCAAGTGAATGATGCTATTTAAGTAGTTGGTGAGGTATGATCTGAAAGAATGAAAGCATTATTCTGGGTGAAGGATAGGCAGAGAGAGATGCAAAGGCTATTATGTCTCATGAGATAAGTCAGATTCCACAGAAATGGGGAGAATGGTAATTAGATGTAAGACAAGCAAATTCGCAATTCCTGTTAAGGTCAGGGTAAATTTTTCACATAAACAAGAGGTTAATTGATATAGATGGGATAAAACATGCTCAATAGGTCAAATAAACTGATTTTCATTTCCCAAGTCCTTCCGGTAGATCTAACATCCTATAAAGCAAATTTAATTATGCCTCTAATTTTCTTAAAGTTATCAGCTTTAAATAAGTTTTTTCTAGAATTTCTCATTGCCATTGGAAATAAGTTCAAACCCCACTCCTGCTCCCCCATTGTAATTACTAATATTTGTTTCCACATACCTTATCTTCTAGAACTGTAGTTCCTACTTCGATATATCTTAAATGTTCCATATTTGATAAACATGTAATATTGATTATTATTTCAAACATGCTTAGCCAAATTGTATATTATGTATAAATAAATATTTGGTTTGTAGCAGGCAAAGTTTTAGTCAAAGAGCCAAAGATAAATTAGAGTTCACTGGAATATGTGGAGATTTGGCTGTAAAAAGTTAAAAATCCCTGTGCTAGCCATAGTCAACCTACCCTGGGCACAGCATATTATATACCTTCACAACTTTTTGCCTTATTCCCCCAGTTTCCTTTGCTTCAAGTATGAGCCTATTGGCCTATTGCTCAACCTTCATACAAACTCAAGACATAGCATTTTTGGGATGTCTTAACCCCAGGCTGTTCTCTGATCTCTTAAATATTTCTTCATAGCTTCATTAGCTCAGTTATATGACTATGTTATGATTAATCTGTTTAGGCCCTAGTAAGTGAACTGCTTCAGAGTAGGATTGAAATTAATGTCTGTAGTCTTGGCACCTAAAAAATAGCTTATATTCTTGTGAGTGCTCAAAATTGTTTGTTTAAGGTATAATCAGTGTAAACTGGCACCAGAATGCCTATAGAGGTATACTTCAAGATAAAGGCAGAAGCACACTAAAAATCTCAAAGTAAAAAAAAAAAAAAATCTCAAAGTAAACTTGGATTCCAGGTTAAAATATTTTTATACATTGGTGTCTTACATATGTCCTGCCCTGTATTCAGATGTTTCTATAGGAGACAATTGTCAAATTAAGGTCAGCAGTTGTAATTATGTGCCATTTTTGAAAAGGATGAAGGAGAGAAGTTAGAAGGCTGGGATTGGAGTTCCAACCCTGCCATTATCTGTCTGGGTGACCTTGGGAAGAATAATTTCAAGAAAAACAAATTTCTAGTAACAAGTGCGTTAATACCATCATCGATAATAATTTTAATAGATGGGATGAAATTTGTACCACATGACTGTGCCAGGCATATAAACTACCTAAACATTATTTGACTTTAAAATAAATTGTATTTCTTATGAAACATGGTATACAAAATACCTTAATCTTTTGCATGCTTTCTCCAAAACCTCCATGGAGTGTAAAGGAACAATTTTATTAAAAATGTAGACACCCTAGGGAAAAGTTGAGATAATATCAGTGAGATAATGTCAGTTGATAAATGACATTAAAATTTTGGAAAATGGTGACCATTGGCTAATGTAGCATAGGAGAGAAAGCTGAAATCTATCAGCTGACAGAGTTAGGAGCTAATAACAAGCAAATTTATTTATACTACAAATTCACAGAGGGTCTTAGGAAATGGGGACACCATTTCAATGAAGGCAAGTATCATGGGTAAGAATCAAAGTAGGAAGAATGCTTTGAACTATTTAAAAAGCACTTAGATCATTTTCTGTTCAAATCCCCTTCTTTACTTTGCACAATAGGTGACTACTTTCCTCTAGGAAGGTAGGAAATAATCTATGGAATCTTAAAACTAATGAGTTTTAAGTACTACTGAACAGTTAAGAGGGCCTGAGGGTAAGTTCAGATATTAAAACAGGAGAATTAGATGAACATCTCCTTGTTAAATTTTGAGACCACATCCTGCTTTTCTCACTCAGCTTAAAAAATCCTGAAAGCCAGACTTATACTATCATTAGGAAGAATTATGTGATCCAAGACAAAACAAAAACAACAACAAGAACAAACCCAAAATACTTGATAAATGGTGCTAAATACCAAATGAAGCAACGTGGTGTTCACCATGTAAGTAAAACACATTCATATTTTAATCTTTCTCATACCACATATATTCCAAACAATTTTAGTTCGATCTTAAATAGGAACAAACAGCTAACACATTTGAGAAAAATCATCTAAATTTAAAGATAGACACTAAGACAAATATGTCTATTTAAGTAGAGCAAAATGAAACACTCTGAGGAGGGACAATTGGAAGAAAACTTCAATAAACACAACTTCATTGTAACTATAGTAACCAAGAGAAGTCATGACACCATGGCATATAAGAACCAGAATGCTCTAGTTTTTAAAATAGAACATTCAGAGAATTAAAATGTAGGTATTAAAGATTGAAAAACTAAACTTTAGTGAAATAAAATGTTATTTAAAAGCTCATTTGGGAAAGTTGAGGTTATGACCCAAAAGGTAAAAGAACGATACAGAATAAAGAAAAACTAGTGAATAGTGCAAAGTAAATTAGAGAAAGTAGGAGTTTCAAAATATGACAATAGGTAAAACGAATCAGGGTATATTATCAAAGATATTATAAAAAATTACAGTAAACCTTCCCTGAATAGAAGTGACATGGGTGAGACACCAGATTGAAAGGACCAACCACTGAGGGCTGTTCCCCCATATTACCCGAACAAAGCGTATCGTTATACAATTTTTGAACTCTCAAAGAGACATTTTTGAGGGGAATATCTATATCTATCTGTTATCTATCTCTCCTAAAGTCACCATAAAGAGCTGGTAAGCAGAATGACAGAGCAGTATTTCCCAGCTCAAAATTCCACACCAAGACAAACTATTTCAGTGCAAGGTAAAATGAAAATGCTTTCAGTTATACAAAACTTATACATTTAACCTTCATGCACATTTTTAAGAAGATTTATTGAGATATACTCCACCAGAATAAGAGAGTATAAATTAAGAGAGGTGCATAATTCAACAAATAAAGATTCCAATATTCAAGAGACTCAAAGGGAAATACCAGGACTATGACTATGTAGTAGTTTAGAAAGTTTCCAACAGAGACCGATTCAGGAAGATGGAGAGCTTTAAAAAATTATAGTCAACACCAACCTGGTGGAGGCCAGGGAAGTGTTTCTGTATGAGGACAGGGCAAGAAGTCTCATAAATATAAGATCATTTATGATCTTTTATAGAGGGAGCTCAATAAATAATGTCTAAAATTGTGAAATCGAGAAATAGTGGCACTTTTAATTATAAATAGAGTCTCTCCGAGATATGTGGGATACAGGATAACAACACTTTGATGGTGCCCTTTTTTAACAAAATGTGTGAAAAAGTTCATGGGCCCATGTAAAATATCGGGATTTGATTTATTGCTGATGTAAGAGATATTTACATTTGGTAAGTGTCACAGTGTCCATGCATCATTTCTTCCTGTTCAGGTCCAAGAACTACAGCATTGTGATCTTTATTGTCAAAAGTGCCATTCCTGGCTAATTCCATATGTGCCTACCTCAATAAGAAAAAAAGATAGTGATACTCATAATGCATTTTCTTAAGATTCTTCTGTCTGTATTGAAACAATATAGGTCTTGCTCTACAGTTTCCTAATTCCACTCACTTAATGCTGGTTACACAATTGCTTTCTTTGAACATTGGTTTCCAATAACTCTGAAAAGCTGCTAGTGCATTGTGTTGATAATGATCACAAATGCAATTTTATCCAGAGTACACAAGAGTATGTGAATGAAGATTAGTTTTCTGGTTTTGTTGAATTTACAACTCAGAATTTTATAATGTAAATATACAACAACACTTAACAATTATGTCTTCTCTGGAAAACTTTAGACTGTTCCTAGGATATCGTCACACCTCTTCTCTCCAATACCATCAGCAGAAGGGTGTTGGGTGGATGGAGAAGAGTAGCCCCATTCATCAAAGGACTGTCTGTCTCTTGTCTAGCACAGCTGAAGTCTGACGCTGGAGCATGCTATCTCTTCATCCATGAGAAGGGCCTATTGGCATTATGGAGCAACATCTTAAAAATCCTTGGAGGAGATGGCAGAACACTCCTGCAGCGCTACCTGACAGTGGACAGTGTCAGTGGCAAGGGGCATCCAGGGTAAAGAATTCCTGCCATCATAACCAATACCACATACCCCACATTTGGTACTGTAGACCTGAAGTAGTGGGATAATTGGAACATAGATGGGAGAAATCCACTGCATAGGCTTACATAAGCAAGTCTTGGTTAGGGATCAACAATGGTGAGTTGGTAATCCAGAGTCTGAACTTGCCCTGTGTCTGACATAAATGAAACATTCACCCCAACCAGCAAGCCATCACCATCTTGACAGTTCAGTCTTGCAAGTTCTGAAGAAAAAAATATTTGCATTGTCCAGCAGGAGTGATCTGATGTCAGGCCACTTTCCTGAAACTAGATCAGCTTGCCTGGTCTAAGGGTGGCAGTGGTCTGAAACGTGAGGATAAGAGCAAAAAAAGCCACTAAAGAGTTGAAATATTGAACTGATTTATTCTTAGAGAAGGGCTAAAGAGGAAGAAGGTAGTTAAGAGATAATTTTTCATAATTTTTCACAGCTTTACTATATACACAAATATATACAAAATTTTTTGCATATATACAAAAATATATATACAAAAACATAGGTATATACATATATATATATACACTATAGTATTCCTTTTGTTATATGGATCTATTACTTAAAAAATAAAAAATATAAATATATGAAAACAGCTCATTTTTATTTTTTCCCAGTTCTAAACTGCTATATTTAACCCAGCTTCTAGAGAGCTAAATGCATTGTAAATTTTTAGAAGAAAAACCAACCACTTCTAATTTATATTTAAATTGGCACATTCATATATTTCATGATTTGTCTCTCAGAAACTTGTAAGTCAGTGACCAATAAAGCATGAAATAAAGAGGAGAAAGTTTAGTATTATTTGAAGTATAGAATTGTGAAGACTAGTTTTGGGCCCAGACTGTAACTCCAAGTTTGCTCATCTGTGGTGTTCTCCCTTCCAGGCCCTGTCTTACCCTAGGCAACTTTGCTTGCTGTCAATTTAGCACTACTAATGAGGACACTGATAACAGCTTAAGAAATGTTCCAGTCCCTTGGGTATTTTTATTATAATAAGGAGTGTCTTATTAGACAAAACCATTTTAAACCCAAAAGAAATAATATGAAACGGGGACTAATTTTGTTGTTGGCAGTAGGGTTGATATGTTAAGACCTAAAAACTCTCCATCTACTCACAAGTTTTGCTTTGTAGTTGCCTGTGTATTTTGATGCTGATCCTCATTATACACATCTTTGAGAAAAGGGTCAGAATTCTAAGGTAAAAATCATGCCACACGAGTAACACAAGATTTTTTTTAACACAAGATATTTTAATTTGTATTTACTTTCTTTCTTCTTCTTCTTCTTTTTATTATTTCTGGTCTATATTTACTTTCATAGGCTATAGTGCAGCTAAAGATGTGAGAAATATTTTGACTATGCATACATTGTCACTTATTTCATGGAACCATACAAGGCACCCCCTTCCATGTTAGCCCTCACTGAATAAACCTGTGTAAGAATAGATCATAGTTTCTTGGCTATGTCTAAGTAAAACTTAACTGTATAAGTAATGTGTGCATCCACACTCAGACACACATATAGTAACATTTTATTAGCTTTGTAGTGTTAAAGATAGGATTGTTCTTTATATGGAATTAAATTTTATCTTATATCAGAAATAATTTGTGTTCTTATAAAGCTATTTCCAAACCATATCACAATTCTTAATCTTCTAAAACACTAAGTCAAACTTTTAAAATACTTCAGTGACACACACTTATTTAATACATGAGTTGACATAATGTGCTATAATTGATACTTTCTGGTTCTTATCCACTTACTAATACTCAAAGTGATCCAGAGAACTAGTTTTCATAACTCTTTTTTCTCATTGCTAGGCTATCCAATGTCACTTTGCACTTCTGTCAGTATGTTATTTCTAGCTACTATTTTTAAAAATTATTTTTTGCATCATTGAATACATAGTAAATGCTCAGTAACTTTTGCTGAATTAAAATACATTTCACTCTGATCCTAGAAAATTTTATTGCAAAGAAATAATGGACTGTTTTCTACTGATCACAAATCATTCGTTTTTTTTTCTTTTATCATGCCAGCTACTTAACATTACTTAATTTGAACTATTTTAAAAGTTTCAATTACTGAAGGTTAAAGTCCTTGTAATAAAAATTCAGTTAGTTTTGGTTAGTCTGAGAGTCCAAGTATTCACTACTATTTGGTTTCCTTTCCTGTGAGTAGCTGGAGTGCTGTCATGCAAAGGGCTGACTGTTGAAGGGGCTGACAGCATTTATGAGGGGATTTGAAGCTCTCCCTGCGTAATCCACAGGATGAGCTCTTGTCTTGTAATTGCTGTGACTCTGAAGAACTTCTGGCTCATAAGGATCATATGTCTGAAGCCATGTCAGTTGGTAGTTAACATTGATCTTTTCATTTCCTTCTGCTGTCATCACAGCCCCTCCTTTCAAAGTAAATTATCTTTGAATGTCTATTTTAATGACTATTTCCCACCCCCTCAAGGTGCTATGCAATTTCACTTAGAAATTAGAAAACTGGAAGGCAGAAGACCATTTTAAAGATAGTTTATTGCATGGCCTCATTTTTAAAGGGCCCTGAAATCCTGGTCTCAAAGCAATCAAGGCAGTCATGGTTGACTTTATGGTTACCCTAGGCATAACTCTTTGATGTATTGAAGATTATTTTTATCAAATTGATATCTGCTGTTTCAATGATACAAAATGGACATTTTAGGCTTGTATTCAAAATGGAAATGGGATTTTATTACATTGAAAATAAGGGCCAGGAACAGTAATGGCCACATTAATGACTTTGAATAATCTCTAGTTATAGTTCTAAAATAATAGCTCTGGGAATATTTGCCATCATAGCAAAATACTGTTTTACCAGTAAAAATGATGACATCAACCTTATCTTGAATGGCTATTTTAAAAAGCTAGTGATAGACTAAGGACTTGCAATGGTTTGACTCTGCATGTCAGCTAGAGGAATTCCTCATATACATTTGTAATGGATGCTTCTCTCTCTAGTCTTAAACTCTGAGAGACTATATCCTATTAATAGTTTATCTCCAGAATCCAGCCAGTTCCCTATAATACTGCACATAGTATTGTTTAACTGAGCAGACATGTTCATTTGAATGCTAACATACAGTCCAGTTTCCTCTGATAAAAAAAAAAAAACTCAACTGGTTCAGTTAGAGTATTGTTTAATGAATTTTTCTTAACTTCTTTTTCCTGAGGCAGTTTTGATTAAACTGATATATACTATTTTAAATGCTAATTTTACATGAATTAATTTTTACTAAGGGACCATCTCTTCCCATAAAATACAGAACTACAAAGCTTAAAACCTACTCATGAAAATTATATATCCAGGGATAGACCAGCAAAAATGCCTGTGACTAAACTGAAATTCAATCAGATTGTTTTTTGTCTGGAATCTGAAAAAGAAATCCAGAGGATGAGGAATAATTGATTGCAATTGGGAACAAAACAAAACAAAAAAGATACACATGAAAAATGGAAAAAAAAATATTGAGTCCTGGAATAAATTCTGTTGCAAAAGGCATGACTAGAAAACCTAGATACTCAAGCCGCTTAGTATTCTGAATAACCTTTGAGGAGGCTCATAGCATTTATAAATCTCTGGAAAATTTTCAAGTCTCTGGGGAACTCAAATTAGCTACTGTTCCTGGGATCCCTATGAAATGTGATTGGCTGGTTTCTCCAAGTTCTCGTGAGGACAGAGAAATGATCGAAATTCCTGCTTAAATTTATGTAGAATTTTCCGTAATTTGGAGTTTACCAGTAAGTCTATTCCCCGGTTTTAAAAGAAAAGAAGGAAGATGTCTGAAAAAAAAATGACCTTCTTTCCTTTTTTAACAATAGTTTTAGTCAGATATAGGTCACATACCATAAAATTCACCTACTTAAAGTGTACAACTCAATGTTTTTAATTGTTCAGTATATTCAGAGGTATGTAACCATTACCACAATCAATTTTAAAACATTTTCATCATCCCCTAAAAAACATCTTACTCTTCAGTGGTCACCTACTATTTCTCCTGTTCTTTCTAACTACTGTCCACCCCTAATCTATTTTCTATCTCCATAGATTTGCCTATCATGGACATTTCATATAAAATGAATTACATGCCATATGGTCATTTTTTACTGGCTTTTTTCCCTTATCATGTTTTCAAAGATTATCCATGTTGTGGCTTGTGTCAATTCTTTTATTGAAAAAATAATTTCTATGCATATATAGACTGTATTTGTTTATCCATTTATTAGTTAATATATATTTGGGTTGTTGATGTTTTTTGGCTTTTAAGAATAATGGTGCTATGAACATTCGTGTACAAGCTTTTGTGAACATGTTTTCCTTTCTTTTGGAAGTGGGGCAATAACTATATTTAAACATCTGAGAAACTGTCAGAAAGTGACTATACCATTTTACATTCTCATTAGCAGCATTTGAGAATTCCAATTTCTCCACATCCCTGCCAATATTTGTCATTATCTGTCCTTTTATATAGACATCCTACTGTGTATGAAGTGGTATCTCATTGTGTCTGTTATTTGCATTTTCCTAATGGCTAATGATATTGAGCATGTTTTCATATGCTTATTGGCCGTTTGTATATCTTCTTTGTAGAAATGTCTTTAATCACTCCATTGACCATTTTTTAATTAGGTAATTTGTAACTTTATTATTGAGCTGTAAATGTTCTTAGGTATTTTAGATATAAGTCTTCTATAAATATAAATTTACAAATAATTTTTACCATTCTTTAGTTTGTTTTTTTTTAAGATTTTGAAGCACAAATATTTTTCATGTTGATGAAATTTATTCACTTTCACTCTCCATCTCTCCCTCCCTCTCTTCCTCTCCTTTCCTACCCTCCTTTATACATATAAAATTTAGGCAAGAATATATATTGTTGCCTGAATTTTTGATGTCATAGCTAAGAAACCATTGTCTAGCCCAAGATCATGAGCATTTATGTTTTTTTCCTAAGAGTTTTATAGTTTAAGCTCTTATTTAGGATTTTGACCTACTGAATTAATCTTTATATATGGTGTAAAATATGGGCCCAACTTTATTCTCTTGCATGTAGATATCCAGTTGAACTAGCACTATTTGTTGAAAAGATTGCTCTTATCCATTTGACCTGTTTACCACTCTTGTCAAAAATCAATTCACTATAAATGTTTGGATTTATTTGGAGACTCTCAAATCTATTCCATTGATGTCTATCCTTTTGCTAGTATCTTATATCTGGATACCTGTTAGCTACAGTTAGATTTGTAGTAAGTTTTGAATAAGGAAGTATCAATCCTATAATCTTGTTCTTTTTCAAGATTATTTTGGCAATTTGAGTCTCTTGAATTTCCATATAAATTATAGAATTAGCTTATTAATATCTGCAAAATAAGAGCTTGGGATTCCAACAGGAATTGTATTAAATCTGGAGATTAATAAGGGGACTATTGCCATCTTGACATTAATTAAGTCATCCAATACATGAACATGAAGCCTATTCAATTATTTAGATTTTTATTAATTTTTCAATAGTTTTATAATTTTCAGAGTTATTATTTTGAAATTCTCTTACTATATCTATTCCTAAATATTTTATTACTTTTGTTACTACTATAAATAAAATTGTTTTCTTAATCTCATATTTGGATTATTCCCTGTTATTGTGTAGAAATATAAATTTTTTGCATATTTATCTTATATGCTACAACCTTGCCAAAACTGTTTACTAGTTCTAATAGTTTTATGGTATATTTTCTTAGTTTTTATGTGCAAGATCATGTCCTTAGGAAAGATAGTTTTATTTTTTTGTTCCAATCTGGATGCCATTTGTTTCTTTCTTGCCCTGTTGCCCTTTCTAGAATCTCCTATATAACGCTAAATAGAAGCAGTGAGAGAGACCATCCTTGCCTTGTTGCCGATCTTAAGGAGAAAACATGAAGTTTTTCACCATTAAGTATCTGCTATCCATTGTTTTTTGCTAGATGATCTTAATCAGGTTGAAAAAGTTAGCCTATATTCATACTTTGTTGAGTTTTCATCATGAAAACTTGGTTTGGGTTTTGTTAAATGTTTTTTTGTGTGTGTATTTATTGCATTGGTTTTTAATTTTTTAAATCTCATTGATGTGTTATATTATGCCAATTGATCTTCATGTGGTAAACCAACATTGCATACCTGAGATAAATCTCACTTGGTCATAGTGTCTAAACTTATATATTATGGAATTTGACATGCTAATTTTTATTCGGGAATTTTGCCTCAATGTTCATAGAATACATTGGTCTGCACTTATCTTTTCTTGTCATGTGTTTGTCTGGTTTCATGTCATGGTAATACTGGCCTTGGGGGAAAAATTGGGAAGTGTTCCAACTTCTATTTTTTTTGGTAGAGTTTGTGAATAAATAGTATTAATTCTTTAATTATTTAGTAGAAATCACCAGGGAAGTCATCTGAGACTGGGCTTTGGAATTTCTTTGTGGGTAGTTAATTTTTTTTTCTAATTACTAATTCAATCCCTTTATATGTTATAAATCTATTTTTAATTTCCTTGTAGTCAGTGCTATTAGTTTATGTCTAAGAATTTGTCCGTTTTATCCAAATTATCTAATATATTGGCATAAAATTATCAATTGTATTCCCTGATATATATTTTTTAAATTTTTGTAAGGTTGATAGTAATGCCCTCTCTTTCATTCCTGATTTTAGTAATTTGAGTCTTCTTTCTTATTTTCTTCTTTAGTATAGCTCAAGATATGTATATTTTGTTTGTCTTCTCAATGAATCAATTCTTAGTTTTGTTTCTATTCTCTGTTATTCTATTCTTTATTAATTTCCAATGTAGTCTTTATTTTTCACTTTCTTCTTCTTACTTTGAGTTGAGGGTTTTCTTTCAGTGACTTGAGGTAAAATGTTGGATTATTGATTTGAGATTTTCCTTTTTTAAATATAAGTATTTACAGATATAGTTTTCTGATTAAGTACTACATTAGCTGCATCTAGTAAGCTTTGATATGATATGTCTTCATTTAATTTATCTCAAAATTTTTCTAATATCTTTCCAATTCCTTTTGTGATCTATTGGTTATTTATGAGAATGTTTAATTTTTACATATTTGTGAATTTACCAATTTCTTTCTGTGATTGACTTCTAATTTCCCTTGACTGTGGTTGAAGAATACGCCTTGTATAATACTAGTTATTTTAATTAATTATGGATTATTTTGTGACTAGCACGCATTCTTCTCTGGGAAATATTCCATTTGTTCCAGAAAAACATTTGCAGTATATTGTTGTTAGGTGGATTTGTCTGTAGTTGTCTGTTAGATCTCATTGGCTTATAATGTTGTCCAATTCTTCTTCTCCTTGTTGATTCTTACAATTAGTAATTGTTTTCTCACTTATTTTAGTGACTCATTGGATTAGTTTAGTAAAGTCCATTTGCCTTGCAGTGTGAACGGTCTGATGAAATTTTACCTCAAAAGTGCATAGCCTTAAGCATGTTCATAGTTATTCTAGGATGACAGTGGTTTCAACAGGGCTGTCTTTGATTGTCTTTGTCACTGATTATACCCAGTTGCTGACAGGGTGCTCTATTACTTTCAACAATTCCCTGGGGCATATATTGCTCTACAGTCTGATCCAATTGAGTTCAAGACCCTGTTCATGCGCAGTATTTGAGAACAGCATTTGAGGTCTTCTAGTGTCTCTTTCCCATCCTCTCTCTCTGGTAAAGTAACTTTCCTTTATTAGTACTTGTTGTTCTGATGAAGTTACCACCGCTGAATTGCTTATCATCAAAACCTCCATTATTTTTGAGAGCCTTGTTTCAAATAGTTTTCTTTTAGTAGACCTTTAGAACTCTGTTCTTAAGATTTTCCTTTGCACCTGGACAAAATTTCTGAGCCAAACTCCTATTGTGGGAGTTGAGGATTGTGGCCCACTTTTCTCTTAGTGACCCTTGCTTTAGAAGAACAGTCCTGAGCAGTTGGTTCACTCCCAGTTTTGTAGGTATGTCTCTCCTGGTGTGGCATCTTCTTCCTACAAATGAGTTGTGGTGAAAGCTATTGGTTCTCCTACTATTCTCAGAATGCTATGCCTGAAGTAGATCTTTCCCCTAATGAGTAAAGCTCAAGGAAGAGGGTCCTTGACTTTTTAGCTGCACTTGCCTGAAGTGTAACCTCTGCAAAGTGGCTAGGGGAGAGATAAGAAATTCTGATGACCTGCCTCTTCCAAGAAGATACTATACCCCTGTGATGGGAACTGGAAGTATATTTGTGTTCTTGGCTCACCTACTGGGAAGGGAGCTTCCATCACACTAAGCTGGAAGTGGCAAAGAAGGTAGCAGGTCTTGGTTCAAATGCTATATTCTCACTGTCCTTAGTGACTTTTAGTAGATTTTCTTAAGTAAATATTTTATTATATTTATTTATTTTTAAAGATTTTATTTATTTATTTGAAAGAGAGAGAGAACACAAGTAGAGAGGTGGGCGGAGAGAGAGAGGGGGAAGGAAGCTCCCCCCTGAGTAGAAAGCCCGATGTGGGGCTCCATCCCAGGACCCTGAGATCATGACCTGAGCCGAAGGAAGAGGCTTTAACTCATTGAGCCACCCAGGTGCCCCAAGTAAATATTTTATAATTTACTGCATGCCCTTAGGAAATTCCAGAGATACTAATTAAAAAATATATGTATATATTTACCAGTTCTGCTTGTTTCACTGGGGAATGGCCCACCGTGATCCTCAGAATGCTATTTTAGAGTAGAACTCCTTTATGTTTATTTTTATGATTTATAAAGTATCTATAGATATGCCATGGATTATTTGACAGGCAGATTTCGAGGATAGTATACATTATGGGATATTATTGCTTACTTATTTATATGCATTATTTAGTTTTTGGTATATTGTACAGGAAGGTTATGATATCTTGACTGAATGAAATTTTTGAGTGGCTGAGATAGTAATAAGAGGCAATGTAGATGATGAATTACTGAACTCTACATCAGAAACTATATGTTGGCTAACTGTATTTAAATAAATAAAGAGGCAGTGTAGAACATGCACACATATATTAGACATGTACATATGAAGATAATCTTACACAGAATAGAGACACACCAACATATATGAGTGTGTGCACATGCACAGACACACACTGAGTTATGTTAATTTAACTAAATACTTCAGATTTTAAATTCAGAAGGATTTATTTTATTTTTTAAATATTAATTTTATTACTATCTATAAAAGGAGGACAATAAAAAATAACTAAGATATATATCTCAAGGAAAAGCACACTAAACACTATGAAAGTCTTATCTTACCACAGTAATAATAAGCAATTTCAAATGAATCAGAAGGATTTATTTTATATATAAACATTTAGTCCAATGTAGACCAATTGATATTAATAATAAAAATTACTTAATTTTTGAATCCTTACCAGGTATAATTATTGTTGCTTCTATTTTATAAGTGTGCAATATACATTTTAGTATCTATTGTTGTATTGTTGTCTAAATAGTTAATTTATTCTTTCTTTTGGTAATAGACTCAGAGAGCAATGGGACTCAATTCAGGTCAAAGGCTTCTGGTTTTTTTGTTTTAAACTGGCATAAATGGTAAGGCTCTTTCCAACTCTAATCTTAAAGTTGGTATAATGTGATTCTGGAGTTTGGTAAATGGCCTGTGATTCTGGCCATTTGGTAAATTGATGTGAGAAAATTAAATTTTTGTATGGAAGAGATAGAGATGAGACAATCAAGAGGCAGCTAATATCATTCATGTCCCAAGTTCTAGGATATAACCAAACCCATGCCTGCATTTACCCTTCTGAAAGATAATAATTTATTCAGTTTTTGCTTCAGTAAATTCGAGATGGGTTTGATGACTTTGGATTAAGGGTCATGAATCATTAATATGTATATTGAATGCTCATAAATTATCCAGCCTTCAAACATCAAGTTTCCTTTTAATTCACAAATAAAAGAAACCTGAACTATAATTTTTGATGCATTTACAAAACAGGTTTGTTCATATGAGGCTACTTTCTTTTCTGTAATGAATGTCTGCATGTTTCACAAATCTATTCAGTTTGTCATCCCATGGGTAGTGAGAATTCATCTTGTAATTCATTTACCCAGTCTACTGCTAATACCACCTTAACCTCTTTCCCCAAATGTGGCATAGTTACTATAGTCACTATTCTTTAATTCACCAGATGTATTCAACAATACTCTGTAATGTTTACACAAATCCTTCTAGAGTCTTGGGGTAACATGAATAAATTGCCATGTGGAAAGAAAGAAAAAACCCTAGGTGAGGGGTGCCTGGGTGGCTAAGTGGGTTAAAACCTCTGCCTTTGGATCAGGCCCTGATCTCAGGGTCCTGGGATAGGGTCCTGGAATCGAGCCCCGCATCACGCTCTCTGCTCAGCGGGGAGCCTTCTTCCCCCTCTCTCTCTGCCTGCCTCTCTGCCAACTTGTGATTTCTCTCTCTCTCTCTCTCTTCTCTCTCTTTCTCTGTTAAATAAATAAATAAAATCTTAAAAAAAAAAAAAAGCCTAGGTGGGCGCCTGGGTGGCTCAGTTGGTTGAGCGACTGCCTTCGGCTCAGGTCATGATCCCGGAGTCCCGGGATCGAGTCCCATATCGGACTCCCGGCTCTGCGGGAAGTCTGCTTCTCCCTCTGACCTTCTCTCCTCTCATTCTCAGTCTCTTGCTCTCTAATAAATAAATAAAAAATCTTTAAAAAAAAAAAGCATACGGGGGGAAAAAACTTGTTTTTATTAAAAAATGTACAAAGCAAGTCAACAGGAAAGCAATATTCTCAATAAATTTAAGGAAAAATGAACCAGAGATTTTATATCAAGCAAACTGTCCTTCAAGTATGAAAGACACAGACGTAAGCTTGCTACCATCAAGAACTCCAGAGCATACTATACATGTGCACTGTACCCAAGAATTCCACCAGAATGTGAGTGTCACCTAACCCTCATCTGGGGAAACTGAAAAAGAAAAAAAAGACTATTTGATCATTTATTATTTTAAATTATAGAGCCAAGACTCAATCAAAGGTGGTAACATAGATAAAAAAAAAAATTTGTAAACATTATATTGTCTGACAAATAGAAAAAAATGCTATTAAAAATAATCAGAAGGGGGCCCCTGGGTGGCGCAGTTGGTTGAGCAATTGCCTTTGGCTCAGGTCATGATCCCGAAGTCCCGGGATCGAGTCCCATATCGGGCTCCCAGCTCCATGGGGAGTCCGCTTCTCACTCTGACCTTCTCCCCTCTTATGCTCTCTCTCACTCTCTCTCTTTCCTAATAAATAAATAAATAAAATCTTTAAAAAAAATAATCAGAAGGGAATGAAAAAGTGAAAGATATTTAAATTACTGTCTGCTGGATAGGTAATATGTAGGAATCGAAGAATACCATTATAGGGGCGCCTGGGTGGCTCAGTGGGTTAAAGCCTCTATCTTCAGCTCGGGTCATGATCTCAGGGTCCTGGGATCAAGCCCCACATCAGGCTCTCTGCTCAGTGGGGATCCTGCTTCCCCCTCTCTCTCTGCCTGCCTCTCTGCCTACTTGTGATCTCTGTCAAATAAATAAAATCTTAAAAAAAAAGAATACCATTATATATTGGCAGACAAAAGATTAAAAGGTTAAAGCTGATGTAAATACACATATAACCACTAATACCAACATATCTACTCAACCAAAATTAAAAAAACAACAACAACATGGTATGTATCAAAGAAAATACACAGTAAAATCCTGGAAATTTGGGGGGGATTTGCTCTTCCTGCCTTTAACTGTTTTGTGTTGTAGGATTAAACAAATGAATACACAAATAATGAATCATGGAACACTACATCAAAAACTAATGATGTACTGTATGGTGACTAACATAATAAAAAATTAAAAGAAAAAAGAATTAAAAGTTAAAAAAATAAATGAATATATGGATTGAAATTTTGGGGAGCTGCATTTTTTTTTAATTTTTAATTTTTATCTTAGAGAGAGAGGGAGAGAGAGAGAATGGGGGGAAGGGCAGAGTGAGAGAGAATCTCAAGTACACTGCCTCCTGAGTGTGGTGCTGGACCTAGGGCTCAGTCTCAGGACCCTGAGATCATGACTGGAGCCAAAATCAAGATTCCAGCACTTAACCAACTGACCCACTCAGGTGCCCCGGGGACTGCAATTTTAAAAAGCTACACATAGATTATGAACTTATAGTTTGTGAGTTCCTGTGGAACATGATGAAGATGAAAGATGAAAGCAATTTTTTAAAGAAGAAATTTTCTTAAGTATTCAGTGATACCAAGATTTCATTTGAGAGAGCTGAGAAGTGACCATTGAGTTTTGTAATGAAAGATCATTCAGTGGAATGATTGATTTGATGAAACTAGATTTCATGGGAAGTGAATAATTAGAGATGATAATTGGACGGTTGGCTTTAAAAAAATTGACAGTGAGGAAAAATAGAAAGCTTGTAAGTTGATGCTGAGGTTTTTTCTTTATTTTGAATGATGGTTCATGCCATTGTTTCTAGTACATATACTTCTTTCAATACTAATGCCTTTTTAGTAGTTATTATATTTTATAACTATTGAGCACCTAAATGTGTGAAGTATAGAATACTTCAGAAGATCTCTTTCTCATTGGATTCAGAATACATATTTTAATATCAGGTCCTCCATTACTCTAGTTTTCTATCCAGTATTCTTTAAGTAAGTAAGGGTTTTACTAATTTCAATCTTTTTGTGGTTACGCTAAAATAATCGGTCTTTAATAAAGACATAGAGATTCAGAATTATAAAATGAAAATAAATCATACATTTTGAAGGCAGAAATAACATTAAGAAATCTATAAAACAGGTATTATGGTGTAAAGAATAGTTTCTGTATTTGGAGTCAAATGTCTGTGTTGGTGGCTGGTCCGAGTGCAGTGGTGTTTACAATTAATTGATCAAATGTCTGTGTTGGAATCCTGTGTGACATTGGTCAAAATACTAAAGTATTTTTCACAGAATATTTTTATTTCAATTTAGAATATAGATTTAGATTTCAATATGGAATATAGATTTCACAGAATCTATTTTTCACAGAAAAAAAGTATTTCACAGAATGCTTTTCTAATTTGTTAGGGGAAACATATGAAATAAGTTCTTTGAAAGTAATTTTGAAAATCTAAAGCCTTACGAGATACTAAGATTAGCATAATACTCAAAGTCTAAAGTGACTTTGTCAGAAGTAATGTATATATAAGTATAGTTACTATATTCTAAAGTTTTGAAAAACATAGAGAAGGCAGGATTTAATATAGAGAAATAAACTAAAAGGAAATGGAATTGAAACACATAAAGTCCTCTTGTAAAAACAAAATACAATCTGTTATGGAATGCTAAAATATAGATTTCAAATTTTATTATAATAACTGCATCAGTAGTTGACAAAATCAAATTCATTAAATTAGAAAACCTGTAGCATGCTATGCAGGTATATCATTCAAAGTTGGGTCACTTTTCTCCGTATTTACTGCCTCTTCATTCGGGTCCTTCCTGTGTCCTGATTGCACTGTTATTGTAAGTCCTTATTTCAGTTTCCTCCCCAAATCTTTAAGCAAACATATGAGAATTTCTCATTACTTTTTTTCTCTTCTTTTTTTTTTTTAAGATTTTACTTATTTATTTGTAGTAGGCAGAGAGGCAGGCAGAGAGAGAAGGGGAAGCAGGCAGAGAGCCCGATGAGATGCGGGACTCATCCCAGGACCCTGAGATCATGTTCCTGAACCAAAGGCAGAGGCCTCAACCACTGGAGGCACCCAGGTGGCCTGAGGATTTCTCATTTCTCCTTTAAAATATCTTCAACTGCATGTTGCCTACATATTTTTAAATTAACATAATGTATTATTTTTTTCAGGGGTACAGGTCTGTGATTCATCAGTCTTACACAATTCACAGCATTCACCATAGCACATATCCTCCCTAATGTCCATCACAGAGTCACCTCATCCTTCCTACCCCCTTCCCTCCAGCAACCCTCAGTTTGTTTCCTGAGATTAAGAGTGACTCATAGTTTGTCTCTCTGTCTGGTTTTGTCTTGTTTAATTTTTCCCTTTCTTCCCCTATGATCCTCTGTCTTGTTTCTCAAATTCCTCATATCAGTAAGATCATATGATAATTGTCTTTCTCTGACTAATTTTGCTTAACATAATACCATCTAGTATAATCCACGTCATTGCAAATGGCAAGATTTCAGGTGTTGGGTTTTGGGTTTTTTTGGCCTATATTTTAAAACGTAAAAAAAAAAAAATCCTTTTCTGGCACATAAAATCCAGCCAGAAAATATTCCTTGTCAATGTTTTCCATGTATCTAACTTCCTTTCTAACTTTTTACTTTTACATAGGTACACATTAATGTTATTGCTGTTGTTTTAGTCTGCAATTTTGAGTCTTTTTATATGCCACTGTAAGTATCTAGAATGTCTTCCTCCCTTTTCTTCTCCTGGAAAACTCCTACTCACTCTTTCAGATACAGTTCAAGAGCCAGTTCTCTCCAACTCCACAATGCTTCTGTTCTCTGTTAATAATTACTATAATCACACTTCCAGAGTTGTGTTGTAGTATCTGTTTAAATGATTTGGTTTCTCACTAAATTGTGATTTCCTTCACGAGAGATGACATTTGGCTCGTGACTTGTGTTTAACACCTAAAACATAATTGATGGATGAATGAAAGAACAGAAGAAAGAATGGGAATATGATAGGCTAAGGACCGAGGATTTAGTCCCATTCCCAATTCAGTTCTCTTATTTTTACATCTCTTTTTAGCTGTTACTAACATATTCTCTACCTTTACTTCCTGTTCTTCACTAATCAAGGCAACTATACTTTGTGCATCTGCCATGCAGTAGTAATTCAATTAATTTCATCTTTATCCTTATCAGGTGGAATCTAAGGAAAACCTGGAACTCTACAGCAATCGTCTGAGAATAATCCACACAGTGTTTTTCATGGAATATTCAGAAATGATACTATTTGTTATTGACATTTGCTTTCTTTTCCCTCATTTATATGCAGTTAAAAAATAAGTGTTCTTATTTGTAATGTGCACTTATAAACTCTCATCAACTTAGTAAAAATATTATCTAGATAGTGTGAAATCTACCTGAATATAATTCCAAGCTTCCTCTATTCGAGCATGGCCACTTTCACAAACTATACTCCCTGGAGAACACTATCTTAATAGGATTTAGTTATAACTATTACCTACCTACAAATCCCACTCCCCCAAATAGCTAGTGCTTTTAAATAAATGAGAAAGAATTTTATTTTAAAATAATTTTTGTCATTCTTGTTTACTTTAGTTCCTGGGTTTAGGGTCAATGCTTAAATCTACATATATCCCAGGCTCCTACAAATTTAGGGCCAATCTGGCAACATGAAAAAAATAAAGAAAGAAAAGAAAGAAGTTTCCTGCCTGCAAGCTAGTGCAGTCAAAATGTTAACAAGAATCCCTGATTCAATAAATAAGAGTTTCCTTACCAGCAGTAAAATTTCTAGAAACTCCTGCTGTGTAAGCTAGAAGGCTTCAGGCTGAGCTCTTTTTTTAGAGGCAAGTTGCCCTTAGATAAATTACACTGATGACTAAGTAAAACCCAGGTAATGTGAGACTGGAGTATAGCTAACATTCTTCACGTCATGCACCATTATCAGACTCAATGAAGCAAACCTTTGGAGATCAAAGAATAAACCTTGTCCTCACTGCTTTTTGCTGTGTTGAAAATTTTAACTGCTGGTTAGTCTATTTTTAACTTATTTAAATGGAGCCAACTGTTTCCTAGCTCAGAGGGTGCTGAGCTGAAAAACACTGCTTGGTTTGCATGGTCTGTTCATCTAAGGACTGAATGCCCTAGATTTTCTAGGGCAGACTCTGCTTTTAGGACTTAACAGGTTTATGACCTGGTTTATATTCGTTGATTTCAATGGAAAAAACTTGAAATCAATCTTGTCAGAGAGGGAAGTCATATTAGGTGATACCAGACTAAAAAGCTTAAATGAGAATTAGAAATTCAAGCCAATATGATATGTCATAAACAGCTATACTAGATATGATAAATACATATGATAAAAATTTAACAAAATTAATAAATTAGACAATAGTGCCTATTCTGGATTAATTATGGAGTTGTAATGATATTAAGATGTAATTGGGCTAAAAGATTGATTTGCTACTTTGGCCAACTATCCATCCTTAGAGGGTCTAAATCCTGTGTAAGGTATCAAAATTTGCCTGCGGTCTAATCCCTTACTTAGAATCAATATCTGTAAAACATGTGACCAGTTTTCAGAGTGGTGCCAGGCACAGGGCAGTCTCTCAATAAATATACAGGGAATAATTAAGTAAATAAATGCTAGTTTTATGAGCACTGGATCCAAGAAGGCAGGATATCAATGTAAAACTATCACCTCTAAAGTACATGGAATACATAAACTTGCTCTCAAAAAACAAAACCAAAAACCAATCCAACCCTAATGTTAAATTGGGAGACTAATTGGATATTTATTAAATGGCAATAAGTAATTCAGGATAGTGGCTAAAGGCATTTTTAACATAAATTCTAAATTATTCAATGACTCTTTAAAATCCTATCATATCTACTGTATTGCTTATTAATCTTTATCGCACTACTCAATGTTACTTTCTCACAATTACTTTGATGAAATCGCTATCTCTGCCAGGCTAACTTCTCCATTTCTGAGTAGGCCTCTGCTTTCCTTCCTTTTCCTCACTGCTCACCTGTTTCCTCTACTCAGAATACTTTTCTGCTATCTAGCAGTTTTAATCTTTTGTGTTTTCCTAGAATCAACTCAGTCCCAGATTCTTTCATGAATCTTTTTTCTTTCATTTCCAGATCTCAGAGGTCATTCTGAATTCCAGTATTATTCTTTTGGACTAATATTTATGTGTCCTTAACATATATTATCTTTTTTTAACTTCTGTTTTTGAAAGTTCATACTGTAATAATTCAGATGATATTTATGTGTATGTTTATTTCTCTTCTTCAATAAATATTTTGCTTTTCTCTTTTAAAATGTTAACATTTCTCAAGATGCTTTATACATAATCTCAACATTAAAATACTGAAAACTTGTTATAATTATGTAATTCTGTATTTAATTGCAACTTCTTTAAACAGAAATCTCTTCTGAAGACTGTGTAGAAAAAGTTAGACTCAGCGTCCTGAAAGCATCCTAACTGTGAAATTTGCTCAGGTATAAAATAAGCTCTCAAAGGAGCTTAAGGGAGCTCCTTTGTGAAGGCTTCTTTCAAATGTTTCAGGTAAACAGTTCAAAAGTGCCTATTAGGGAGCAATTCTGCTTTGCTAGGCTAATGACCTAATAGAAGAATAATGTTCTGTCAGTTTGAACACAGCCTACTGTCCTAGAGTCTGAAGGTAGGGATTATCTGTCTGTTTTACCACTGGATCCCTAGAGGTTAACAAAGTGCTTTGAACATACTAGATGCTCAATAAATATGTGCTGACCAATTAAATTGTCTTTTTTTTTTTACCCATCATTTATTCATTGGAATACTTAAATTAGAGTGTTAATAATGAGTAGGTTTTTTTTTCTTTTTAATTCAGTTAAATAGGTTTTTACTAGGTCATAGGTACAAGATTCTGTGCTAGAAAAAAGTCTTAATTTTATTGAAATTTTAGTAATACTTGCTTTTCTTTTATTCATTGAACTAGCATTTAATAAGGTTCATTCAATACACAGCATTGTGCTAGGAAATGTATATATAAAGTGAAAATTAAGGCATGATCTATAAGTAAGATTAGGGCTCCAGAATAAACAAAATCCAACAGAGAATTATTCCATAATTAATTACAATAGATAATACTTATTATTATTAAAATCATTAAGGTAGTTCCTTGAGTGTGGAGGACCAAGAGATACCAGGAGGTGGGGAAGGAAAACCTCCTTAAGGGAGGATATTGAATTTGTAACTTGAAAATGAGGCATAATTAAGTAAAGATATAAGGGAAGTATCTTCTAGGAATAACGGGGAATTATGTTATATAGTCATCCTATAGTAAGAAAGAATTTGGTATGTTGAAAAAAAGGAAAGGAGAGAAATGTGGTTAAAGTTTTAAGAGCAGCAAGGCTGGTACCAGGTAATATTGGAAATATAGTCATTTTTTGGTCATTTTTACTTTATGCAAAGAACCACTGCAAATTTGGGGCAATGTGATGAAGTGATCAGAGTTACATTTGGAAAAAAAATACGTACTAGATGGAGAGTGAATGTGAAGGGATGATGGTGTTGCTTTTATATTCTGATGGCAAATAATAATAATAGCTTCTATCAGGATCTTGACAGTACAGAGAAGGGAGAATTTAGGGTGCTTAGTGGGTTGTGTATTTAAAAGTTGAAGGAGAAAGAGGTCTAAGATGAGTCTGAAATTCTGCATTAATTTTAAAAGGAATACATGTGCATATTGCGCTAAAGCCTCCTAATGTTCATGAATACAAATGTTCTCTCTCTTGGAATATACTAACTGAATCATAGAGTATGGACGTATTCAGTTTTCTGGGGTGACACCATTTTCACTTCTAAATGGTCACACCACTATTAATTTTAAACAACGTTTTTGAAAGTTCTCGTAATGCCAAATTCTTGGCAACATTTAGTACTACAAACAGTTTACTTTTACTTTTCTGGTGGAATAGATTTAAAGTAGTATGTCAAAGCGATCTTAATTTGAATTTCCCTATTATTAAAGAGGTTAGGGGCGCCTGGGTGGCTCAGTGGGTTAAAGCCTCTCCCTTAGGCTCAGGTCATGATCTCAGTGTCCTAGGATGGAGCCCTGCATCAGGCTCTCTGCTCAGCAGGGAGCCTGCTTCCCCCTCTCTCTCTCTGCCTGCCTCTCTGCCTACTTGTGATCTCTCTCTGTCAAATAAATAAACAAAATCTTAAAAAAAAAAAAGAGAGAGAGATTATAGGGCACCTGGGTGGCTCCGTAGCTTAAGCATCTGACTCTTGGTTTTGGCTCAGGTCATGATCTCAGGGTTGTGAGATGGAGCCCCACTTCAGGCTTCAGGCTCAGCAGGGAGTCTGCTTGAGATTCTCCCTCCCTTTTGCTCTGCCCCTTCCCTCTGTACTCATTCTGTCTCTCTCTGTCTCTCTCTATTTTAGATAAATAAATCTAAAAAAGGTTATGTGCCATTTAATATTTTTATTAATCATATTTTGTATAGATTAGTCATTTCTCTATTTGCAGTTAATACCCATTTTCTGATTTGTCTTTTCATGTTTTTATGCTATCTTCTAATCAACAAAAGTTTATTATATATACACGAATTTATCAATCTATCAATCTCATTTTTGCTTAGTATTCTGTGTTTTAATAAATGCTACCTTAATCAACATCATATTCTGTCATGTCTTCTAAAAGTTTTAAAGTTTTCCCTTTATATTTAAATAGTATGCATAGAAGTATTTTCTGTATATAATGTAAATTAGTGATTCAATTTTATTTTTCCTACTAATGATTAGTTCTCTAAGCACAATGTATCAAATCCATTGATCTATAACAGTACTGTCAAATATCAGATTACTATCTAGGAATGACTCTTTTTCTGTCTTCTCTATCTTGTTCCATTCTTGTTTTACAAATATTACACAGATTTATTTAATATGATTCTATAGTAAGTCTTGATATTTGGTAGGATAAATGCCCACATCTTATTCTTTAGAGGTGTCTTGGCTGTTCTTAGCTCATGGAATTTTCCGTGAAAATTTAGAATAAACTTCCTAATTCTTTAAGAATTCCATTTGGATTCTGATTGGAGTTGCATTTAATCTAAGGATGAGTTTTCAAATGACAACCTTAGAGTCTTTCTGTCTATTATTAAACTGTAACTCTTAATTTACTTAGGGGCATTTTTCTCATAAAAGATCTTACATATATATAGATCTATTCATGAGTATCTTGTTATTTTTTGTAATTATGTTGTTGCTGTTATTAATATTTTTATTTTTTTAACTGTCCAGTCTTATATGAAAAGATGTAATTGCTTTTTGCATAATGTTCTTAATCCAGATATTTAATAAAATTCAATTTTATGAATATTCCCTAGATTCTTATGTGATTTCAATGTACACAGTCATATCAGTTGTGACAGTTATAGTTCTGTTTCTTCCATTACTATCCTTACTGAATGTTTTTATTTTCCAAGTCTTGCATCACTTATTTGAATACCTAAAACATAGTGTAAAAGAGGAGTGGTAGTTAGTATCAAATAGTTAAAACATAGAAAGTAAAAAGAAAAACATTTTCAATTATAAGAAAAATAAGATACATAGGAATAAATCTTTTTCTTGTTTAAGACAATTCTGTATTTCTTGTAGTAGGAAAAATGTTCCCCCAAAACATAACCATGTCCTAATCCATGAAACCTATGACTGTTACTTTATATGGTGAAAAAATGTCCTTTGTTGATGTGATTAAGTAAAAGGTTTTGAGATGGGGAAATAATCCCAATGTGAGCCAATAATCACCAATGTGAGTTCTAAATGCAATTACAAACGTCCTTAGAAAAGAGAGACTGATTTAAGGAATAGATGAGAAGACATTGTGACCAAAAAGGCAGAGATAGGAATGACTCAGTCATAAGTCAAGGAATGCCAGGAGCCATAAGAAGCTAGAAGAGGTAAGGAACAGATACTCCCTTAATGTCGCTGGAGACAGCATCCTCTTGCTAACACCATGATTTCAGCCTAGTAATAGTAGTTTCAGACTTCTAACCTCCATAATTGAGAGAAAACAAATGTTGTTTTTGTTGTTTAAACAACAACAACAACAAACAAATGTTTTAAACAACCCAGTTTATGGTAACTTCTTATAATAGTCATAGGAATCTTAATTTCTTAGTTCTCATTTCTTATTCTTATTTAGAATAATGATTGTTGAAAGTTTTAATTAGATAACCTATATAAGTTTAAGAATGTAGGGACTATTATTAGTGTGCTAAAGTTTTTATAATGAATGGGTGATTAATTAAATAAAATAATTTCTGCATTAGTTATTTTTCTTTTTATTGATTAATAGTACATATTACTGACACATACCCAAATATTCTTCTAAGATAAATTATGTTTATTTTCCTGATATAAACTCAACTTGAGCATGATGCATAATCTCTTCAATACATTACTTGATGTGATTTGCTAATATTTATTTAGACTTTTTGCATTTATATTTATGAGTAAGATTGACCTAAAATACTTCTTTCTTGCACTGTACCTATCTGGTTTTAGTATACAAGACATACAAGCTTGAAAATTAGAGATTTGTTAGAGATTATTGTCATTTTTGGTCTCCGGAAGAGTTTGTATAGTAAAGAAAAATCAGCTTCCAGGCCAGTTTTAAATTATATCCAAGAAAAGTGATATCAATGTCCAAAACATAATTTTGATAGCACTGAACTTAATAGTGTGTGCATGGGTGTGTGTGTTTGATTGTACTACAGGTAGATTATAATTTTATTCCATTTAAATTAGGGCTAAATGTGAATGTAACTCCTTTACCAAACACATGACTTCACCTGATTTCCTTATAACATGATGACTGGACTCAGACAGTCTACTGATACTTGCTATGACCTCTGGGCATATAAACTAATACTTGTTTGGGGTATTATCTTTATGAAATATTTCATCCAATTGTAGTCATGGGGGGATAGTCTCGCATAATGTAAGAGCACTGACTTTAAAGGCTGACTGACTGGGTTTAGATTTCAGATATTCATATTACTGTGTGACTTTGCATAATTCACTTCATTGAGACTCAGTTTTCTCATTTATAAAACAGAGATAATAATCCTAGTTAGTTCTTCATATGTTTGTTGTAAGGCTTGAGTGATTGAAAACATATAAAAATTATTTTTTGAATCTAGGGAGGATTTTATAAGCATTAGTGACTAATATTTTTATAAAGTTTTACATCATTTTCTTCTAAAAATATTAAAATATTTCATATTAGTTATCCTGCTCAGTGTCAAAACCTTGTGTACATGGTGGGTAACTTCTCATTTGATGTTTGGAATGATTGGATTTTATTTATTTATTTATTTTTAAATATTTTATTTATTTATTTGACAGAGAGGAGACAGATCACAAGTAGGCAGAGAGGCAGGCAGACAGAGAGAGGGGGATGCAGGCTCCCCGCTGAGCAGAGGGCCCAATATGGGGCTCGATCCCAGAACCCTGAGATCATGACATGAGCCGAAGGCAGAGGCTTTAACCCACTGAGCCACCCAGGCACCCGTGGAATGATTGAATTTTCGAAGTTTGTGATGTGATTGTAGAGAAACTAGTCTGAGAGAGGCAAAATGCTAATTAGAAGCCAGATATTACTCCAAGGTGTGGGTTTTTCTATCTTACACTCCACCTATGGTATTAAATTTAAAAAGGAAGGAAATTGGTGTGCCTGGGTAGCTCAGTGGTTTAAGGCCTCTGCCTTAGGCTCAGGTCATGATCTCAGGGTCTTGGGATCGAGGCCTGCATCTGGCTCTCTGCTCTGTAGGGAGCCTGCTTCCCTCTCTCTCTCTTTGCCACTTGTGATCTCTCTCTCTCTCTTTCAAATAAATAAATAATATCTTTAAAAATAAATAAATAAAATAAAATAAAATGGCGAATTAAAAAAAGGGAAGGAAATTGCATTTAATGTGTTATTTCCTTTTGATCCATATGTTTTCTCAGATTCTGTCTTGAAATCAGTGTACTTTAGAAATCGCTGATGATTAATACTGTGCTAAATTATGTATCCTTTATTTTAAAGGTTTAAATAGAATAAATTAAATTATAGACAGAAAAATGTGGTATAATGTTTTTCTTATAAGAGACTTCTCATTTCAGTTCCTCATCTTTATTTGCTTGTTAAATACATTTTTATAGCATGTAGCATGGACCTAAGACTTACTTCTCTTACAATTATCAGATAATTTCCCATGAATTATTAATGTGTCTCTAACTTTAATATATGGATTATCTCCTGATGTGATATAACTATATATCTACCTTGTAAATCATAGATAATAATTTCATAACTCTATACTTGTGCATTAAATAATAATGAGTACCAACACATTCATCTAAAAGAAAGATGGGTGAGGATTCCAACACTTTAAGCACAGTCTATCACTTTTTTTTCCAAATGGAATGTTACTTTTTTGGTCAATCAGGGCACATCTGGCAAAAAATATTTTTATTGCATATAAGTATCTCAGTCTCCTCTCAAACTAAACTGGCTGATGCTCCATATCTAAAATTGGATATGTACAAACTAACTTGCCAAGAAAGTAGGAAATACACACACACACACACACACACACACACTCACACACATATATATGATGTGGCATCTGAAAAAATAATGTAAATCTTATGAGCTCTTTGTTACATGATTAGTTTTAAAAATGCCTATGTAAAATCTTATGCCAAATAGAACAAACAAAATTCCCTCAACTCACTGTGATTGAAAATAATCCTCAAATATTTTATAGCCTTTAGATTTTACTCATGTAAGCTTTTTGTGAGTTATGGGATGACTTGATTTTTTTCCCCAAGATAAGAATGAAAGAAGGAAGAGAGGAAGAAGGAAGAAATAAGGGGGAAAATATTAGTTTCTGTGGTGATTTATTTCCCCTTCAAAGCACAGAACACACATGAAAGTAGATAAATAAATTATTTTAGGTTTTTGCTAGTCAAATAGAAAATAATAATAAGGGGTGCCTGGGTGGTTCAGTGGATTAAAGCCTCTGTCTTTGGCTCAGGTCATGATCTCAGGGTCCTGGAATCCAGCCCCACATTGGGCTCTCTGCTCACCTGGGAGCCTGCTTCCCCCTCTCCCTCTGCCTGCCTGTCTGCCTACTTGTGATCTCTCTTTCTCTTGGTCAAATAAATGAATAAAACCTTAAAAAATGAAAATAATAACAACATAGTCAACTGGACTAAGATTTTGATGCTAATTTCTCTATTTCAGATAGAAAGCACAGTTATAAAAACAGCACATTAGCAACAAAATAACATTAGTGAACTGACAGAGTTATCTGAAGACTACAGGAGATTATATAGAGTTCTTAGCATAGTGCTGATATTTAATTTGTCATTAATAAATGCAGGTGTTATTAATTATAATATTATTGTTAATAATAAAATAATATTGGTAGTAGAAGGAGGCTCTTGAGGGCTTTTTATCAAGATGTTTAAAAAACCAAAGATGTAATAATTGGGAGGAAATTTTCCTGAGAGGTATGTTGGTTTTAGAGAAAGTGCAGAACTTTCCCTAACCAATCAGTAAGAAGATTATTAATTAATGTTTACCTCTGAGAAGACTTACAACCTACTTTCAAAAATTAGATAAATGTACTTGAGAAGAGAAAATAAATTTTAGAAGATGATAATATATGCCTGCTACTACTAGATTTCAGAACTTCCGGTAATACAAACTGTCAAAGAAAACCAGAGCTGGACAATAATTAAAGTGGTAAAACAGATTTTATTCAGGACTTAGAATATGAGGAAAGAAACCTCAGTATACCACTGGGCTCAATTCTGAATATGAAGAAAAGTAAAGATTTATAGTCAGGGAGTGTGTGGCGGGGTAGTCAGTGAATGAAGAAGTACTAAGAGGTAATTCTTTACTATAGTGACCTCACAGAATTCTTGCTGAAGTCAAACAGGGTAGTCAGTTTCACCTGGTGTGGGGATGATGAGGAATTTGGTCAGATATCAGGGGTTATTAGATACTGAGGGTGAGTAATTTGCTAAACTAACTTT
The DNA here is from genome assembly GCA_028533885.1 of Nasua narica. NCBI lineage: Eukaryota > Metazoa > Chordata > Mammalia > Carnivora > Procyonidae > Nasua > Nasua narica. Next base: position 63,930,591 of record CM052815.1, read on the forward strand.
AGCAAGATTCTTTCTAAAATGGAACTAAGAAGTTAAAAAACTCCAGACCCAGCTGGGGAGAAGATTCAGAAGAGTCTGACTAAAATTTGGTCAAGGAGAGACCCTTTGTCAATGCTACTTATCAGTTTTTAGGTTTTTTTAAATTGGATTAACACAGCTAGAAGAAAAAATTCCTGAAGAAATTAGACTTAGGCTGAACCATAATTGGCTGACCAGAGTTACATCTGAAGAGAGGTGATTTTAAGAATAGTTATGAATAACACTATTAGAAATTAAAAACATCTGGATAGGTAATAATGGAAGCTGCTATAACATGAGAGGAGGATAATAAGGAGTGGCAGATGAAAGTATGAGACTGGCTAGAATTAGATTAACCAAGAGTTGATAACTGGAGTATATTTCATTGGACGCTCATAGAGCTGTTTGTTTTGAACTACACTTTGGTATTATTATTAGTCCAATATAGTAAATTTTATTGAAATTAATACTTCTAGCAAACTTTATTTTTTAAGCATAATGTTCAGGACACTTTTCTTATATCACATGGTTTCATCATTAAAAAGACATCCAGGAGAAATTATTGCCTGATTAATGTTCCAAGAATGATAGTTCTCTTGTATATTTAATTCTATTTGATGGATTACAAATTTTATAATGACTGTTTCTATGTTGACAGAATTGCCAAATTTTATTTGCACAGACATTGCCAGTGTATAGTGAAACAGAAGTACAGATAGTGAAGACAGAGCATCAGTTCTTACAGTGGCTTTTGGATCCTTTCGCCAATAACAGAACACTGAGATAGAGAAGAAGCCTCTCAGCAGCTCAGGCCCAAGGGAACAAATAGAAATAAAAGGAAGAAGAAAGATGATGATGCCTGTAAAATGCTATAGGAATTACTCATCCCTGCTCTCACCCCCAAGTCTTTGCAACACACACACACACACACACACACACAGGCACATTTATGCACGCCTGCACCATACACACTAGGGAGCCATCAGGATGAATTTACTTGCTGTGAGGCATAAAAAGTATATTCTATTCGTTGTTTTCTCTGACAATTTTTCCAGTCTGGTTGGATGCCAGTTATGAAGGTAAAATAAAAGCATGTACAAAGTTTAAGATGGAAGAAAGTGCAGAGAATATTTGGGAATAGAGTATAAAAAGTTACTTTGATTCAAGCACAAGGTTAATTTAGAGTAGAAGTAAACAGTGAGTCTAGATAAAATGTTTAGGAACAGATGCAAAAGTTAGGAACAGATGTTGGAAGGTTCTGACTATAACACAAAAGTTTAATTTTATTCTCTAACTTAATAGAAAACTGTTTTAGACATTTTGTCTAGTGCACTAATGTTATGATAATGGTATTGCAAGAAGATTAATTTGGTAGTGTAACTTTAGTTTATTCTAACAATTATTTTTTTGAAGATTTTATTTATTTATTTGACAGACAGAGATCACAAGTAGGCAGAGAGGCAGGCGAGAGAGAGAGGAGGAAGCAGGCTCCCTGCTGAGCAGAGAGCCCTGATGCGGGACTACATCCCAGGACCCTGAGACCATGACCTGAGCCCAAGGCAGAGGTTTTAACCCACTGAGCCACCCAGGCGCCCCATATTCTAACAATTATTTATTGGGTACTTATTATTTGCAAGATAGTGTATTCAGTGTTTCAGGTGATATAAATTGACTTCATGTTTGAGAGTTTACAGGACATGTTTAATAGCTACTATGTAACAGGCATTGTGCTAAGTGCTCAGAATCAAATCAGAGGAAATGGAAGGATAGGAAGTGAAGACCACAAATAATAATGTAACATGTTTGATTTGATAAATTTCTCACAAACAACACATAATGAAATGCTACAGCAATTTAAAATAGAAAAGGTGGGGCACCTGAGTGGCTCAGTGGGTTAAAGCCTCTGCCTT
>CM052815.1:63933018-63948571 GCA_028533885.1 Nasua narica
TGAAGAGATTATCCTTTCCCCACTTAGTATTTTGACTCTCTTGTCATATTGGTTGACTGTATATACAAAGGTGTAATTATGGCCTCTCCATTCTGTTCCACTGGCCTGTGTCTATTTTTTGTGTCAGTACCATCCTGCTTTTATTATAACATATCAAAATTTAAAAGTATTTTTTTAAAGATTTTATTTATTTGTTTGACGGAAAAAGAGAGAGAGAGAGAGATCACAAGTAGGCAAAGAGAGAGAGGGGGAAGCAGGCTTCTTGCTGAGCAGAGAACCCGATGTGGGGCTCAAACCCAGGACCCTGAGATCATGACCTGAGCTGAAGGCAGAGGCTTTAACCCATTGAGTCACCCAGTCGCCCCATATCAAAACTTATGGGAAGCAGCAAAAGCAATTCCAAAAGGAGAGTTTATAGGAATAAATTCATATGTTAAGCAATAGAGATATTTCAAATAGTCTAATCTCATACTTCAAGAACTAGAAAAAGAAGAACAAATTTGGCCTAAAGTCAGCAGAAGAAAGAGTAATAAAGATCATACTGGAAATAAGTGAAATAGAGACCAGAGAAATATAAGAAAAATGATCAGCAAAACTAAGAGTTGGTTGTTTGTTTGTTTGTTTAAAGATTTTATTTATTTGACACACACACAGAGAAAGAGAGCACAAGCTGGGGGAGCAGCAGGCAGAGGGAGAGGGAGAAGCAGAAGCAGACTTCCTGCTGAGCAGAGTCTGACCTGGGGCTCTATCCCAGGGTCCTGGGATCATGACCTGAGCTGAAAGCAGACGCCTAACTGACTGAGCCAACCAGGCACCCCAAGAGTTGGTTCTCTGAAAAAAAATAAACAAAATTGACAACTTTAGCTAGACTAAGAAAAAAAATAGGAGACAAAATTATAAATAAAAGAGATGTTACAACTGATACTACAGAAATACTCAAGATCAGAAGAGATTACTATGCACAGTTTTAGGCCAGCACATTAGATAATCTAGAAGAAATTGATGGATTTCTAGAAACACACAATCTACCAAGATTGAATCATAAAGAAATAGAAGATCTGAACAGACTAATGATGAATAAAGAAATTGAGTCAGTAACCAAGAAATTCCCAGGACAGAAACTCTAAGAACAGATGGCTTCACTGGCAAATTCAATTAAACATTTAAATAACAAACATTTAAACAAGAACTAACACCTGTTTTTCTCAAGCTCTTCTAAAAAAAATGAGGAAGGAACACTTCCAAACTCATTCTACCAGGCCAGAATTACTCTGATACTAAAGCTAGAGAAGTACACCACAAGGAAAGAAAACTATAGACCAGTATTCCTAATGAATATAGATGCAAAATTTCTGAACATAATATTAGCAAATTGAATTCAGGAACACATTGAAGGGATGATACATACTGACTAAGTGGAATTTGTCCGTGGGATGCAAGGATGTTTCAAAATATGAAAATCAATAAATGTAATACATCACATTAATAGAATGAAAGATGACAATGACATAATCATTGTGATAGATGCAAAGAAAGCAATTGACAAAATATAATAAGTTTTGATGATAAAAATTGACAGAATGGGTATAGAAGAAACATACCTCAACATCATAAAGGCCAGACACAACAAACCCATGGCTAATATTATACTCAACTCAAGTTTTTCTTTAAGATCGGGAACAAGACAAGGATTCACTTTCTCATCACTCTTTTTCAATGTAGTACTGGAGATCCTAGTCAGAGTAGTAAGACAAGTAAAAAAATAAATAAAAGGCATACAAACATGGGAGTAAACTTTTCACTATTTGCAGATGACATGATTTTGGATCTAGAAAATCCCAAACACTCAACTAAAAAACTATTGGAACTAATCAACAAATTCAGTAAATTTGCAGGATACAAAATCAACATAGAGAAATCAGCTGTGACTCCATGCACTAACAAAATACCCCATTCACAATAGCATCAAAACAAAAGAATGCTGAGGAATAAATTTAACCAAGTAAGTGAAAGAAAGATCAGTACAATAAATACTACCAGACTTTGCTGAAAGAAATTGAAGAAGACATAAACAAGTAAAAAGACATATTATTTTCATAGATCAGAAGAATTAAGTGTTAAAATATCTATATTACCCAAATCCATCTATAAATTTAATACAATCCCAATCAAAATACCAATGACATTCTTCATGGGGGAATGGGGGGAAAATCCTAAAATTTGTATGGAATCACAAAAGACACTGAATAGTCAAAGCAATCCTGAAGAGAAAGAACAAAGCCAGAAGTATCACACTGTTTTATTTCAATCTGTACTACAAACCTATAGTAACAAAAACAGTATTGCACTGCTATATTTCTTACCACACATCCTTGTCTATTATCCTCCAGTTCAGTTTATTCCTAGCTCTTGATTAACCAACCAGGTTATATTTTACTGCACAGGAATTCATATGTATCTATACTTCAGCTACTTGTCTCCATAAAATGGATGACTATATTGTTCCTGGCTCTGCTTACATTAGTGAGCTTTACATTTCTCCTGAGTGGCACAGTAATGCAGTGCAATTTTCTACAGGTAGAACCATCTACCTGTCAATTGTCAATTGTCAATTAGGCTCACAATTTTTCCCTCTTTTTTTAAATATTTTATTTATTTATTTGAGAGAGAAAGAGAGAGAGAGAACATGAGAGGGGAGAGGGTCAGAGGGAGAAACAGACTCCCCATGGAGCTGGGAGCCCAATGAGGGACTCCATCCTGGGACTACTGTATCATGACCTGAGCCAAAGGCAGTTACTCAACCAACTGAGCCACCAAGGAGCCCACAATTCTTCCTTCTTGTAAAGATGGTTGACTGGATCATTATATGAGACGACAGGTATGAATTGAGGAAGAGGAGTTAGAGAGATGTAGGGGATGTGGCTATTTGACCTTTCATGTGACTAACTCATGCCTTTTTAACATGCTTTAGCTATAGTTCAGATGTGTCGCTTAAATCATAAAATGATAGTAGTCATGCACATAATTGCGACAACTTAAGAAGAGCAGCTTCAGTCACAATTTGATTCATTGTCAGAGTTTTGTCTCTATTAGACACATGAGCTGATTTTCAAACATTGAGTTTTCTGCTGTAGAACCTATGGTATTATTCCATAACCAAGGGATCCTTCCTATAAGAGTATAGCCATGGATACCTCTTGCATTTTTGGATCTGTTAGTTTACATGCTCACAGGCAAGGCAGCTTTCATGATAACCTGAAACTGTTGAAAAATTTGCCCTTTCTCTGGCAAGTACTAAACTTCTGAATCATCTTAAAATATGTCAAATGAGTATTCCCCATTATATTAATCAGTGTTCCCCAGAGAAACAGAATCAATAGGAGATTGTATATCTTATAAAAATATCTATATGAATATACAGTTGTCTGGATATAGATATGTAGATATATATATATATAATTGGTTCAGACCATTGTATATTATTTAATATTTTATTATATGTACATTGTTCATGTCATATATCTATATAAATATCTAAATATATAGATATAGATATAATTCTCTCTATATTTAATTATGTATATACATATATATGTGTGTGTATATTTATATATACACACACATATATATATTTAGCATCTCTTTCTTACTTACCTCTTCTACCCAATTTCTTATACCTCTTATTTAGGTCTTACTTCCACTGTGACGCATATTGGCAAGCATAATTTTACATATATATAAATTGGAAAGATAATTATATATATAAATATCTAAATATATAGATATAATTCTATCTATAATTATATATAATTGGTTCACACAATTATAAAGACTGAGATGTCCCACAATTTGTCATCTGTAAGCTAGAGAACAGGAAAGCTGGTAGTGTAATTCAGTCCAAGTTCAAACTGAGAATTGTTGGACAATAGTATCAATGTCTCAGAATCCAAAGGCCCAAGAAACAGAAGTACTGATGTCCCAGGGAAAGAAGACACAGATGTCTCAGTTCAAGCCATGAGAACATATACACACTTTCTCTGCCTCTTTGTTCTAGTAAGGTCCCCAACAGATTGAACAAAGCCCACCCACAGTGGTGAGGGTCATCTTTTTGATGATAATCAAAAGTATAATCTCCTCTGGATATACCTCACAGTGTTATGGAGGGGTTGGAGTTGGGGATATGAATAGTCAGAGCACAGATAATTTTTAGGACAGTGAAAATATTCAGTATGATATCATAATTATGGATACATGTCTTTATATATTTGTCCAAATACATGGAATGTACAATACCACGAGTGAATTCTAATGTAAGTGTGTACTTGGGTGATTATGTGTCAATGTGGAATTATCAATCATAACCATTCTCAGGGGGGATATTGTTAATGGGAGAGTTTATGCATGTGTGGAGGCAGGGGCTATGTGGGAAATCTTTCTACCTTCTTAATTCTGCTGTACATCTAAAACTGCATTAAAAATAAAGTCTTTATGGGGCACCTGGGTGGCTCAGTGGTTAAGCCTCTGCCTTTGGCTCAGGTCATGATCCCAGGGTCCTGGGATCGAGCCCCACATTGGGCTCTCTGCTCAACAGGGAGCCTGCTTCCCCCTCTCTCTCTGCCTGCCTCTCTGCCTACTTGTGATCTCACTCTGTCAAATAAATAAATAAAATCTTTTTTTAAAAAAAAATAAAGTCTTTATAAAAAACACAAGATACTACAGACCCATGAGAATGGCTAGAATTATGAAGACTCCAGTACCAAGAGTTGAAAGGAATGTGTTAAAAATGCCTCTCTCATGTATTGCTGATAGAAGAGTAAAATAGTGCAACCACTTTCAAAACAATTTGGCAACTTCGTATAAATTTACATTCATAATTGTCATACATACTTTTTATCACCAAGCTGTGAATACACCTTTCAATTTATGTTCTGTTATATTCAATTAGATACTATTAAATATTTTACTTTTAAAATACGCAGTGTTAAGCTTTCTCAATAGAGAGTTCTGGAGGGACATTTTAGGAGCCTGTGATTCCTAAAATTTTCACTTAGGCCTGAGCTGGAAGCAAGAGTCCACAGGGCACTGAGCCTAATGATAAACATGGCATAGGACTGACTGCCAAGTGACAGGAGACAAATATGGAATGATAAAAATGTTCTAAATCTTCTTTATGGGATTGGTTACATGGATGTATAAAGTAGTCAAAACTCATCAAACTGTTCTCCTAAGTTAACTTAAGTTGTGTGAATTTTATTTTGTATAAATGATATCCTAACAAAAGTTACTTAAAAACAAAGATTCAGTGTGTGGAACTTGAAAGGAACTTTTGGGTGTGTTTCAGACAACATGAATCTGATGTGTGGATTTTGTAAAGTCACTTGACATATATGCCTTTTGTCCTGATGCCAGCAAAGCACACTTTATCCGATTCAGGTAGAACTTATGCAGCTGTATTATATTTAAATTAAATTAAAATTTGGTTGTTAAATAGGGCTTAATCAGAAACAAAACAAAATAAAACAATAAAGAAGGATAAATGTAAGACTTAGAACAAGAATCTAGATGGAAATAGTTACTTGTACATTAATTAATATTTGTGCTAAAATCAGGAAATATAAAGGTCCCTGAAGTTATGTAGAGTTCAATAGATAGGTAAATAAAGCCCTACATGTAGAACTGGGTAATAATATTTTACAGATAAAGGTAATCCTTGAGTGTTGCCAATAAGTGTCACAGTGGAAGTAAGACCTAAATGAGAGGTATAAGACATTGGGTAGAAGAGGTGAGAAAGAAAGAGTTACTAAAAAGAGCCTCCATGACAATGAACCTAAAAAAGCAAAAAGTGTAAGGTTTAGAAGAAATAATGAATTTGGCTTTGTACAAGTGAAACATGGTAATTGGAATGTTGCCCTGTGAGGATAACACAGTTAGCCCACAAGTGTTGAGAGTAGAAGGTATAGTCATAGAAGAAATCACCAGAAAGAGCATTAAAGAATAAAGAACAGAAATTCTAGTATTAATAGTCAAAATTAAAATGGAATTCTTAGTGGAAGGTCAAGATAAAGAAGAAGTAACTGTGGTAACTATTAGGCTGTAAGCACTCGATACACTGAAAATGCTCAGACATGACCCTGAATCAGAAACATTTGCTAAGTTGGTTTTGGGAGTATGGTTTAAGTTGCGTTTTATTAATCTGAAAAGTAATAGCAATTAATAATGAAGTTTAAAATGATGAAATAAAAATTGCTTTATATCTCAATAGTTTCATGGTTGTAAAAACAAAAATTTCATATACACTATTTCATCAAATTTTTATAATCTTTTAAGGTGGTTAGGACAGATATATTTAGTTCCATTTTCCAGTTAAGGAAATAAAATCTCTATCAAATTTAATTATTTTCCTGAGATCATAGAGCTAGTAAATGCCAGAAATGGAACCAATACCTGAGTCAGTTTCCTAACAAAGTGCAGTTTCTATGATATAGCCTAAAATGAGATGTTTCCCTATTTTGTGTAATTATCTAATGATAGGAAATATGACAATTACTTCTTTCACACTGGGAGATGAAGCACATTAAAAGTGGACTAGGGTAATGGAGGTGAAAATAAAAAAATAGACTAAGACTTTAAGCATGTGCATAGGTTTTTTTTTTAATATTCCAACATAATCTCTCCTGATGATGGATTTCAGATAATAATGATTATCACTGTTGGAATTAATTTTCTATATGACTATATTGTAACCATTTAATCTAACTGATTTGCTTTTACTGGCAATTATAGGCTTTTACTATTAACTTAATGAATGCATGCTTTCCTATTATCCATATATTTTATGCGATATTTAGAAGTTTGGGGCATAAAAACCATAAAGGAAATCTACATAAACCACATTAAATTATGCACCCAATAATACTGAGAGTTTCAATAATATTAATGCCAACCTCCATATCTAAATAAAATGCTGCTACTTGCAGTCCACAGGATATATGCTCCTTCAAGTAAAAGTGATGAATTGGTCCTGGTCCATCTACTCTCTGTCTCTGGATCTAACTTGTGGCATGATGATGAATATTTACAAGAAGGATGGCCTAAGTTAGCAGTATTATTTTTGGCCCTGGTGAGTCTAAGAAAAGATAAATCTATGATGCTCAGAGCCCCTATCTATCTTAGGAGAACATCAAAAAAAATATTATGTAGAAGTGATTTAATCTATTTGTAGAAAAAATTGCTCTTAGACCTATATAGCAATATAATTAGGTTGTACAGGGTTTGACATATTTGCTTTTTTGTAGGGAATAAGATTGACCTGCATCATGGCTAAATGTAAATAAATTGACATGCCTTCCGTATGTTAAGTTCATGAGCAATTTAATTTTTCTGCAGCTAATAGTAATTAATATATTAACCAAGTGACTGTCCTTGGGAAGGACTAGAGAGTAAATATAACCCCTGACTTAGAGATTGATTGAACAGGGCTCAGAGAGTAGAAATGTCCAACATTACTTTTCTATAATTGCCATGATTAAAATATATGTTCAATAAATCATCATACCATGCTTATAAAGTATCCTCACTTTTCCTTTTATTGTGGGTCTTACCATACTCTTCTCTGTATTCTCTTCATTTTGTGATTTTTTTTTTCAAATTCCCTAGCTGAAAAAATCTTTCACAACTGAATCTTCTTTGTTGTATCTTTCAGGCCTGTCAGAATAACCTGATCATAGTAAACAATGAATAAATGCTTCTTGAATTAAAAATGAATAAATAAATATGTTACTGAAAGATATGAAATTGATCTATAAAGTAACCTAATCTCTGATCTTATTTTCATTGTGCCTATCCGCTAAGGGCTACATGGAAAAATTATGTTTATTTTAACATGAATAATATTATTTATCAAGCCTTTTGTATGCTCCAGTCATTGTTCTTGACACCAAGGATATAGCAGTAAGTGAAACAAATTTCTAGTCTAATGGAGCTTACATCCTAGTGGATAGCAGGATACAAAAAACAAATACATAAGCAAACTGTATAGTACACAAGATGATGGTAAGAGCTATCCAAGAAAATAAAACAGGAAAGGTGGATAGGGAGTGACTGTTTGAAAGTATTATGACTTAAACCAGGTGGTAAGAAAAGGCCTCACTGAGAAAACAGACATTTGAACAAAGACCTAATGGAGATCAGGGAGTGAGTCACACAGATATTTGATCAAAGACCAATCTAGACAGAGTATTCTTACGATGCACTGGTCTTCCAGTGAGCATGAAACAGCAGGGGTTCCAGTTTTCTAGCAATTAACGAAAGCAAATAAGTGAGTAGAAGAAGATGACATCTGAAAAGCAATTAGGAAGTCAGATACTTAAATATGTTCATCATCATGAAGATATCAGTGTTTGTTTTGAGCAAGAGAAAGCCATGAAAATTGTTTTCATAGGATTAGTCTGGCTACTATATTGAAATTACGGGACGCCTGGGTGACTCAGTTGGTTGAGCAACTGCCTTTGGCTCAGGTCATGATCCCGAAGTCCTGGGATCGAGTCCCACATCGGGCTCCCAGCTCCATGGGGAGTCCGCTTCTCATTCTGACCTTCTCCCCTCTTATGCTCTCTCTCACTCTCTCTCTTTCCTAATAAATAAATAAATAAATAAAATCTTTAAAAAAAAAAGAAATTATACTGGAGGTGAGGAAGGGCATTCACAGGAGGTCAATGTGAAATGTTTTTGCAATAATCTGGGTGAAATATAATGGTAAATTGGGTGAAGATGGTAGCAGTATACCTGGTGAAAAGTGGCATAATTTTAGATATATTTTAAAGGTAGAGCAAATAGGATTTACTGATGAGTTGAAGGTAAGGCTTCAGAAAAAAAAAAGAATTCAGAGATGACTACAAACTTTTGGTCTAAGGAACCGGAGAAATGGAATTGTGATTGGTGAACACGGGGAGGTCATTTAGTTTCATTTTATTTTATTTATTTTATTCATTTTTGCATGTGTATGTGTGGTAGAGGATGAGTTTTGTTTTTTAAAAAATTTGAATTTGTGACTTTGAAGATGTTCATTGGTTCAAAGAGGAGATGATAATTAATGAAATCTGGAGAATAAAAGTGACATTCTGTTGGAAATAAAAATATATGAATCATTTATATTCAGATATTTTTCAAAGATATGAACCTGAAAGAGATCACCAAGAGAGTACTTTAAGACAAATAAGAGAGGACAAGGAAAGGGAGAAGAAAGAAAAGAAAGAGATGAAAAGAAAAGGGAAGCAGAGAGGAAAAGAAGCGAGGGAAAGATAAATTAAGAACTGATGCCTAGAATGTAGTTAAGAAAAGAAGAAAGGTCAACAAAGGCAAATATGCCTGTATTACTTTTCTATTGTTGCTATAACAAGATACTACAAATGCTGTGGCTAAAACAACAAATTAATTTTCCTAGAGTCCTGAAAATCAGAAGCCAAAAATGGGCTTCACTGGACTAAAATAAAAATGTTGTCAGGCTTACATTCCTTCTGGACCATCTAGGGGAGATTTAATTCTTTGTCCTTTCCAGCTTCCAGAGACCCCTTGCAGTCCTTGTTTCTTGGCCTTTCCTCCATTATGGAAGCCAGAAATCCTGTTACTCTGACCTGTATTTCTGCCGTCACATCTTCTTTTCTGATCTGACCTTCCAGTCTTCTTTCTTATGAGACCCATATAATTGCATTGTATCCATCTGGATAATACAGAATAATATATATGCCCATTCCAAGATCCTAAACTTAATTATATGTATAAAATCTGTTTTTCCATGTAAGGTAAACATGCACAACTTCCAAATTATTCAACCTATCATAATAATGTATTTACCGGTGAGGGAGACTTAATACAAGATAGTGTATTGTCTTCAAATCCAAGTGAAGTATGCGCTTAAAGAAAGGAAGATACAGACCTATGTCAAATGTTTACTGATAAGTCAAGTAAGATGAGGACTGGAAAATGACTTAATAGAGGAATTTGAATAAAAATTTAGCAGCAGTCTTTTGATATGAACTCAATAGAGTATAGGTAGAATTTTAGGCAACTAATATGGAAAACATTCTCAAGGATTTTTGCTCCAAAGAGGAAAGTTTGTGGTAAAGGGGATAAGCACAGATAAAGGGGAGAGTAGCTGTCATTAGAAAATTAACTTTTAATGAGAGAAATAATGTGTATAAATCAATGCATATGCATCATATATGTGCCAGAAGAATAACATATATGCTGATGGCAATAATTTAGATCATCTTGAATGAAGCAGGAGAGGGAGAGTGTTAAGCTGCTGTAAAGTCCTTGAATAGGCAGATGGCAATGAGACCTAGTACAGAATGGAAGGATTGACATTCATATGCGCAGAGCATGCCCATAATAATGGGAGGAAAGAAAGGTAGGTAGATACATTGATATGGGGTGAACATTTTTAGTGTTTGCATTATTTTCAATGAGATGGTAAGTAATGTTAGGATGAAAATGAAACAGAAGGCATTAAGATTTTTTTAAAGATTTTATTTATTTATTTGACAGAGAGGAGAGAGACCACAAGTAGGCAGAGAGGCAGGCAGAGAGAGAGGGGAAGCAGGCTCCCTGCTGAGCAGAGAGCCCAATGCAGGGCTTGATCCCAGGACCCTGAGATCATGACCTGAGCTGAAGACAGAGGCTTTAACCCACTGAGCCACCCAGGTGCCCCAGAAGGCATTAAGATTTAAAGAGAAATGAGAAAACTTAGAATAGTCATCCAGGAGGGTGAGTGACACACCTGGAGAAAGAGTCTTCTTTCTGGTTTCTCTGGAGCACTAAGGGAATACTTGAAGTTTAGTCTCATAAATTTATCATGATACAAGACATCATGTGTGTGTTTCCAGTCCCATCCAAGTATACAAATACAGAATCAGAATTGGCAAAATGTTGAATTTATTTTTATTTATTTTTATTTTTTAAAGATTTTATTTATTTATTTGACACAGAGAGAGAGAGAGTACAAGTAGGGGAGCAGCAGACAGAGGGAAGGGGAGAAGCAGGCTACGCACTGAGTAGGGAGCCCAACTCAGGGCTCAATCCTGGGACTCCAGGACCATGACCTGAGCTGAAAGCAGATGTTCAACTGACTGACCCACTCAGGCACCCTAAAATGTTGAATTTAAAAGGTTAAAGAGATTAAGCAAATGAGGGAAAAGGAACTTTAATATAAAAGTAATTATTTTAGGGGTGTCTGGGTGGCTCAGGCATTAAGTGTCTGCCTTCGGCTCAGGTCATGATCCTGGGCTCCTGGGATCCAGCCATGCGTGGGGCTCCATGCTTGGAGCGAAGCCTGATTCTCCCTCTTCTACTCCTACTCCTCCTGCTTGTATTCCCTCTCTCACTGTCTCTATCAAGTAAATAAATAAAATCTTTGAAAAAAATAAAAATAAATAAAAGTAATTATTTTGATTAAATGGTGAGACTTACCAAAGACAAGGAAAAAACAGAAGATGTTAAGGGATGGAAAATAAATTAAAAAATTGATAAATATGAATAGATTGTTGATGCTACTAGTGTTCTAGAGTGTACGAGCTGGATATATAAGAGACATTAGGGAGTAGGATACTTGAAATTGAGATTCTAATAGGGTTACAGTTATTGGTAATGTCTGGATGTAGGGTATGCCTAGGAAGTAAATGGTTGAAGTAACTAAAAACATAAGTGGAAGTGAAGATGCCAAGGACTTGAATAGTCAGCAGTCATGTTATAATAATTTACATGGATAGTGAAATGACCCAAAACCATGACAGAAACATTGAAGATAATGACAAAAATTCAGGAACTGAATGTTTCAAAGACAAACAAGATGATCTAAGTTTTTTAGATGATTTCAATAAGCACGGGTAGTAGAAGATAATCAATTGATAAGTAATTTATGATATTTTTATGGAAAAGAGAAAAGATGATTGAAAGTATCAACAACTAGAAGGACATTATATTTTCTGAGAGTATTACAGGGAAAGCATTTACTATTTCAGGAGACTGAAGAAAAGGTAGTGCCTTCAGAAGATCAACTTTCTGTCAGAACAAGAAGAACAAGGGAAGGTTGTGAAATGTTAGACAATGGGACGTTATGCTGATTAGTGACTGTGAGTTCCAGTGGTACAGTGGAAAGTTTTTAGAAGTTGGAGAGGAATTGGGAGATGGGGTAAAAATTGGGAAGATACAGACCTGCATATGGATTATATTGAGAGAATGGGGGATGGATGCGGAATCATATAGGAAATAGTGATTTTTGTGGTATCAGATGAGAAGAATACAAAATGGAAGCAAAGCTGTATATATGATGATCAAAGGAGATGAGAATTCTTGCCAAAATAATATACAATTCTGAGACTTCTTCTTTACAACTGCCAAAGTTGGTGCTGGGAAGAGTGGTCATGTCTTAGCTCTCTATTCCAGCCCCACCCTCTTCTTCCTTTTGTGGCTCTTTAGATATCTTAAATTTTATCAATGTTAATGTGAAGCTGGAGAAGCAATTTTTGCAGCATGAATAGCTCATGGGCTCCTTCTTGACTCCTTTTTTGATGGCTTGTTATTTTCTGCCTTTGTTAATAAGAACTTTTAAACTGGATATGATTTTATTGTTATGGTTACTGTTGCTGAAGAGGCTACTACTACCTCTTGCTCGAAATAACTGCTGCTTTCTACCTTATTTAAAGTTGTTTGCTTAGCTGAGTTCAGGCTACAGTAGTGAAAAATCAACTGATAATCAAGTAAAGTGCAAAGGTCTTATTATAGTCACACAACTGTTAATTGTACTTTAGCAGTTTAAGAGCCCTTGTTTACTTCTTTCTATTAAACTCAGCCTCCTTATCTATAAATGAAGATAATAGAATTAAATTAATAAAACTGTTGTGGGAAATAAATGAGATACACTTAGCACAGTATTCTGGTCAAATTAAGCACTCAACTATATTCATGATTCCTATTAATATGAACATTAAATTGCACCTTGGTGAAAATGTAATTGCTTGATCTCAACTAACAAGTCATAAATCATAAAACATTAGAAAGAGTATCTAAAGAAAGCACACACATGTTGGCTATAATATTTCATTGTCATTAATCACTATATTTGTCATTCTCAACATATTTTAGGCTCCTATAGGAAAATAATCTACAGATAGGTTTCCTAATTGGCTATGCACATTTTGAAATAATTTAGGAAATGCACTTATATTTGAACTTGAAGTGAGTTTTAGTAATTACTTTTACAAGAGGATTTTAGGAATGTAACACTGATCAAATTTTCCATTAATATTTTGCCTATCTTACCCTGTAAAAATTGCCTTTCTGAAGATCCTTTTAGAACCCGATAAGATAGCAGATGATAGCCAGATTTTCTCCATTCAGGCTAACTTAATTTCTGATTGGTTTAAAGATTTGAGTGATGTAAAGGGAGAAAAGAAGTTCTATTTAAAAAGAAAATTTGAAATTCTAAATATTCATTGCAGACACTTGTTAAATATTTACGTGGCATCCGTTCTCCCTCTTCCTTCTCTCTAAAAACATCCTTTTTCTTTAGGAAGCGATTAATATCTGGAAGTGTTACAACTTTTTGGTTTGGATAAGATATACAATGTGTCCAGCTCTAGGTCTGGTCATAACGGATGTAAGCAAAGAGGCACCACTGATGATCCAGAACTAAGCCAATTAGAACACAACATGCAACCTTCAGATTACAAGTATATGAAGGAGGATGGAGGTAAAACACACAAATGGAACTGTGGCCCTACTATTACTGAATCTGACACCCCTACTACCACCTCTATGTTTTGAGGTGTATAAGCAGTTGAATTACATTGTTTAAGCTATTTTGAGTTGAGTTTTGTTATAATTGAGAGTATCTTGAGTAATATACTACTGTTAGCATGTCTACTCAATCTTTGAAATGAAGTTATTTTGTTTGACTATGAAATGGCTTTGAATATCATCTAAAGTAGAGGTTGATCCTGTATCTTTCGATGTATATGTAACTTCACATATATCATTGTTAGCAACCAAAGTGAAACATTTCAGTATCCAGCCAGGAGAACAAAGCCCATGCCAGGTAACCAAAAAAAAAGATATTTAATTTAGAAAAGCAACCATGAAACTGTTAGTTATAAAAGCAATCAGGAAATATAAGTTAATTCTGAATTTAGCGAATTTAGAAAACTGCTCTTAAACCTATGCCTCATGTGAAAAGGACGGAGACTCCTACTACAGTCCAGTAGTCCAGGCCATACACCAGAAACTATAACCATAGTAAATCCTACTTGTAGGAGTTCAGTCATGGAAAGAAGTAACCACTGCTATTTTGTCAGAGATGGGTATTAAGGGAGGGCAAGTAATATTTGGACTTCTTCCTTCCTTTCACCCACCAATCTTCTGCCAGTAGCTTCAATTAAACCAATTGGCAAGGTGGCCTGAAAACAAAACAAAACAAAATTTTAAAAGCTCCTTTGCCAAAAAGAGCAGAATATGAATGTGAGAGAAAACAGGCAAATAACTGACGCATGGGAATATAATTTGTCCTTGAATACTAGACTAGCTAAGGTAGGTGGTACTGTTTGTTGCAATAGATAAATTCCAAATCTCAATAGCTTAATAAACAGGAAGTTTATTTATCACTTGATTAAGCCTGATCATGGATTTCAGGAGAGTAAAGGGACAGGATCTATTGGACTATACCACCATCCTAATAAGTTTTTATATTATTTTCTACTTAATTGTGAGAGGTGAAAAAGAGATAAAAGATCATGCATGGGAGATCTTATGTATAAGGCTTGAGTTTTATGTATATTCCTTCTGCTAGTATTTCAGTCACCTGGATGTCCTTACCTCCAAAGGACTAGGAAATGTAATGTAGCTATATTCAGGAAAATTAAAATGTTTGGTGACTACCTATACTGTATCAGACAATCATGATTATAAAGTTCTTTATAGTAACCTGAAATCTATGTAATTTTTATCCAATGTTCTTACACTTGACAGCTTCGATTTTTCTTCATAATATGCTTCAAGACCCTGAGTATTATAGTCACCACCCTCAGTATGACCTCTGTTTTTTCAATATCTACATGCAAAAAAAATTGATGTATAAAGCTATTAGCTATGCTTAGATGTAAAGCATAGCTTTAACACTTAGTGTATAGCCAGGGACTCTTTTTTTTTCCAGCTTTATTGAAACATAATTGACATATGACATTGTGTAAATTTAAGAGGTATAATGTATAGATTAAAATACACTTAGATATTGCAAAATAATTATCACCATAGCACTAGCTAATACCGCCATTATATACCAAAATTACCATTTATTTTTTGTGATAAGAATATTTAAATTCTTAGAAACTTTCAAGTATATAATATAGTATTGATAATGATATTGCTATGCTATACATTATGTCCCCCAAACATATTCATCATCAAACTGAAAGTTTGTACCCACTGACCAATATTTTCACCCCCAACATCCCCTGCCCAGCCCCCTTCTACTCTGTTTCTTTGAGTTTGGCTTTTTTTTTTT
>CM052815.1:63949071-63967133 GCA_028533885.1 Nasua narica
TTTATGAATGTGATGTATCATGTTGATTGATTTGGGAATGTTGAACCAAATTTGTAGCCAGGAATAAATCCCACTTAGTTGAGGTGAATAATTCTTTTAATGTACTGTTGGATCCTACTGGCTAGTATTCTGGTGAGAATTTTTGCATCCATGTTTATCTGGGGTATTGGTCTATAGTTCTCTTTTTTGGTGGGGTCCTCTTCTGGTTTTGGGATCAAGATAGTGCTGGAAATGAAAGTTTTCCTTCCATTTATTTTATTTTAAACAGCTTTGGAAGAATAGGTATTAGTTTTTCTTTAAATGTTTGGTAGGATTCCCCTGGGAAACCATCTGGCCTTGAACTCTTGTTTTTGTTGAGAGATTTTTGATTACTGCTTCAATTTCCTTCCTGGTTATGGGTCTGTTAGATTTTCTACTTCTTCCTGTTTCAGTTTTGTTTGTAAATTCCCAGGTAAGCATCCATTTCTTCTAGATTGCCTAATTTGTTGGCATATCATTGCTCATGATAGCTCTTATAATTGTTTGTATTTCTTTGGTGTTGGTTGTGACCTGTCTCTTTCATTCATGATTTTATTTATTTGGATCCTTTTACTTTTCTTTTTGAGAAGTCTGGCTAGTGGTTTATTGATCTTATTAATTCTTTTAAAGAACCAGCTTCTAGTTTTATTAATCTGTTCCAGTTTTCTTTGGGTTTCTATTTCATAGATTTCTGCTGTAATCTTACTATTTCTTGTCTTCTCCTGTTTGGTGTAGGCTTTATTTGCTGTTCTTTCTCAAGGTCCTTTACGTATAAGGTTACCTTGCATATTTGAGACTTCTAGTTTCTTGAGAATGGCTTGTATTGCTATGAAATTCCCTCTTAGGAATGCCTTTGCTGCATCCCAAAAGTTATGAAGAATTGTGTTTTCATTTCCATTTGTTTCTATGAATTTTTTTTAATTCTTCTTTAATTTCCTGGTTGACCTATTCATTTTTTGGTAGAATGCCTTTTAACATGCAAGTGTTTGAGTTCTTTCCAAATTTTCTCTTGTAACTGAGTTCCAGTTTCAAGACATTGTGGTCTGAAAATACGCAGGGAATAATCTGAATCTTTTGGTACAGTTTGGGACCTGATTTGTTACACAGTATGTGATCTGTTCTGGAGAATGTTCCATGTGCACTTGAGAAAAATTTGTATTCTGTTGCTTTAGGATGGAATATTTTTTATATATCTGTGAAGTTCATCTCATCCAGTGCATCATTCAAAGCCCTTGTTTCATTTTTGATCTTCTGCTTAGATGAGCTGTCCATTGTTGTGAGAAAGATGTTAAAGTTCGTTACTATTATTGTGTTATTATCAATGTGTTTCTTTAATTTTGTTATTAATCGGTTGATATAATTGGCCCTTCCCAAGTTAGGAGCATAAATATTTACAACAGTTAGATCTTCTTGTTGATTAAACACTTTAAGTACTATATAGTGTCTTTCTTCATCCCTTATTACAGTCTTTGGTTTAAAATCTTTTTCATCTGATATAAAGATTGCTGCCCCACCTTTTTTTTTCATGTCCATTAGTATGATAATTTGTCTCCACCCACACATACACTTTCATCCTGGAGGTGTGTTTGTATCTAAAATGAGTCTCTGGTAGATAGCACATGGACAGTTTTACTTTTTTATCTAATCTGATATCCTGTGTCTTTTGATTGGAGAATTTAGCCCATTTACATTCAGATTAGTTATTGGAAGATATGAATTTAGTGCCATTGTATTACCTACAAATTCACTGTTTCTATATATTGTCTCTGTTCCTTTTCGGTCTTTGTTACTTTGGGGATTTCTCTCTTCACAAAATCCCCTTTAATATCTCTTGCGGGGCTGGTTTAGTGATCACAAATTCTTTTTTTTTTTTAAAGATTTTATTTACTCATTTATTTGACAGAGAGAGAGAGATTACAAGTAGGCAGAGAGGCAGGCAGAGGGAGAGAAGGAAGCAGGCTTCCTGCTGAGCAGAGAGCCAGATGTGGGGCTTGATCCCAGGACCCTGAGATCATGACCTGAGCCGAAAGCAGAGGCTTTAACCCAATGAGCCACCCAGGCGCCCCAGTGATCACAAATTCTTTTAGTTTCTGTTTGTCCTGGAAGCTCTTTATCTCTTCTTCCATTCTGAATGACAGCCTAGCTATATAAAATATTCTTAGCTGCATATTTTTTGATTTAGCATCTTGAATATGCTATGCCAGCTCTTTCTGGCCTTCCAGGTCTCTGTGGATAGCTCTTCTGCCAATCTAATGTTTCTACCATTGTAGTTTAAGGACCTCTTGTTCCAAGCTGCTTTTAGGATTTTCTCTTTATCTCTGAAATTTGCAAGACTCATTATTATACTTCAAGTTGTTCATCTAATTTTATTGATTTTGTTGGGGTTTCTCTGTGCCTCTTGTACTTGAATGCTTGTGTCCTTCCCCCACATTAAGGACATTCTCAGCTATGATTTCTCAACTATCCCTTCTGTGTCCCCCTCTATTCCCTCTTCCTCTGGGATTCCAACTATTCTAATGTTTCACTTTATAGTATTGATGATTTTTCAAAGCTTCACCTCATGATCCATTAGTTTTCTCTTTTCCTCAGCTTCCTTACTTTCCTTACTCCTTACTTCCTTTTCCTCAGCTTCCTTACTTTCTATCATTCTGATTCTAAGTCCTGACTCTGTGTTCACATTATTTACCCTCGCCATTAGAGAGTCCATTTCATACTGCATCTCAGGTAAAGCATTTTAATTTTGGCCTGATTAGATTCTAGTTATTTTATTTCTGTACTGATTCTCTAATGTCTTTTATGTTTTTGTTTTTATTTTTTTCAAACCCAGCTAGTATCTTTATAATTATTATTCCAAATTCTTGGTCTGACATTTTACTTATATCCATGCTGACTAAATCTATGGCAGAGAATATTATCCTTGGTTCTTTCTTTTGTTGTTAATTTCTCCTTCTAGTTATTTTGTTCAGAGAAGAATACATGAATGAGAAAACAAAATGAAAATTAATATAATCTAAAAGACAGTAGATCCCAAAAATGTAAAGAAAGACTTCATATGTACACACACACAAATATATATAAACATATAAGTATATATACACACACACACAAATAAAATTGAATACAGTGAAAGGATGCCAAAAATGAAGAATATATCTATAAAATGTAAATTAATATAAAGTATAAAATGTAAATCTCTAAAATGTAAATTAATAAAAGCCTTAAAAGAATTGATGAAAAGGAAAAAAGGGAAAAAAAAGAAAAAGAAAATTTTAAACTGTAGAGTCATGAGAAAAGTCCCCAAATTCTACATGATACTATTTTCCCCTAGCACATGAGTTTTTCACTTGTGGGATCTGTAAACTTGGTATTGGCCTGATGTTCCTGCTGTTCTGAGGGAGGGACTGTTGCACTGATCAGGTGTCTTTGCCTGGGTGAAGTTTCACCACTCCTTGCTGGGGGGCCAGGTTCAGTGTAAGCTGCTTCAGGTTGCTCTATGTTACTTTCATTCCCTGAAGGCTTTCTGGGCCACTTTAGAGAATGAAAAAAAAAATGGCAGCACCTCAATATCCAGCCCCAGAGCTGAACTATCACAGCACCGACTCTTCAGTGTACTTTCAGGGAAAAACAATCACTTTTGTGTGCACCAAACTACAAACATGTGGTGCATACTTTGTCAATCCTCCTGGGGAGGGAGGAGGGTCTCACTATGGTTCTCCCACTTTCTGGGACACTGCTCATGGAATGATCACTGGATTATGCATACCCTGGTGCTGCTCCTCCTGGCAGAAGAAGAAAGGTCACCTCAGTCCTGCCGCTTCCTGGGTCCCTGTTTGGAGAGCAGTTGTTGATCATTCAGTGGTTCCCACTTTATGGCAACACCTTGCTGAGAGCCCACTCCAGGGCTTGCTAATTGTAGCCAGGTTCCTGCTCCAATGCTTGGGGACTCTGCCACACTCAGGCACCCTCTTTTTTTCTGTGACCCGGGGGATCCTGAGACTGCACTATCCCACCTAGGATTCTTCTCCTTTTACCACCTGATCACCTTTCAGGCAAGAATGTCCCTCACAGGAGCAGACTCTAAAAGTTCCTGTTTTGTAATCCATTGCTATATCACTTTCAGGTAGTCATCTTACAGAGGATCCCTCAACCCATGGTTTATCTTCAGATATATCCCCTCAGATTCATTACTCTGCACTTCCTATCTTGCAAAACATGATTGCTTTTCTATTTGTAGAATTGCAGCAATTATTAGATCTCAGGTTGAATTCACAGGTGTTCAGAATTATTTGATAGATATCTAGCTAAATTCAAGGGACCAGATGACAAGAGGGTCCCCTACTCTTGCCATTTTCTCTCCTCCCAGAGATTAGTAATTTTATCAGTGCAGGAAAACATCTCTGGAGGTGATTCTCTATAATAAAAAATAAATTCCAAGCTCTAAATAATTGGATAAAATGTTATAATATAAAGGGCTCATCAAATTATTTACCCATCTTTTCAATCAACAGATACTTCAAAGTGTCCATTTATCTATCACTATTGCTAGACCATGTAAAAACTAAAAAGAAAGCAAAGCTGATACCAAGAATTATCATAGGAATATCAAATATTAATCAAGTAACCAGTGAAATATTTTCAAACTGCAGCAAATTCAATTACGGTAAAATATAATGTTCCCAAAGATAATATAACAGAGAGATCTGATCTTGTCTTGACTACCATAAAAGCTTTTCCCAAGAAAGCATTGCTTAAGCTGACATCTGAAGGATGGGCATAAGAGGTGCATTTTAAGTAGGAGTAGGGAGACACAGCACAGGAGTGTCAGGATAGTGAGTTCTATATAAGCAAATCAGAGGGAAAAGTGCACTGGATTATAGGAGGGTTCATGGTTCATCCTAAACTGAATGAAGATAGAGGAAGCCTCAAGATGAAGATGTAAATATGGCAGAGACCAGATTCTGAAAAACTATGTAGATATGTGAAGGACTTTTTTCTTTATTCTTGGGATGGGGGTAGTAGTCAGGGAGGGGTTTTTAGTTGAAAAGTTTTATGACAGGTTTCTATTATAAGAGATCACCTCAGGTATGGTATGGCCAGCAGATTGAATATAAAGACATCTGTTGGGGAGTTATAACAGTTTACAAAAGAATTCAGTAGTGTTGATTCAGGCAGTGTCCAAAGAGATGATGTAGAATAGATAGAATCAAGAGGTATTTAGGAAGAAAATAATAGTTTTTTAAAGATTTTATTGATTTATTTGAGAGCATGAGTGAGAGAGGGTGAAAGAGCACAAGCAGAGGGAGAGCATCAGAGAGAGATTGGGAGAAGCAGGATCCCCATCAAGCAGGGTACTCAATGAAGGACTCAATCCCAGGACCTGAACCAAAGGCAAACACTTAACCAGCTGAGCCACCCAGGTATCCCAGAAAGTCATGTTTAATGAACAGGATTTTGTGATGGATCAGATACTGAAAATTAATCAAAGGAGAGGTTTAAGGATTATAGTTACATTTTGACATGTTAAATGGAATGAAGTATGCTGACCTTCACTGGAATAAGGAAAACCAGAAAATAACCACTTAGATATAGGTTAGAGTGAATATCATGAGTTTGATTTTGGAAATATAAAGATAAAAAGGAATATTTTCTCTCTATTGCCTTATGGACAACTTTTTTATATGTATTTCACCTTTGGAAGTACAAAGGTTTTAGAGTGACAAGGTATTGTTTAAAGTTCTTTTTCTACTTCTTGCATTTGTGAGTCCTTATGTAATCTCTCTAAACTTCAGTTCTCATAAGTAAAATGGGGAAATAATGAAAATCATATTACTATATCACATGGTTGTTAAAAGGTCAGAAAGATGTGGGTTGGAAAGTCACTTGTGAAATCATTATCATTATAATGGTGGATATTTTTATATTGTTTCTTCTTATCTGTAAGAGGTGGAGGAATCCTGACTCTGAAAGGTGAACCAGGCATATCCCTGGATATTAGTTTCTTAACATGAATTTCTAGAATCAAAAGTACATATGGCAATATATCCAACATGAAGAAAATGTAAACCATTAAAAAACAAAACAAAACAAGAATACATAATTTATTCTCTGGTCCTAAATATCCTTAGAGAGCAAATACCTAAAGGATGACTTCTCATACCCTACATGAAAGATATTTTCTGTTTCCCCCCATGTTTGTTATTACTAATAATTATAGAGGTATTTAAGTAAAACAGGCACAATTTTAATGAATTTACAGGCAATAATCCATTTAATCCTCTAAATAACTAGTAAATTTGCTACTTTTACCACCAATTTATTGGGGAATATGAGGTTATATAACAGGTTTAAGGTTAAAGATCTATACATCAGAAATTGTATAGGCAGATGGTTCCAGAGGTAATATCCATATTCTTATGCTAAATTCTGAGTTATACCCTACTATAACACCTAAGAGCAATAAATACTATATTATTTTGTATAACTGAAACAAATCAAATCTGATAGGAAGTCCTATTATTAACTTGTAAGAGAACAAATCACCATTTTTAACCACATTGAGGATTATAACCACCACAGGTATTAGTAAATCAGTCCTCTCTACCTAAGGAAATACTACAAAAAGGGGAAACTGAATATACTATGGAGCTCATTTTCTTTTTTATTTTATTTTATTTATTTATTTGACAGACAGAGAGAGAGATCAGAGTAGGCAGAGAGGCAGGCAGAGAGAGAGGGGGAAGCAGGCTCCCCGCCAAGCAGAGAGTCCGATGTGGGGCTTGATCCCAGGACCCTGAGATCATGACCTGAGCCGAAGGCAGAGGCTTTAACCCACTGAGCCACCCAGGCACCCCGTATTGAACTCATTTTCAATAAAAATATGCTATTTTACTTTAAACAATGTTAAAGAGACGATTTTCTTCACGTTGGCCATGATTTTATTAAAAGTATTGGCAGATTTGAACACTAAAAAAAAAGCTCATTATTACTTTGAGATAGTTGAGTTATTTAATGAGTAGGAGAGGCTTTTTTTACCCTTTATTATTTCAAAACAGTAGTAACCCTGCTCTGTGAATCATGCTTGTATATAAAGAAAAAGAAAGAACAAATTAATAAGAACTCTCAGTTACACTTGCTCAAGGAAGTCTTCAACCATGACACAAGAGAATCTAGTGAAATAGCAACTGGCATGTAATTATACATAATTTATGAATTTATTATTTTGGCCAATTACTTTTTACTCTGTCATTAATGTACTTCAATTTATAGCTATTGTAATGGATTGTTGTTTGAACTTTTTTTTAAGATTTTATTTATTTCACAGAGAGAGAGCAAGAGAGGGGGAGGGCCAGAGAGAGAGAGGGAAACAGAGACTCCTTGCTGAGCAAGGAGCCTGATGTGGGACCTGATCCCAGGACCATGGGATCATGAACTGAGCTGAAGCCAGATGCCTAATGACTGAGCCCCACAGGTGCCCCCTGTTTGAATTTCTTTTTTTTTTATTTTTATTTTTTTCCCTGTTTGAATTTCTTAAAAGCAAAAGTTATTCTTAGCAACTCAGTACTTTGAAAGAACCAAAATTGAAATTCATGTACTTCTTTAAAAACAAACAAAAAACCTTATACCTGAAGGACATTCAGCCAATTCCAGAATCATGATATTTGCTTGCCTCGCAGGTTCATCATATTAGATGAAAGATTTAAGAAGGTCAAATGATGTAAGGTACAGGCTGACAAATTATATTAGAGTCTTTTAGGAAAGAATCACCAATAATTCTGTGAAGGTCAGATGAGTTATTATATTTTGAATTAGTTTTGTTTTAGAGGTAAAATAAAAACGTAATAAGATAGTCAAAAGCCAAAGTAAAAATAAAAGAAATCTCTGGCAGTTGTGAAGATAAGAAAATAGGAGGGTGAGGGTGAGAAACGAACATATATAAGTATAAGCTAGCAAAACAAGATTTTTTTGGAGGAGAAGGAAGGAAAGAAAAAAGGAAAAATAAATGAATTCACTACCTAATGTGTACCAATGGTGTGTGTATTCTGGTAAGATCAATAATTTGTGCTTATGGAACCATTGTAAATACTATAAACAAACTAGAATATTTAATGACATGCTTGAAGGATTTACAAACTCAAAATTATATTAAACAATTTAGTCATAATTCCAATCTTAATATTGCTACATCATAAAAACATCTCACAGTGTCTATAAGCACATTCATAGCTATCACAGGGTCACTCCAGTTATATGTTGCTATGTTCAGGTTATTATTTACTGCCCATATGGTACATTTAAAATAATTACAGGGTAAATGCTTTACATGTTCCCATTAACATCTAACATTGTTTTGGTGTAAGCTTGCTTTGGGGCCATAGCCCTTTCCTGTTCTCTACTGAAGATCTCGGTTGCAAATATCATTGCATTGTATGATACCTAGCTGTAGGGGAAAACAATAAATGCTGTACATTAATCAAAATGTATTGGTACATTTGTAAAGTCTTCACAGTATTTCAGGGATCTATGGCAACTTATTAAGAACTAGTATTCTAATTCATTTCTTAAATGTTGCATTTACTCCACCAATCTTTGAGGAATTATTATCTTCACTATTTTTACAGATGCGGAAATGAGGCTTAGGGAGACTAAGTAAAGTCCAACATCATGGGAGATAAGACAAATAATGTGGAAACAAGAAGGTAGAAGGCTTAGGTTTCATTTTCGTTGCATTTCCTCCACACACCCCATAAAGAAATTAGGAAAATAGACTAGGAACACACACACACACGCACACACACACACACACACACAGATGTAGATAACTTGAAACATAAACATATATAAAAGCAAATCTGACAAAGGTAAATATATATTATTTTTTCCTCCCAGAAACATTTCATGGTTTTACAGAAGAGGAAAATACTTTTGTCCCTTTTTCTCACTTACAGAAATTAACTTCAACCTGAAATATATTTTTTCCAATATACTAACAGATAGTTTAATAGTTTCCAAGTATGATTTGGAAGTCTTATGTGTTGAAATATGAACATATAATACTGTCCCTTTGCATTACTAATAAAGTAGTTGGTCTCATCTGGCTATCCCAGGGAGTGTAAAATGAAATACATATTCATATATCCTCTATTTACTAATTTATAAGGCAGGCATTGAATATTTAATATCTGTATGAATTAGTAGAAAAGCTATAATGCCAACAAAATGGATAGGCTATGCTTGAACTACTCTTCATGCGCCTATCTCTCTCTTAGCTATCTATCTGCAAGAGATGTAATAGATAAGGCCTGGGATTTTAAAAGGCCTTACATTTTCCTCAGCTTAAGAGCCTCTAATAAAAAGCATCTGTCCAATATCTAAGAATTTCATGACAATATTATCCAAAGTGTTGGATTTCTTGCTAAGAAATCAGTGCAAAGAGGTGATACCATATTTTAAAATCAAATACCATCTGATTTCAACCAAAAATAAATTCTAATGTAAGTTCAGTTTCCTCTCACAAATTTAATTAGAGTACCTCTTTTCATTAAATCTCTAACATAGCCTGCCGGACTGACAAATAATAAGGGCACATTCGTGGAGAATTTAGCATGCAGGAAGTGGGAAACAACCTTGGTTAAAGTTGCAAAGGACAAAAAGTAGAGAACAGAAACCATATGCTTGATACACATTTTCTGTAAATACCAAAGATTTAAAAGATATGGGAAGACTGCAGCTAAATATTTCACTTTGTGCCTCTGAGTGTGGCATCTGTGTGCCTAAGGCTCCCACTCCAGACCACAGATTTATTTGCCATGTTTGAATCTCTAAAGATTCCTCTCTGTGATTCATTTCCTCCTCAACCACTCTGCAGAAAACTAAATTCTCTTTCACTTGCTACAGAAAGTTTTTATCAACAATAACACCACAGTACAGAGATTATTGCTTTCAGCTGCATGGGCAGATGTAGGCACACTCATGTCTAACTTGCTAATTGAATAGATCTATAAATTATCTATGAGTCACAAATAGACATCCTGCAAAAGAAGTAAATGGAGTGCTCAAATTAGCTTTCCTATTCTCCTCAATCTCTTACATTTTTAAACTTTTCTTCACATCCTAGCAGCACATCATGTTGCTGTTACTTATTCTTTTTTACTTTTTTCTCATTAAAAAAATAGATTTCTCTTGGTTTTGTAATTTTATTTTTAAAGTTGAAACTACTGTACTTTTCTTTTAAATCAATGTTACAGAAAATATTTACTGAATGTATGCTTCATTTCACTCCTGTGTTGGCCATCCTATTATTGCTTGTAAATAATCTTAAAATATTCTGTAAGGCAAGTACCTTGCCCTTATGGGGACTGAATCTACATTTTTACTACATAATCAAATCTCCTTTGATGTTTTGAGTGTTTACCTTAGGTAAATCCCAATACTGTTTGAAACGCAGGGAGCCATGTTGAAATTTTACCTTTGGGGAAACTGAGGTATAGAAATTTATTTTGGCTACAATTTCAAGCTATTATATGGTTAGAAAGAAATTCATAGACAAGTCATATAAATTTCCTTCAATACCCCCATGTTTGAATCTGTTGCCTACAGGGCATAATTTGATAGTTTTAAAAGAAGAGGGGGTTGAGGGAGGGTTGACTGTTTCATTTATCTGCCACTAAATTCCAATCTTGATTAACTGCATTATGGAATTTTATCACCTAAAATCAAATGTCTTTAAAATTCTACTACTATAAGGGGCACCTGGGTGGCTCAGTGGGTTAAAGCCTCTGCCTTCAGCTCAGGTCATGATCTCAGGGTCCTGGGATCAAGCCCCATATCGGACTCTCTGCTTGGCGGGGAGCCTGCTTCCCCCTCTCTCTCTGCCTGCCTCTCTGCCTACTCTGATCTCTCTCTCTGTCTGTCAAGTAAATAAATAAAATCTTAAAAAAAAATTCTACTACTATATCTCACTTAGGAAAACTAATAATATAGATGTATTATGTACAGAAGTAATATCATTGCAGTTAGGACATTTATATTTGAAACACATGTTTATTCAGTTATTGGCAAGCAAGTTCAAACGAGTCACTTAACCTCCCTGAACTTCACTTTTTGTTTCTATAAAAAGGCAAAAGTTATAGTTAGTATTTAGTTCAATTCCTGTGACTTAGTATGCATTTCAGAAATGTTTTCCCATAAATTTCCTTCACAGAAACATTGTAACATACTATACATTAATGTTTTTGGTACAGAATGAGGTATGAGAATATAACAATTTTGGAAACTATATAAATATAAGATACTTTGTAATAATATTTGAGTATTAGAATAGGATTCTTTTGGTGGGAGAAGGCTTAAGAGGTACCTGACTATTTTCTATACACTATCAAATATAATCCTTCAGTAACACTTTAGTGAATAAAATATTATTTTCTATATTTTATAAGTGATAAAAAGGTCACTTACCCAAAGTTGTATAATTATAAAATAGTTATAAGATTTAGATTTAAAATGGAGGTCCGTTTGATTTTAAAAGCTTTGTTTTTATCCAGTACACTGTGATGGGCTATGGGGTCAATAACTGGGAAAACAAACACCAAACTGTGATGTTCCAAAGAAGATGACTTCAAGAGTATATGGCTCTTGGAGAGAGTTATATATACAAGAACACAGTGTTATGGTAGAGAATTGGAAATGGGGAAAGGGAGCAACCAAAAACAGGGAGAAAGTAGGAATAAGAATACAAAGACCATGAGGACACAGTAAGGAAGTTCCAGGGAATATGGAACTCTGTTTAAAATAAAGATACAAAAAAAAAAAAAATCTGTACAATAGAAAACTGCTTCAGTCAGAATAGTTCAATTATAATAACTTCTGTATTCTAATGGCTTAAAACAACAAAGCATGGTTCTCGTTTATACTTCATGTTTATTATGGGTTGGCTTGGTGTTGGGGTTTTTCTCTATGTTATCCTCATTCTGTTGCCTAACAGTGACAGAATATCACTAACTTGAGCATTGCTGATTGCCTTAGTTCTATCTGCTATAACAAAGTACTACAGAATTGGTACCTTACAAACAATAGAAATATGTTTCTCATAGTTCTGAAGGCTGGGAAGTCCAAGATCAAGGTGCCAGTCACATTCTGGTAAGAGCCTGCTTCCCACTTCATAGGTGCCGTGCCTTCTTGCTGTATCCCCAACATGATGGAGTGGCTAGAAAACCTCTGTGAGGCTACTTATGTAAGAACACTGATCCCATTCAGGTAGGCTCCACACTTATGATCTCCAGAGGCCTTACCTCCTAATACCATCATTTTGGGGAGTTAGGATTTCAACTATGAATTTCAGGGGTCACAAACAACCATACTATAGCTCTAGTTGCCGTGGTGGAAGAAACAATGTCCTGTCCTAAAACCTCTGCCCAGTAATATCATGTCTCACTTTGTCTAAAAATTGTCATTGCCCAAAAAAGGAAATGAAGAGTGAGATCCTATCTTGTACCTAAGAGGAAACCAGTAATGTTTAGTAAACATATTTGGAACTTCCCAAGTTCCCTCCACTTCTAGGGAATACATGTTTGTAAACAAAGGGGGAAAAGATTAAGTTAAATGGAGTATAATTTATAGGAATATCTGATTCAGTGCCAAACTATAACCACTGAAATCCACTCAAGGTCCAAAAAGGAAGATTTTGAGCAGAAGCACAATTTTGGGAAAGGCTGGCAGAAAACCAAGCTGAATATAAATCAGGACTCAGTAGAAGTTCTAGAGTCTAACCAAAAGAAAATCTCTGGAACTCAATGAAACAAGGCAGAAAGGTATCAGACAGGCTGGGTTTTGCTAATAAAAAATGCAGGTGAAGTATGATGATTAAAAAACGTAAAATCAAATTATAATGCTTAACACTTCAGCTACAGAACAACAGTTTGTTCTTTGTAAAGTCAGCATGGTATTGAGGGAAGAGCTACTACTGATATCCTTTAGCAAAGGACTTTAGTGGAAGACTAGGGTACATAGGTGGCTCAGTCTGTTGAGCGGCTGCCTTCGGCTGAGGTCAGGATCCCAGGGTCCTGGGATTGAGCTCTGTGCCAAACTCCCTGCTCAGCAGGGAGCCTGCTTCTTTCTCTCTCTTTGCTGCTACTTCTGCTTCCGCTTCTGCTCCCAGAGAGTTCATGCTCTCTCTCTCTCTCTCAAATAAATAAATAAAATCTTAAAAAAAATCCCAGGGGAAGATGATCTAGAAATAATTCCTGGGACAATAGAGAGGTCTGAAATAAGAGAGATAGGATTGACAGGAATGAAGAAATTCAGTAAACACACATATGGGCTACCTAACATTTTTGTGTTTCTTGGCATTCTAACAACAATGAAAGGCAGGATACATGATTCCTGAAGATTTACAGAGATGTGCTTGTGTTTAAGGTGGCATGTATTCATGAAAAAGTGAGGACTTTTAATATGCTTAAGTCAAGGCCATTTATATCCTGGCAGGGTAGGGAGGAAAAGAAGGAAACATGTTTGACTCTGATACAAGGGAAACCGAAATTCACAGGAACAATTTTCCTTAGCTTCTTCTTCACTTCACCAAAACAAGCAAACATTTTCCTTTGCTTCTTATTATAATTACCCATGAGTTTTATAGCACGATTGTGGCTGAGATTTTGGACGGAATTAAGATAATCAAGGTTTCTAGAATCCTTAAAATTAAGTTTTTCATAGGTACTGGATGAAGCTAGAGAACTTCCTATAGAGAAATATAGAGAGATTTATATTACAGAGATTTTAGGCCAAGCTATATTTTACCTAGAAATTTATAATTATTCTCAAAAAAGGCCTTCAATGTTCAAACCCAGAAAAGTGATTATAAGTGTTGAGGATAAAAGTGGAGGGAAGATACAAATAGGAAGATAAATTATGAGATCAGAGGTCATGTTAGGTAAATAGGGTTGTTTTGGCAAAAAGCTCAGGTATGAATAAATGATTATCTAAAGTATGACTATTATGGTAGACCATATAGAAGTTACAGAAATTACGCATGTCCTAATGGCAGTTACTAAACCTCTCTTGTGCCATGAACTAAAGCTTTTAGATGGCATGGTAGTCATCATGCCCAGGATGATACCTCCAGCTCATCCTCATAATAATAGATCAGGCACTAGAGTAATCTATGGAGTCCCAGATCTCCCATAAACTAGTCTTAATATAGGTCGTTGACCATTGCCACCTATTGCTTTGAGGATTCTATAAAAGACGAAACCAAAACTAAATAAGTCGTATATTGTATTCGGTTGTGTCCTCCAGAAAAAAGATGCCAGCACGAAGTTAGAAATACAAGGAATATCTGAAATAATGCTTGTAAAAGATGAAGGATAGAAGAAAAAGGAGTAGGTAGGATCAACCTGCAAATGGCAATGCTGGTCTGACATATATGAATGGAGAGAGGCATGGAAGGAGGATTGGGAAGGAAGTGTCTCACCCTACAGTGCAACTGAAAGTCTCATCTGGCCCAACAGGGAATTCAGGTGTATAGATTGCCTAAAGAAGAGTTCTGAACTGGGCAGGGATGACCAGGCCCCAGTACTTTACCAAGTTCAGTTACTAGCAATGCCTGAAGACAACTCAGCTCAAATTCTGCAGTGGGTCTCAAAGTTGCTGCAGCTAGGGCTGTCAATTAAATTTACTTTTTACACCTGAATGGCTGGAGCTCTCTTTAAAGGAGAGCCAAGTAACCAACTTCCATGGCATCCACATATGCCTACGATGTTCTGTGGTGTTGGATCAAATTCTGAGCACTACATTTTGCACAAGGTGTAAGTAAATGAAAGTAGCTACATAAAACTGGAATTGAAGTAAAAAAGAAATGAAGAAATAGAAGCTATTTAATCAAGGTAAAAATAGTTTAAATTGCCTGATAGTGCCCTGAAGTATAATAGGTAGGGAGAAAAAGAATATATTTATTGTAAAGTATAAGATCCTTTCCACCATAGAGTGAACTTTGTAACCATGAATATTGTACAGCAATGACTCAAAATGCATGTTCCTCTTCCCTAGTAATACTCCAGCTGAGGTTAATTTACTACCAGACAGGGATGCCATATATGGGTTAGGAACACCAAAAGAGGCTGTTCTAGGAGCCTTCCTCTCTTACCATTCAGTGTCGTTCTGTGAGTTTTCTATTGTAGAATTTAGAGAAAGGGTCTTCATTTCCCACACTATTATGTTATTTATAAGAACTGAACACCCACAAAACAGAGAGGCTTTTGGTACATTGTCAGTAAACACCTAAAGCTGTGGTGTAATGTCACGTTATAGTCAAGAATTACATCCCATGAGATTAATAGGAAGAAATCCTTGATGCCATTCTTTGTGTTCCAAGTGCTTTTATACATGTGATCTCATTAGTCCTCAGGGCATTCCTGTAAGGAAAATACCTCCTGTAAGGAGGTCAGATATTCTCCCTTACCCTCATTATGAGGACAGCAAAATGAGTAGAGAAGAGGAGGTGACTAGATCAGAATTCTCTGTAATTCAGGAGTATAGCTAGAAAGAGAAATCAGGATTTCTGTTCCAAGATATTAAAAATGAATAGTTTTAAAGCTCTTCCTCAAAATTTGTAACTTTAAACACAAACACAATCCAAGAATGACATGAAAAAGCAGGATACACCCTGTAGGCCCAGTCCACTCTCAGGGTGAACTTCCATTAGCCTCTTTGTGAAGTGTAAACTGCATAGAGGCTGATGTGATGTGACTCCAGGGTTTTAATGGAGATTCTCAATAGGTCCCAGAATGTAAAGCAATAAAATCATAATCTGTCCTCTGAGTCAGCACAACAGTATAAATTA
Organism: Nasua narica; assembly: GCA_028533885.1. Lineage (NCBI taxonomy): Eukaryota > Metazoa > Chordata > Mammalia > Carnivora > Procyonidae > Nasua > Nasua narica. Next base: position 63,964,922 of record CM052815.1, read on the forward strand.
AATGGTGAGCCACAGTGATAACTCGCCATATAACAGCGTGGCAAAACACAGATGCCATTATTATCACTAATTAATATGTAATAACCTGCCATGTATTAAGGTGTCTCTTTGTTCAACCAAATAGAAAAGGATAGAACTGAGCAGCAGAAGACACAGGCCTTAGCAGGAAGATAAGAGACTAAAAGAAAACAAAAACAGGAGTGGAATAAAAGCACTTAATCAGATGTGGGAAGACCTGGATTTTGTTGTGGCTTTGCCACTAACATTCTCTGTGACCTTGAACAGTTTATTTAATATCCTTGAATATAAATTTCTTATTTTGTAAAATAATGTGAATTAATAAATAATTCTGAGTCCCATCTAGTTCTAAGATTCTATTAATGATAACTCATATCCTTATACTTTTATACTTTACAGACTCATATCCTGAACCTCTTCACATTGACTGACAGGCTACTAAGGATGTCATTTACAATCTCACTCCTACTTAAGCTCCTTCCATAGCACAGTAATCCTGTAGTCTAGTTAACGGACAGGATCCTTTAAGCTCGGTATAAAACAAAGAGATTATTTTCTAAGGTATACTTTGGTGTAGATTGTTCTTGTTTAACAGATGTTATTTAAGTGACACAACCACATGAAAAGACTAGTGAAAAACTAGGCATTAAGCAGAAATGGAGCAAGATAAAACAATTTGAGACCGGAAGATGCACTCATTTCTCTCTTATAAATATGTTTCAGGAACTGAAAGTCAGAATCATAGCCAAATTCTAGTGAGATATCACAGAAATATAAATAACTATGATATTTATGCTAGTAAATAATACAAAACTAATCTTTTGTTATGAATTATTACAGAAAACACAGTACATCAGGAGAAATAGTTTCAGAACTGTCACTTACTTTTGAGGCATTTGACAAAGTTTTATTCATCCTTTCATATATGCTGTAAAATTATTGAGTATCTACTATGAGCCAAAAGATTTTGGAGGATAGGATATGAGTGAGTAGCAATGAAAAGGGGCTTTGTTTAAAGTTTAGAAAAGCGGGTCTTGGTTTCTTTGGCTTTTAAAAGTAAAGACAGATTCTGATTTCCTGACTATATGACTCATTATATATGACCTTGGAACTTGTCTCTCTTGTCCTAAAAAGAATAAAGCTGAACAAACTAAAAACCAACAGTTCTTGGATTTGTCAGAGAACTGAAGTTATAGGGCAAGCTACAACTCTCAAAACTGGAGACAGAGGTGGATACAGAGAAACAAAATTTATCTGGAGCCCATGAACTGAAACCGGGTACCTGAGTCAGTACCAGCGGGAATATTTTATAATTGACAAATTACTGGAGGCTCAGTGTAGACCAGCTTGAGAGCTAAAAATGTCCCTATCATGATAAATATATTAATGCTAAGAGAGAGTAGGGATTTAATTTCATGATTGTTTCATATGATGGCTCTCATTTTTGTCCCCTCTACCTCAAAAACAAAAACTTAGCATCCATTCACAAACAAAAAGCCTCTGTGAGAGTCGTGGGTGGGTACAGGCTGTGAACTCTATAGTAGCCTTTGACCAGTTCCAGCTCCTCTCAACTGCAGTCTGGGAGCTCCTGGAAGAAACTGACTTGGGCAGTTACCCACAGATAAGAAAGTCTTTGTGGAAGTCCCGGTTCACAGAGGGGATGTTTGAGCACTCCACTGCACCCAAAATATACAAGTTTAGATATATTGGAATAGGTAAGAGGACAGCTTGACTTTGCCTCTTTCAAAACCTTTTCCTCAAGGCATTACAGCTTAGGGCTAAGTGAAGCCTTCTGGGCTGTGATTTCTTGTGCTGAGGAAAAAGAGAGCAGGTGAGTGCCCAACTTCTGCAGCTATATTGGATGATGCCAAAGAGACTCATTTTTCTCTCACAGTATCTAGAATACTAAATCAGATCTCTGTGACTAGGAGAAGATAGGAGATTGGGAGAGCAAAAATAAGATTCTCTGAGGGTATTCAGTGGATGTGGAGCTGGCTGACTGCATCGTGGGCTTCATTAGGAAGCCCAACCACAACCAAGCCTCACTCACCTGTGAATCCTCCCAACTGGCCTATAGCCACCCATTGACCCCACACACCTCATTTACATATCCCTTACTTTGCAGCATGCTTCGTGCTCCTAAAGGCAGCGGCAAGAGTGAACTGTGTAGATGGCTAGAGACATGTGCTGAAAG
>CM052815.1:63967633-63985915 GCA_028533885.1 Nasua narica
TTTTTTCATTAAAATTCTTTTTTTTAAAGATTTTTATTTATTTATTAGACAGAGAGAGAGAGATCACAAGTAGGCAGAGAGGCAGGCAGAGAGAGAGGGAGAAGCAGGCTCCCTGCTGAGCAGAGGGCCCGATGCGGGGCTCGATCCCAGGACCCCGAGATCATGACCTGAGCAGAAGGCAGAGGCTTTAACCCACTGAGCCACCCAGGTGCCCCTTCATTAAAAATCTTGATTGAGTGTGTATTATTCGTGAGGCATTGTGCTAGAAAAACAAGAACAAATGAAAGAGACAAGAGCATATATTCATGGAGTTTATAGCTTAAGTCATTCATTTTTTTATTAAAAATATTATATATGCTGTAATGTAAGAATGCCTATAATGTAGTAAACAATTAAAAGAAGGTAGTTTTTATTCATAATATTCTATTAATTTCCTTTCCTCACTGTATATACAGACATACACAATATATACACATACAAGTGCAATCTATAATACTTCTCTCATTGACCTCCTTTGGTTGTCAGAGTTTCAAAGTTACTCTTCAAAGTACAAAAATATCTTCAAGCTAAATAGTCCTACTGCAGAATCAAACCTCTTGAAAAAACATAAAGCCTGACATTGATTTAATACCCAATTTGCCCTTGGGTGTGTGAATTACATTGGAGTATGTTTTAGAAAGTCATGTAGCACGTTTATGATTCAGAAGCTTTGGAGGGAGATTGTCCCAGATGAGGGAATGTGATTCAAATAATGCAAAATGGAAGAAGGACTGTGTAGAGAACATGTCCTAAAGACTTCTCTTATTCAGACAGGTTGTATTCCCTCGGAACACAGCATGTGGGAAACTTCAACCCCTAGCACCGTGTGAAAAACGTGCTACTCCTTTTCAGGTATAGTTTTAATTGCTCCCCTGTGGTTTGGCTGCATAGGAGACACAGTGTTCTGAGGAAAATCTTCACCTCAAGCATTTGTTGATAAACTTGCATTTTCCCTTGACATTTATTGTGGGATTCCTGTGGATATAATATAATCAGGTGAGAATTTAATTCACATGCTGCTGGCATTTTCCAAGCCTACTTCTCTATAAGGAATAGGACTACCAATTGCATTGCATACAATGTGTAGCTGAGAAAGTAATCCCCTGACTAGTTGCTTATACATAAAATACACCAGTGTCCTTCCAACTTAAAATTTCTCCTCTTGCATATATTTCTAATGTGAATGACTGTTAATGAGGACTTAAGAGCATGATCTATCTCAGCTACTTTCCCATATGAGTTTAAGTCACACTCTTGGACTTTGTCTCTTACAAGGTTGTCATCCATTTGGATTGTTTCATTTACTTCAGAGTAGGATGATAATTTTGCTATGAAAAATGGATGTGATGATAATGTTATTTACCAGGTACCATCTCTTGAGAGCATAGTTTATATGCATGCATAATAGCATAGAGATTAATAGCTCTAACTTTGAATCATAGAGATATAGCTTTAAATCTTGGCTCTAACCCTCAGTAGTTCTGAAATTTCTACCAAGTTATTTAACATCTCTGAGTAATTATCCTAAGGTGCTGTGTTAAGTACATGTGGGAAGAATTTAAAACTGTGCCTAGCACAAAGTATTTGCTCACAAAATAGTACATATTATTTGTTTTGGGGTATTTTGGGGGGTTGGGGGAGAACCCCAACCTGGGTTTGCCAGTGACTATGTATAAAGACACTACTTAAAATAGGAATACAAGGGTTTGTTTCAGGAAGACTTCGCTGAGATTCAAATGTAAGAAGCCTAAGATTTGGATGAAAATTGCATATTTCTTATAGGCAAAGCATACCATTTTGAGGATATTCAGGTGATGCTAAGTGAAAAATCTTTTCATCCTTAGTTTTGGGTAATTATAGTGAGGATTTAAATTGTTTCAGAAAATTTTATTTCTTTTGCTTCAAAGTGTTTTATTTTTTATTTTTTTAAAGATTCCGTTTATTTATTTGACAGAGAGAGATCACAAGTTGGCAGAGAGGCAGGCAGAAAGAGAGAGGGAGAAGCAGGCTCCCTGCTGAGCAGAAAGCCCAATGCGGGGATCGATCCCAGGACCCTGAGATCATGACCTGAGCCGAAGGCAGAGGCTTTAACCCACTGAGCCACCCAGGCACCCCTCAAAGTGTTTTATTTAAAAGAATAATATCTATATTACTGATAATATTCTTATAACTTTGTAATTTATATGTGGGAATGCCTGTAGTTAGTAATGCTATCACCCAAATCACATACAATAAAGGGCTTTTGTGTTTTATTTGTGTATTTAGGAATACATTATAGAAAAAGCACTTTCAGAATGGAAGAGGAAGGACTTGTGAATGTAATGAGAACAAAAGCAAAAATTGCCCAAATCAACTTCTTCCAGAACTCTAGAAATTGCCTGAAGATTTACAACAATTTGTAAAGAGTTTGTTCAAGAAAAAAGAGGCTGGATTATCGTAAGAACAGTGAGATGGGGCATTTTAACTTGTCCTAGCCCTGTCTCCTTCTCCTAGCTCAGTAGTAATTGTAAAAACCTACCGCCATTCCATTGTGATAGCTATAAAAACCAGCCTTGCAGTAGTCAGTCACTTGAAGGATTTGAAGGCCCCTGCAAAAGCCCAATCTCCAAATAATTGTTACTATTTGACTTACCTGGCAGACTTTAGAAAGGTCCATCCTCTAAGACTTTTTTTTTCAGTGTTCCAAGATTCATTGTTCATGTACCACACCCAGTGCTCCATGCAATAAGTGCCCTCCTCAATATTATTTTTATTTGATCTGAATCAGAGCTCTCTCAGGAAGTGAGAGAACTGTTCTAAATTTCAGGACACATTTAGAAAACAATTAGTGGCATTGTTTAATGTCACTACCTAAGGCCAGGTTTAACAAAAGGCTGACAAAAACAAACAAATAAACAAAAAACACAGCAGAATTATTTACCTAATGAGGATATGCAAACATACATTTCTAGGAATAAAGAAGGCCACATGCATGTTCAAGGCTTTGTACACGCCCAGGAAATATCTTAATCTCTCACATGTGTATTACTTGAGGCTCTGCACAACCAGAAAGCTAAGGCTAAGACAGAGTTGTAAACTGCCTGGGGGAGCCTTGAAGGCATGCCTCAAAACATGCAGAAAACATGATCCAACCATATGTTGTCTACAAGAGTTATACTTAAGACTTAAAAGCACAAATAGATTGAAAGCCTAGAAAAAGATATATGATACAAATAATCATCACAAGAAAATGGATTGTTTCTACTAATGGGAAAAAAATCAACTTAGGACAAAACTAGTTAAAAGAAACAAAAAAAGATACTTTATAATGAAAAGGGTATCAATCAATGCATCAGAAAGATATACTGAAGACATATAAACATATAGGTATATAAAAAGAAAGCCCCAGTAGATATCAATTTAAAAAAAAGAATTAAAAGGAAAAATGGACAACTCAGCCTAAGAATTGGAAACAAATAATTCAGTTTTAAACTGGATTTAACACAGAGATAAAGAAATAGAGGACTTGAACCACACTATAATCCTACTAGTCCTAACAGACATCTATGGAATATTCCACCTAAAATGAGAGAATATATATTCTTGGTGTGCCTGGGTGGTTCAGTTGGTTAAGCATCTGCCTTAGGCTCAGGTCATGGTCCTTGAGTCCCAGGATCCAGCCCACATCAGGCTCCCTGCTCAGTGGAACACCTGCTTCTCCCTTTACCCCTCACCCTGCTTGTGCTCACTCTCTCTCTCAAAACAAACAAAAAAACAAACAAAAAAAATCCACATTCTTCTCAAGTCCAGATAAAATATTATCCTGTATAGACCACGTTAGTCCACTAGACAAGCCTAAATCCATTTAAAATGATTAAATTCATATAAAATATGTATCCCAAAACAGTGAAATGAAATTAAAAATCGAGAAGGAAATTCACAAGTCTGTGGAAACTAACCAACATGTTCCTAAATTACCAGCTGATCAAATAGGAAAGCAGAAGGGAAAATAGATTGGGAAATCAAAAAATACATTGAAATGTATGAAAACAAACAAAAAACATGACAAAACAAATGGTATATGACTAAAGCAGTGTTTAGAGTGAAATTTATAGCAGCAAAAAAAAAATCTTGAATTAGTAATATAACCAATCACTTTATATGCTAGAAAAAAAAAAAAGAACTCAATCCAAAGCAAACAGAAGAAGGTAAATTAATAAAATAAAATAGAAAATAGACAAGAGAAAAAAAGCAAGACTTTTCTTTGAAAAGATCAACAAAATTGATAAAACTGTAGTCAGAATGACCAAGAAAAAGAGAGAAGACTCAAATTACTAATTTCCAGGAATGAAGAGGGGTTATCAATACTGACCTTAAAGAAATAAAACAATTATTAGGTTGTCAAACAGTTGCATGCCAACAAATTTGATAACCTAGATGAGAAGAACAAACTTCTAAAAGGACACAGAAAATCAAAACTGATAATGGAAAAACTAGAAAATATGAATAGATGTATAACAAGTAGAGGGACTGAATTAGTAATAAACAAGTTCCATAAACGAAATAGTCCCATATAGCCCACAATCAGATGGCTCTAATGTAAATTTTACCAAAAATTTAAAAAAGAATTGATTACAATTCTTTACAAATGCTTCCAAATATTGTAAATAGTTAGAACTATTCAAAATTCATTCTATGAGGCCAGCATATGCTTATACCAAAATCAGAAAAAAAGATATCACTAGGGGAAAAAAAGAAAGTTCAGGCCAATATCCCTTAAATATACATGAACACACACATGCATACACACACCCCCCTCACAAACAAGCAAATCAAAGTGATCAACATATAAAAAGGATTATACACTGTGACCAAGTAGCCCTTATCCCAAGAACCAAAATTAGTTTAATATATAAAAATCAATCAATATGATATACCATGTAATAAAATAAAGGATAAATACTACATAATCATTTCAATGGATAAAGAAAAAGCATTCAGAAGTTCCAATACTCTTTCATTATAAAAATTCTCAATGGGAATCAAAGGAAAAGTCCATTTTCCAGTGAAGGGCATGTATAAAAATGCCATAGTTTGAGTGGCAAAAGATGAAAACATCCCTTCTAAGGTGAGAAACAAGACAAAGACATCTATTCTACCTCTTCTACTTAACATTGTGCAGGAGGTTCTAGCCAGGCTGATTGGGCATGGAAAAGAAATAAAGGTATTCAGATGGAAAAAAAAGATGAATAACTACTTCTATTTACAGGTGACATAATCTGATATATAGAAAAGCCTAAGGAATCTGCTAAAAAAAACTACTACAGCTAATGAATGAGTACAGCAAGGTAGCAGAATACAATTTTGAAACACAAAAAATAGTTGCACTTGTATATACTAAAGATGAACAATCCAAAAATGAAATTAAAAAAAATTCCATTTAAAATAGAATAATAAAGATGAAAATACCTAAGAATAAATCTAAGAAAGCTGCACCGTATCTCTATACTTGAAACTGCAAAATTTGTTGGAAGAAATTTTTAAAAGATCTGCATAAATGACATAAAATGACATAAAAAGACATCCCAGGTTCAAAGATTGGAAGATTTAATATTGTTAAGATGTTTATCTCCTCAAGCTATAGATTCAATAAATTTTATCAAAACCACAGATGTCTTTGTGTGTGTGTGTGTGTGTGTGTGTAAATTAATCCCAAAATGTGTAAAAAAATTAAAGAGAACAAGAATGGTCAGAATAATCTGAAAAAAGAAACTAATTTGGAGGACTCACACTTTTCAATTTCAAAGCTCACTACAAAGCTTCAGTAATCATATCAATGTGGTAATAGCATAAGGATAAACATATATAAAAAACTAGAATTGAGGGTCTCCAAATAAAGTATTACATTTATGACCAGTTGATTTTTGTATTGCCTTTTAAACAAAAGTTCTTCTGTAACATTTGACTATTTACATGCAAAAAAAAATGAAGTTGGACTCTCTAATATATAACATATAAAAAGATTAACAGAAAACATAACAGAGACCTAAATATAAGAGCAAAAACTATAAAAGTCTTAGGAGAAAACAAAGGTATAAATTTCTGTGACCTTCAGTTAGTGGTTTCTTAGATATAATACCAAAATTATAAGCTACATAGAAAAAAATAATTGGACTTCATCAAAAGTAACCAATATTACAGTGCAAAAGACATTATCAGAAAAGTGAACAGAGTCCATTGAATGGGAGAAATTATTTTCAAATCATATGTTTATGAAGAATATATGAAGAACTTGCAACTCAACAATAAAGATGCAGATAACAATTTCTAAAATGGACAAATTTTTAAATACTTTCCAAAGAAGATATACAAATGACGAATAAGCACATGAAAAGATGCTCAATAGCATTATTCACTAGTGAAATACACATCAAAACCACAATCAGATCTCACTTTACACAGAGTAGGATGGTTATTCTAAAAAGACAGATGATAATGAGTGTTGTGAGGATGTGAAGGAATCAGAACCCTCATATGCTTCTCTGATGGGAAAAAAAAAGTGGGGTAGCCACTTGGTAAACAGTCTGGCATCTCCTCACAATTTTAAACATAATTCACATATGAAGCAGCAATTTCACTTCTGAGAATATCCTCTAGATATCAAAAGCATATGTCTAAGAACATTTTCATAAATGCGTATAGCAGCGTTATTCACAATAGACAAAAAGTGTAATTAGTTCAAATATCCACAATTGAAGAATGGATTTGGGATTTTTTTTCTTTAAGATTTTATTTATTTATTTATTTGATAGAGAGAGAGAGAGAGGAGCACAAACAGGGGGAGTGGCAGAGGGAGAGGGAGAAGCAGGATCTCCGCTGAGCAGGGAGCCCGATTAGGGTTTGACCCCAGGACCCCAGGATCATGACCTGAGCCAAAGGCAGATGCTTAACTGCTAGAGCCACTCAGATGCCCCCACAATTGAAGAATGGGTAAATAATATGTGGTAAACAGCTAATGGAAATTTATTCTGCAACTAAACACAAAAAATGAAATACTTATCTGTGCTCCAACATGAATGAACATGGAAGCATTATACTAAGTGAAAGAAGGCAGTCACGAAAGATCATACATTATATGACTCTGTTTATATCAAATATTGAAGTTAGCCAAATCTATATACAAGAAGTAGATTAGTAATGGCATAGGGCTCAAGGAGAGGACACAGGTTTGGGGGAAAAATAAGCGTAATTGGTGATTCCTGTTCAGGATGGAAATACAGGAAAATCCTTAATTCACCTCTTCCCATGGATACACATTATGTACAGCTACATTTGGAACTATTTGCTTAAAAAAAAAGAAAAGCCCCAAAACTAGCTGAGCAATTAGGCATTAGACAAATGAGAACAAATTTACATAGAAGCAGGTATGAGAGGCTGAGACACAGCCTCACCATAAACCACATACCGTGCATGACAATCCATAATTAGGAGAGATCTCAAAATTCCCAGCTTTTCTCAGAGGAGTAAAGGGTTTGAACTCACATCAAGCACACCAACATTTAAGACCTGAGAGATGAGCCCCTAAAACATTTAGCTTTGAAAGCCAAAAGAGCTTGTGTCTGAAAGACCTTCAAGGCTATATACAGTAAACTAAGAACAGTTCTTAAAGGGCTCATGTATAGACTCACCCAAGACAGGGCCCAGTGCAGAGGCAGCCAACTGAAAAACACTCAGATTTTCTGTGAAAGAGGCTTCTTTGCTTATCTTAAAGCGTCAGCCTGAGGGATAGATACCTTAGTATACATCTGGGGCCTACTGAAATACTCTCCAGGGATGGAAAACAATGGGTACCAACTTTGTGTTCTCACTCTTCCTTGCTCCAGTTAGCTAGTATCTCTCAGAAAGGAGTTTTTGCCCCTGTCTGGTGCCCTAAATTTTGTGACAAGCCATCCAGGGGACAAATTGAGATTGCCTGGCTCTGGTGACCAGTGGGGCTTCTACTCATAAGTCCCACAAGACTATAACCAACAGAAAAAAGAGTTTCTAACGAACTACCACCCCAGGGCACAGCAAAAAGCAACAGATTGGGAAGCCCAGTATTTCTATGAAAGAGGCCTATTAGCAGGCTTCTAGTTAAACACACATGTAAAAGCTGACTATAATCCTTTCAAAAGATGTTGGGAGGCAGGTGCTATTTTTGAACCCTCCTTTTACCATGCTCCAGAACTTTTACACATGTCTGGTGCCCCAGTTTTATGACTACTGCCCAGACGATGCCCTTTTATTGTCTGGTTCTGGTGGCTGGTGGAGCTCATGTTTCTGAGCTCATGTTTCATGAGTCCAATGGGACTGTGACAGAGAAACACTTGTTGGCCAGCTATCGCTGCTAGGGTTCAGTGCAGAGAGCAAACTGAAACACACTGCCAGTCTTTCTGTGAAAGAGGCCTATCTGCTTACTCTGGAACTTTGGCACAAAGGGTAGGCTTCTCGTTTGGCACACAGGCATCTAGGTGCCTATTGAGGTCCTCTTTGTGAATGGAGGCTGGTAGACAACTATGTGCTTTCCCTCTGCTTCATTTCAGGTTGCTGAGATCTTGTAGAATGCCAGTGTATCCCCCAAAAAGAACTTTTATCCTCAACTGGCTCCCTTTTGGCAAAAGATCTGTACACTGAAAGTATAAGATACTGATGAAAGAAATTAAAGATGGCACAAATAAATGGAAAGATATTTGTGTTTGTGGGTTGGAAGAACTAATATTATTAAAATGTCTGTATTGCCCTAATCAATCTACAGATTCATTTGAATACTTATTAAAATTCAAATGTGATTTAGACAGAAATTGAACACCAATTCTAAGATTTATAAGGAACTTCAAAAAAGCTTGAATAGCCAAAGCAATCTTTTTTTTTTTTTTAAGATATTTATTTATTTGAGAGAGAGAGAGAGCAGAGAGAGAAAGCGCACAAGCAGGGGGAGAGGCAGAGGGAAAAGGCTTCCTGCTGAGCAAGGAGTCCAATGAAGGACTCCATCCAAGGACCCCAGGATCATGACCTGAGCCAAAGGCAGAAGCTTAACCAGCAGAGCCACCCAAGGACCTCTAGCCAAAGCAATCTTGAGAAAAGAAAAAAGCTTTCTGTTTTCAGAAACAGAAGCTATTTACAAAGATATGGCAATCAAAACAGCATTTTATTAAAATAAAAACAGACACATAACCAATGAAATAAGATAGAGTCCAGAAATTAACCCACACTGTATGTTCAATTAATTTAAACAAAGGAAGCAATAACAATGAAACTGAACCACCACCTTACATAAACACAAAAAACTAAATCAAAATTGATTAAAGATGAACATAAAACCTGAAAACATAAAATGTGTAGAAAAAAGCATAGGTGGTAAGCTCCGTGACATTGGTCTCCCATCCAAGTACTAACCAGGCCTGACCCTGCTTAGCTTCCGAGATCAGACAAGATCGGGCGCGTTCAGGGTGGTATGGCCGTAGACTGACATTGGTCTTGTGGGTGATAATTTGGATTGAATCTGAAAGCAAAAGCAGCAAAAATAAATGAATAAATGGCCTACCTCAAACTAAAACTCTTTTGCCTCGCAAAAGAAATTATTACAAAACGAAAAAAAAATCTATAAAATGTGAAAAATATTTGTAAATTTTATATCTGAGAGTGTGTTAACATTTGTATATATGGATTTAAATACATATATACACATATATATATGTTAACATATATAAAGAACTTATACAATTCAATAAGCAAAAAAATAAACAACCTGATTAAAATTGGGCAGAGGATCTGAACAGATATTTCTCCAAAGAAGATATACAAATGGCCAGCAGGCACATGAAAAAGTGTTCAACATCATTAAGTATCAGGGAACTGCAGATCAAAACTATAATGAGATATCACCTCACACTTGTTAAGGAGTGTATTATATTAAAACAAAGAAGTCAGAAAGAAATATCGTATGATTTCACTAATGTGGGATTTAAGAAACAAAACAGATAAATATAGGGGAAGGGACAGAAAAATAAAATAAGATAAAAACAGACAGCAAACCATTTAGGGACTCTGTAGTTAAAAGAACAAACTGAGGGTTGCTTGAGAGGAAGGTGGGTGGGGAGATAGGTTAAATGGGTGATGGGTATTAAAGAGGGCACTTGGGATGAACACTGGGTGTTATATGTAAGTGATGAATCATTAAATTCTATTTCTGAAACCAACACTAAACTATATGTTAACTTATAACTAACTTGAATTTAAATAAAATAAAAATAAGAAATAAAGTGTTGGAAAGCATATGGAGAAAAGGGAACTTCTGTGCACGATTGGTGGGAGTGTAAATTGGTGCAGTCCCTGTGGGAAACAGTATGGAGGTAGCTCAAGAAAAAAAAAAAATAGAACTACCTTATGACCCAGTAATTCTATTTCTGGATTTTTTTTTTAAAGATTTTATTTATTCATTTAACAGAGAGAGAACACAAGCAGGCAGAGAGGCAGGCAGAAGCAGAGAGAGGAGCAGGCTCCCTGCGGAGCAAGGAGCCCGATGCGGGACTCAATCCCAAGACGCCGGGATCATGACCTGAGCCAAAGGCAGTTGCCCAATCAACTGCGCCACCCAGGCGTCCCTATTTCTGGATATTTACCTAACAAAAATAAAAGCATTATTTCAAAAATATATATAGCCCCACCATGTTCTTTGTATCATTATTTATAATAGTCAAGCTGTGGAAGCAACCTAAATGTTCTTCAATGGTTGAATAGAGAAATTGTGGAATATATGTACAATAGTGCTCAGCCATAAAAAGAAGGAATTCTTACAATTTGTGACATCATAGGTTGACCTTGATAGCATTATGCTAAGTAATGTAAGTCAATCAGAAAAAGACAAATACTGTATTATTTCATTTATATGTCAAATCTAAAAATCTAGTGGTTGCCAGAGGCAGGGGTGAAGGGTGGGCAAAATGGGTAAAAGGAGAAACAATATACAAACTTCATATCATGGAGATGTAATGTAGAGCATGGTGAGTCTATTTAATAATAAAATATTGCTTATTTGAAAGTTGATAAGAGAATAAACCTTAAAACTCCTCATCACAAAAATAGAAAGCTTGTAACTATGTGTGCTGCCAGATGTTACCTAGACTTATCGTGGTGATCATCTCACAATATATTTAAAAAACAAATTATTATGTTTTATATCTGAAACATAATGTTACATGTTAATTATATTTAAATAATTTTTAAAATTTAACTAGTTAACTAGTTGGACTTGATGTAACTAGCTAATTAGTTAACTATAACATTATGTAACATATAGATTTAACTATATATCCTAAATAGATTTACAATGATTATTTCACAGTATGTACAAATACCTAATCTTTATGTTATGCATTTAAAACTATTATAATAGTATCCGTCAATTATATTTCAATAAAAAAATTAAAGAAGAAATTGCTAATGAGATTACGGTTTCTATTATGGGAAAAATCCTAATATTTATTGTGGTGGTGGTTTTGCAACTCTGTAAATACAATAAAAACCATTGAATTTCACACCACATTAGTGAAATTCTTCTAATTCTAATCCCTATTCAAAAACTTGCAGAAGGGGCGCCTGGGTGGCTCAGTGGGTTAAAGGCTCTGCCTTCGGCTCAGGTCATGATCTCGGGGTCCTGGGATCGAGCCCCGCATCGGGCTCTCTGCTCGGCGGGGATCCTGCTTTCCCCTTTCTCTCTGCATGCCTCTCTGCCTACTTGTGATCTCTCTCTCTCTCTCTCCATCAAATAAATAAATAAAATTAAAAAAAAACTTGCAGAAACTTTGGAAAACATTTTGAGGACCCCATAGAATTTTTGTTTACAAGGTATATACATAAAATAAAAAAATTAAAACAATAAAAAAAATCAAGGATGAAATACAGAGAGCAGGTGAAAGTGAGCACTTGAAGTTTGTAAATGCCAATCTAGTCTTTGTTTTATAAGGTGGAGGAGAATTATAACTAAACAACTCTGTGACAATGCATTGATACATTCACCCTTTTTGAGATAAACTAAATAACAGTAATCAAAACTTTTGTTCTGCTACCCTATGATCCAGCAGTTGCACTACTAGGTATTTACCCAAAAGATGCAAAAATACTGATCTGAAGAGATACATGTGTCCTGATATTTAAAGCAGCATTATCCACAAGAGCCAAATTATTGAAAGAGCCCAACTGCCCAACAACTGATAAATGGATAAAGAAGATGTGGAACACACACACACACACATACACACACACACACACACACACACACACATATGTGTATACACACATACACACACACACACATATACAAAAGAATATTACTCAGACATCAAAAAGAATGAAATCTTGCCATTTGCAATGACATAGTTAGAGCTCGAGTATATTATGCTAAGTGAAATAAGTCAGTCAGAGAAAGACAACTGCTATCTGATTTCACTCATACGTGGAATTTAAGAAACAAATGAGTAAAGGAAAAAAGGCGAACCATAAAAAAGACTCTTAACTATAGAGAACAAACTGAGGGTTGCTGGAAGGGAAATGGGCAGGGGATGGGCTAAATGGGTGAAGGGTATTAATGAGGCCATTTGTTTTGATGGATACTGGATATTATATGTAAGTGATGAATCACTAAATTCTACACCTGTAACTGATTTTGCGCTGTCTGTTAACTAACTGGAATTTATTTATTTATTTATTTATTTATTTATTTAAAGATTTTATTTACTTATTTGACAGAGAGAGATCACAAGTAGACAGAGAGGCAGGCAGAGAAAGAGGAGGAAGCAGGCTTCCTGCTGAGCAGAGAGCCTGATGCGGGGCTGGATCCCAGGACCCTGAGATCATGACCTGAGCCGAAGGCAGAGGCTTTAACCCACTGCACCACTCAGGCGCCCCAACTAACTGGAATTTAAATAAAAACTTGAAACTTAAAAAAAATTGTTTTGCATCCCAGATACAATGATATTCCTTCCTAAAAATAATATTTAAAAATGTAGAACTAAAATAAATTAATGAGAAAATCTAAAAAAAAATAAAGGTAGATTGCAAAATTTTCTTGACATTTATACCCACTCCAGCTGTGTAGCACTGTCATTATGGAGTAGCATTGGGAAGTGTGAATCATTGTGTCCCTAGTGTACTCTCTTCAGACTGAGACTGACATGATGGATGATACTAAGATTATATGACCCAAGGGGCAAGACAAGACCCCATGTGAACCATATACCTTCTCAGTAGCAAAAATCTCAGGAAACAAACTCACACGTGACTCCTTGCCTGAGAGAAAGAGTAAAAATATATATTTCCAAATCCCTCACATAGAAGTGTGTTGGAGTCAGTTTACACCAGCTCATGTCTTACTGACAATTGTGTGTATTTTCAGGAATTTTGAAGCCATTTTTTATTAATAACCATTATTAAAAAATAAATTATATAAACTTATAATTAAAATACATTAAAAGGAAGAGTGACAACTATTGAAAATTCTTCATTTCTTATTTACTATTATGTATACTTGAGGTTATTTACATCTATTAAATCTTTATAATAAAAATACTACTTAAGCATGTTACTATACATCTTTACCTAATTCTGCCTTGGGTGGCATCATAATGTTATGTTGAAATTAGACATAGTTCTACATCATGGATATGGGCAAGTATTACAAAAGCTCGATTGCTTTGTTGATTTTCTAGGCTTAAGAAAGTGGTGAATAAAATATTAATGATTCATATTAAACTTAAACATGTGCCATGTCTGTAATAATTACATTGTTAATAGTACAAAAGATGTGACACATTTTTCCATTACTTGAAAAGTATAAAATTTATAATTTAATTTACACACCACTATAAATCTTACAGAAAAGGAGACTGAGATCTATAACATTTAAATAACATCTTCATTGTCACATTGGCTATGAGTAATGTAGACAGGTTTTGAATTCTAATCCATATTCTTCTAAGTCACAATAAATGTTTTCTCTATCCCTGTAATGTTTTGAAGCACCACCATGCAGGCATGAATTGTGATTGGAAAATAACAAAAGAGCATTACATGCACTATATTATAGCATATATAGGTGTGTATGGTTTTTATATATATATATAATATATATATATGAATATATAAAATATATAAATAAATATATAGAATATATTATGGCAATATAAGAACCAAAAGGATCACTTCAGTGACTTATGAATATCTGATTTCTAAAAATCTGGTTAATAAAATATAATTCAGCAAGAAGACACTAAAGTCATTGAAATGAAAGAAATTTCAAAATATGTATTTGTTGTTTCATGCTTGTAAAAGAAAATATTTACCAGTATTCATGTTGGAAGTGTTCTTGATGATCATTTGCAACCATGGTTGGCAACAGATACAAGATTTTGGCAAAAATCAGTGAAAGCATTTTATGAGAATTTGATAGGCTACATGCAGTAGCCAATAAAGAATACTGGCCATCCTAAAGTTATGCCCTACATATAACTTATAGTGGCCCAATTTATGATAAATATAATATGTACTGAATTTAGTATATATTGTTTCTTGGAGATCTAGTTCACAAACTTTTACCAACATACCACTGCCATCCCCTCACTAAATACTTGTCTTAAATACAGCAATGTTGCTTCTTTTAGGGGCGCCTGGGTGGCTCAGTGGGTTAAACCCTCTGTCTTCGGCTCAGGTCATGATCTCAGGGTCCTGGGATCAAGCCCTGCATCGGGCTCTCTACTCGGCAGGGAGCCTGCTTCCCCCTCTCCCTCTACCTGCTTCTCTGCCTACTTGTGATCTCTCTCTCTGTCAAATAAATAAATAAATAAATCTTTAAAAAAAATGTTGCTTCTTTTAATTGTCCACAACTCTCCTTTCTCTCCCTCTCTCTCATTTCTATGTGTTTACATCCACATGTATCCCTAGTTGATATTTTTTCTCATAGCTGCCTGACTCTTATTTTCTTATTGATACTTTTCCTTCCTGTATAATCTTTCTACAAATTCCCTATCTCCTGACAGCCAGGCAATTATTCCTTGTATGTCTCCTCACAGCTCCCATGTTCCATTCTGAATGACAGCTAGATTATGGCTTTCTAATTATAAATCAAATCTGTCACTTCCTGCTTAAAGTTTTCCATTGTCTTTTCATCACACTAAGAATAAAATCCAAACTTTTCCCTTGACTCATAGGGCTCAGTATAATCTGACTCTTCCCTCTCTAACCATACCTTATTTCCCTTCTTCCTTTTATGACTTTCAGTGTTGGTTTCCTATTCAGTCACATTCAGCATGCAAACTGTGAGGCCACATAGGACTCTGTACTCAAAAGTTTCAAGCTTGGTTTAATCATCTGCTGTTGCTGCTTTGAAAATCTTAATTTTTTAATAAGGGACGCCACATTTTCATTTTACATAAGGACCTGCTAATTATGTGCCCATCCTCATTAAGCTTAGCCATACTAGTCTAATTTTTTTTTCTCAATTGGGACAAACTCTTCCACCTTATGACTATGGTCATCCACATTCTCTCTTCCTAGAAAATTTCCTGGAGACACATGCCAAACTGTACCCTTTTGTCATTCAAGCTTCATTTTCTTTTTATGAGGTCCTGCCTATTCCCAATATAAAGAGGCAGCTCCTTAGTAGTTGTACTCCATCACTTAGTCATAACATTTACCCTTTCATAAAATTATTTTCTTTAATGATTTATGTGCTTATTGTCTATTCCACATTAGAATTTTAACTGAATAAAGTTTTTATCTATGAAATTCAGCACACTATTAGCAGCAGCTAGAACACAATCTAGTACATAGCCAGGATTCAAAAAACATTTGCCAAATAAATGAATGAATCCATTTCTCTCTATATCTACCATGACACAGCTTGTTTGCCACCTCTGAAAACCTTCCCATTTGTGACATCATTGGGATCCTCTCACATCAGTCACTGAACTGATCCTTCAATATTTATTATAGTTTTGGGTTTTTGAATGAAATGTACATTTTTATCCTTCAGTTATCAGTTCTGCTTTCTTGGTAATGTTATAAGACACTACAGGGGTAGTGTACAGGGGTATAACACTACCTCAGTAGTGTTATAAGGGTAGGACATCTGACATGGTTTCAAGGAACAAGACTGATGTTCAAATCCTGATTATACTACCTATAGCACTTGTAACAACATTCATGCTGTATAGCTATTCTAATTTTCAGTTTCTTTATCTATGGAACTTATTAGTGTTGTGCAAATCATATGAAAAAATGTATAAAAAGAACTTAGGAGAGAACTAGTGTGCAGAAACTCCTCAGTATATATTAGCACTGATTTTTTTCCTAAGATTTTATTTTTTTATTTATTTCTCAGAGAGAGAGAGAGAGAGAGAAAGAGTACAAGCAGGGAGAGCAGCAGGCAGAGGGAGAAGCAGGCTCCCCACTGACTTGGGAGCTGGATGTGGGACTTGATCCCAGGAAGCTGGGATCATGACCTGAACCTAATGCAGCCGCTTAACCAACTGAGCCACCCAGGCATCCAGCACTGATTCTGATTATAAATTTTTTCAATTACCGGAATCACAGCTATTAATAAGCGAATATCTTCACCCACTTCTAAGTTACATCTAACTGCGACATTACACTAAATTGTCTCTTTGGCGAATTATAAATAATAAAATTATACATATATATAAATAATATGTAGGTAGAAATATACACCTATATATCTACATCTCCCTACATTATCTTTATATATACATACTACCTTGTTAATATGGAACTATTTATATTTTTCAGTGTGTTCTATAGACATATATGCAAATGATATTTTAATTATGAGAAGTTGAAATACCATTCAGCTCCAATATTTTCTGTAATTATGTTTACAGACATTTAACTTCTAAGTGCAATTCGGTTACCCGTGAGTTTCTGAGTTTCATATCATACCAAATTATCTTTGCATTTCACATACCAATATTCTGTAGGTATCAATGATATCCTGTAGAGTCAGCAAAGAAGTAAAAGTAAAAGTAAAAACATCCAACTGGGTTTTTTAGCAATGCCTATTGACAAAGATGCCATAACATTTTTAAAAAGGAATTGAAGAGCAGAGTTGAAATGCTGAGAGAATAGTTTATTGTAAATGCCTGAATCAGAGCAAACAACCAGTGAAAGGTCAACATAACAGCCCATTGATCTGTACAAGCACATTTGCTAAACCTAGTAATAAATTCCCCCAAGAACCACAGCAGCAACTCCTTCAAATATTTGTGATATCTTTTTGTAGGAGGCAGCTGACCAGAAAGTATAGCACAATTTGCCCTTTACCAATGTTAGCATAATGTCAGTAAACTATGGGCCCATAATAATGATTTTAAACATAATTTTTCTTATAAATATAATTTTATTGAACTCATATTTTGAGCACATACATATCAATCAATGTTCCATGCCTTTTGGAAGTGGTGACTAACAATGGCATTAATATAAAATTATTCCTATTGTTAAGAGTTTCAGTCTACTCAGACAAATTATAAGACATGTAATAATCACTATAGTAGAAGTTTGCAGAATTCTTGCTACTGGATAACTTAGGTAATTTCTATTTTTTTTCTTAAGGTGATATATTCTTAGAGCTCATGAAAAACTTTACAGGAGAAATTAAAAATGAGCTGGTTGTTGAAATATAAGTAGGAAAAAAAAAGAAATAGACCTGCCCCCAAAGACGGGTAGGACACATTGAGTAAAGAAAACAAAAGAAATAAAGGCACACTGTCAAGAAAACAAAGGGCTTGCTTAGAGAATAGCAGTGTTGTAGTAAAGAAATACTATAGGAACTCTGGGGTGTATGCTATTAACCCCTATGTTATTAAACTGTTCAATAAAATTAAATTAGCAGAAGTTAATGTAAAAACAGGTAAAAGCCCATAAAAACAAACAAATAAAAATGAAATCTCAAGCCTTTACTTTGCAAGCATGAATAATTTCAGTTCTCTCATTGAGGTATCCCTTATTCTCTTCTTCAGTTCATCTGATCATCACTCAAAGCTTTCGACGTAAAGATTCCTGTATTTTAAACCTTAATCCAAATATCTTTTTAGTTATAGATAGGGCTGCCATATAAAACACAGGATACAGTTAAATTTAAATTTTAGACAATGATTTTTTAGTTATTAATATGTCCCACATAATGTCTAATCTTTCTATGTTATTGTAGGTAAT
>CM052815.1:63986415-64006938 GCA_028533885.1 Nasua narica
TGTCTTACCTTGGCAATCTCAAGTTTGAAACCCTGCTAAGAGGGTCTCTTAACATTCAACCCCTGTGATAGAAGAGCATTGAATGGCTAAGAGACTGTCTGACCCGTCCACCCCTTTCCTTTTTAAGCATTCATACACAGTCTCTTATTAATATTTAATTTAAAATAACAATGTCAACTAAAGTGTTTTTCTTTATAACCTGATGAAATTATGCCTTGTACAAATTAAAATGCACTCACCTTCTCCCTGAAAAAGGAGAGATCATAGCCCAAGAAATCACTGTTTTCATCCTAATATGTTATTCATTCTACTTATTTTTCAGCCAGAATCCTATTTTCTTTTACTAGAAGACTTACTATTTTAACCCTCACTAGCACACCTTATATAAAATAGTAGGGGGAAGAGAAGGAAAATACAAATGGCTAATATATACAATGCATGCACAAAAATATAGAAGTAAATTTAGTTACCATAGATTTTGTTTGAAATTATTAATGAGGCCATGATTGTTATTAATAATTGCTTTCATCTACTACTCCACTTCTCAAATGGCTTCAGTTATTTAGGAGATAATAAAACATCTCATTCCTTGAGGATCTGAGTCATTTAGATCACTAATCTAATTTTCTTCCATTAATTACTCCTTCAATTGCTTCCATTAATGCTGGCTATGGGAGAGGCTCCTGGGTGGCTCAGTGGGTTAAGCATCTGCCTTAAGCTCAGGTCATGATCTCAGGGTCCTGGGATGGAGTCTTGCATTGGGCTCCCTGCTGAGTGGTGAGTCTCTTCTCCCTCTCCCTCTGTGATCTCTCTTGCTTTCACTCTCTCTCAAATAAATAAATGAAATCTTAAAAAAAAATACTGCTTATCCTTCTCTGGATTCAGGCATATTCCTCATCCCCATTATGAAGCAGCATCCATACTTCCACTTGATAATCAGGTTTAATACTCTAAAGTCACAGCATGTTGCCATGTATTTCAAAGGCAAAACAAGGTCAAATTGACTTGTTATCAGTTTCATATCCCAATTCAATAGAAATACTGTTTGCACCATGAGAAAAGCAATCCTATGCTGGCAACTAGAATGCACTTAATTGAGTTAAGGATGGAAGGAAGGATGTTTGCAATTGTATTATTGAGCAACAATTCAAGGAACCAAATTTCACTCTAATTTCTGAACCTGCAAAATTTAGATTTTGTTTGTTTGTTTGTTTATTAAAAGAGGTCATGGCTTTGCTCTGCACTGGGGCAGGAATATCTGCCCCTACATTTCCTTCTAAAAGGTTATTGACCTACTTTGAGATAATTTTTGTGTATGGTATGAGGTAGGGGCCCAACTTCATTCTTACGTCTCTAGAAATCCAGTTGTCCCAGAACTTTGTTGAAGAGACTATTCTCATATTGAAATATGTTGGCACCCTTGTTGAAATTAATTGGCCATAGATGAATTGGTTTATTTCTGGACTCTAAATTCTATACCCTTGGTCAATATGTCTATCCTTGTGCTAGCATCACAAAGTTTTTTTTTGTTTGTTTTTGTTTTTGTTTTAGATTTATTTATTTATTTTAGAGAAAGAGAGTGAGTTGTTGGGCTGGGGCAGAGGAAGAGGGACAGAAAGTCTTCACTGAGCACAGACCCCAATGTGGGGCTCCACCTCACAACCTTCAGATCATGACCTGAGCAGAAATTAAGAGTCAGATGATCAACCTACCACACCACCCAGGCACCCCTCTACAATGTTTTAATTACTGTAGTTTTATAGTAAGTTACAAAATTGGGAAGTGTGAGTCCTTTATGTTCTTCTTCTTCTTAAGTATTGTTTTGGCCACTCCAGGCCCCTTGCAATTTCATATTTAAGATTGGCTTTTTCATTTCTACAAAAATGTCTATTGGAATGTTGACAGGGATTGTGTTAAATCTTTAGATCCTTTTGGGTAATATCAACATCTTAATAGTAAGTCTTTCAATCTATAAAAAATAGGATGGCTTTCCATTTATTTAGGTCCTCTATGATACCTTTTGGCAATATGTTGTAGCTTGAAATGTACAAATCCATCATTTCTTTTGTTAAATTTATTATTTTAATCTTCTAATGCTATGATAAATGAAAGTGTTTTCTTAAATTCCTTTTTTTTAAAGATTTTATTTATTTATTTGAGAGACAGAGAAAGTGAGAGAGAGCATGAGAGGAGAGAAGGTTAGAGGAAGAAGCAGACTCCCCATGGAGCCAGGAGCCTGATGTGGGACTCAATCCCGGAACTCAAGGATCATGACCTGAGCCGAAGGCAGTTGCTCAACCAACTGAGCCACCCAGGGCTCAGTTTTTTTAAGGCGCCCTCTTAAATTCCTTTTTGAAATATTCATTGATGGTGCATATAAACAGAACTGATTTTTTTTTTTGTCCTTGACCTTTACCCATGCAATTTTGCTGAAATTAGTTATGAGTTCCAGTAGCTTTTGGGTACAAGCTTTAGGATGTTATATGTATAGGATCATACCATCTGTAAATAGAAATAATTTTAGTACTTCCTTCACAGTTTAGACACATTTTATTTATTTTTCTTGTCTAATGACTCTGGCTAGAACATCTAATATAAAATTGAATAATTGTGGAAAAAGTGGACATTCTTTTCTCATTTCTGAGTTAAAGAAAAAGTTTTCAGTCTTTCACCAGTGAGTATAATGTTAGCTGTTTTTCAAAAATGCCCTTCGTTAAGTTGAGGAAGTTTCCTTCTATTCTTTGTTGTTTGAGTGTTTTTATCAAGAAAGGTTGTGGAATTTTTTCAAATGTTTTTTCTAGATCAATATAGAAATGATCATTTTCTTTTTGTTCTATTCAACTGGCATGCTACATTGAAAGATTTTCTTATATTGAAATACCTTTGCATTCCTGGGATAAATCCACTTTGTGTATAATCCTTTTGATATGCTGTTGCATTCACTTTGTTAGTATCATGTTAAGGATTTTTGCCCCTGTAGTTAAATGAGTGTTGGTATGTAATTTCCCCTTCTTATGATATCTTTACTTGGCTTTAGTATCAGGGTAATTTTGGATTATAGAATGAGTTTAAAAGCATTCCTTTCTCTTTTACTTTTTAGAAGAGTTTGATAACAATTTGTGTTAGTTTTAACTTATGTTTGGTAGCATTCATTAGTGAAACCATCTGGTCATGGACTTTTCTTTGATGAGAGGTTTTGGTTAGTGATTCAATCACTTTAGCTGTTACGGATATGTCAAGATTTTTCTGTATATTCTGAGTCAGGTTATTTCTGTTTCTAGAAAATTCTCCACTTTATCTAGGTTACCTGTTAACATAGAATTGTTCATAGTATTTTCTTACAATCCTTTTTAATTTGGTAAGGTCAATAATATTTTTTAAAGATTTTTATTTATTTATTTGACAGAGAAATGAGAGATCACAAGTAGACAGAGAGGCAGGCAGAGAGAGAGGGGAAGCAGGGTCCCCACTGAGCAGAGAGCCCTATGTGGGGCTAGATCCCAGGACCCTGAGATCATGACCTGAGCCGAAGGCAGAGGCTTTAACCCACTGAGCCACCCAGGTGCCCCGGTAAGGTCAATAATTTCAACTCTCATTTCTGATTTTAGTTATATGTGGTTATTCTTTTTTATTCTTTGTCATTCTAGCTAAAAACTTGTCAATTTTGTTGATCATTTAAGTGAACCAAATTGTGGTTTCATTGATTCTGTTCTTTTTTTTTAATTCTCTGTTTCATTTATCTCTGCTCTGACCTTTATTATTTCTTTCCTTCTGAAAGATTTGCATTTAGTTGACTCTTCTTTTAGTATTTCCTCAAGATATAAAGTTGGGTTATTAATTTTAGATATTCTGTTTGAACATAGGTATTTACTATAGTAAATCTCTATTTGGACAATACCTTAACCTCATTCCTACGCTCAGTAATGTTGTGTTTTCATTTTTACTCATCTCTAGGCATTTTTAAAAAAGTTTTCTTGTAATTTTCTCTCTACTCATTAGTTGTATAATTATGATATATTTGTGAATTATTATTTCGTTTTCCTTCTGTTACTGATTTCTGGCATCATTACATTGTGGTCATAAAAGATACTTCGTATGACTTCAATCTTTTTCTATTTATATTTTTTTTTGTTGTTCTAGCATATGGTCTTCCCTACAGAATATTTTGTGTGCACTTGAGGGTAATGTGTATTCTGGTGTTGGGTAGAGTGTTCTATATGTCCAGTAGGCCTAGTTGATTTATAATGTTGTTAAAGTCCTTTATTTCCTTATTGATTTCTGTCCAAGTGGTTATAGAACTATTTCTACTTTTAATTCTGTCAACATTTTCATCATATATTTTATGTCTCCATTTGGTCCCTTGATGATCATAATTGTTAAGAGTTTCTTGATGAATTGACACTTTTATCAACATGTAATATCCTTTTTATAATAGTTTTTGACTTAAAGTCTATTTTGTGTGATATTTATTTAGCCACCCCAGTACTATTTGGGGTGGAATACATATTCCATCCTTCTTTTTCACTCTATATGTATCTTTGGAGCTAAAGTGAATATCTTGTGGATAGCATACTATCATTGGATCGTGTTTTATTTTCTATTCTGCCAATCATTTTCTTTTGATTGGAGTGTTTAATGCATTTAAATTCCAAGTAAATATTGATAAGGAAAGTCTTCTGTCATTTTGGTATTTATTTTCTCTCTATCTTATACTTTTTTGATCATTTTATCCTCCACTGCTGCTTTTTTTTTTTTTTTTTAGTTTAGTTGATGTTTTGTAGTGAACTACTTATTTCCTTATGCGTATCTTTTGAAGACATTTTCTACAGGAATGCTATGGAAATTACATTTAATCTAAATTTACTACAATCTAGTACAAGTTGGTACAAAATTAGGTTCACCCTTATAAAAAATTTGCTCCTATACAGCTCAATCTCTTCTTTTATATTGTTTTTTGTCACAAATAATATATTTATATGTTGTTTACTTGATAATATTAAATTATTACTTTTTCTTTTTTTTGTTTTGAATTATGTAGGAAATAAAAAGTGGTTGCAAACCAAAAATTTAATAATACTGGATTTTATATTTACTTATCTACTTACCCCTACCAAACATATTTATTGCTTTATATGGCCTTGAGTTACTGTTGACAAGAAGCATTTCTTATTGGGCAGGTCTAGTGGGTATGGGACATTTTATATTTTGCTTATCTGGAAATGGGATAATTTTTTAAAGACTTTAACTGATACAGTATTTTTGATTGATAGCACTTTAAATATGTCATCTCTCTGTCTTTTGGCCTCCCTGGCTTTTGCTGTGAATAATAAGCTATTAATCTTATTGAGGAAATCTTATATTTGATGAGTTGCTTCCCTTACTACATTCAAGTTATGTCTTTTTTTTTTTAACAGTTTGATTATAATTTGTCACCACATTGTGCTCTATGAGTTTATTCAATTTGAAGATTGTTGAGCTTCTTGGTTATGTAGATTTATGCCTTTCATCAAATTTGGTAAGTTTTCATTTATTATTTCTTCAAATATCTTTCCCCTTTCTCTCTCTCTTTCCTCTTGTTGTAATTCCCATACTATGTATGTATGTTGATCTGCTTAAAAGTGTCCTACAGTACAGGCGCCTTAAGTTTTGTTCACTTATTTCTTTATTTTTCCCTCTCTTTCTCAGACTTGGCAATTTCACTTTTACTATATTAAGTTTCATGATTCTTTCTTCCTCCTGTTTAAATCTACTATTGAAACTCACCAGTGAAATTTTCATTAGTTATTATACTTTTCGAGTCTACAGCATCCATTTAGTTCCTTTTAATAATTTATGTTTAATTATTGTCCTTTTGTTCACACACAATTTTCCCAATTTCCTTTAGTTCTTTGAGCATATTTAAAATATGTGTCTCATGGGGTGCCTGGGTGGCTCAGTGGGTTAAAGCCTCTGCCTTTGGCTCAGATCATGATCTCAGGATCCTGGGATCGAGCCCCACATCGGGCTCTCTGCTCAGCAGAGAGCCTGCTTCCCCTCCTCTCCCTCTGCCTGCTTCTCTGCCTACTTGTGATCTCTCTCTTTCTGTCAAATAAATAAATAAAATCTTTAAATAAAATAAAATAAAATATGTGTCTTAAGGTCTTTATCTGGAAGATGCAACTTCTAGGTTTCTTCAGGGACAATTTTTCTTGATTATATTCTTTGAATGGGACATACTTTTTCTTTGTAGGACATATGATTTTTTTTGTTCTTTTAAAAAACTGAACACTTGACTATTACGTGTTAACTCTGGAAATAAGATTATCTTCCTTCCTCAGGGTTTGCCTTTTTTGTTGTTGTTGTTACTGTTGAAGGCCATTTGCTTAGTGATTTTTCTAAACTGTTTTTGAAGAGATTATGTTCTTTGTTACATGTTGACAATGTGGGTCACTGAAATCTCTGTTCTTTTAGTTTATGTTCAGCTAGTGTTTTTACAGAGATATCCTTAATTGCCAAGACTTAAAACAAATGAAAACAAACAAAACAAACAAAAAAAACATTTCCCACTCTTCTAGGATTAACTCTGTGCTGAGGTATTCCAGTACTTATCAAGCCCATTTGCAACTCTGTAACATTTTACTCCTGCTTGCACTGGGCCTGGAGATTAGCCAAAGGTGAAGAAAATTTAAGGTCTTCTCAGGGCTTTTCTAAACCTGTGTCCTGTCCTGGGCAGGTGACTTCTAAATTCTTCATTATACATAGGTGCTTTCAAATATATGGATATATATATATATATCCATATATAAGAATGGATATATATTCATGTATCCTAATATATGAATTTCTTCCTTGGATTTAGACTGTCTATTGTATGTGTCAACCGTATTCTTTTATCTCATGTGACTGTTATTTTTTCATTTGCCTTACAGAGTTTTCAAGCAATGATCTGAGTCAATTCCAAGTTAAGCAAAAAAGAGATAAGTATCTTACATTTATCCTTCAAGTATCCTCTAGCTGTATTAGACCAGAGAATCACAGTATTCTTTACAAATGAGGTCTCTTATCTTAAAGAACCAAAGATCAGGGTCCCACACCTGCAACATAAGCTGCCATCTTCAAGATCAAGCCAAAGAATATGTGGGTCAAGGACAAGTAAAAATGCCACAAAGGTGTTTGGATCATTTTTTAAGTTGTTTTTTCCTTGAATTAACATTTGTTTGATTGCTGTAAATTTCTTATTATTATCCAGAGTTATGCAAAAGTTGGTTCTGGAAGTTTCTGCTTGTTTTTTTATGTTTATCTGTAGGAACAGGAACTGTTCTGTCATTTTGTTGATTTCATTCTATTTCTTACTTTTGATGAATATTTCACAATTCTTCAAATACTGCATCCTAGAAATCTTACAACCAAGATGACAAATCCTTATTATGTCAGGTTTATTATTTACTTTCTGACATCACTGTATCACAAGTTACCCGGGGTATTCATGTTACTTAATGCTCGCTAGATACAAGTTGCCTGATGTCCCAAACACACTGAGCTATGAATGATGACCTATGAATGTCAAATTGGTCAAGATTCCAATTTATCAGATTATAACAAAAAATTATAGTAGACAGACTTTAGGAACATGTATTTCAGCCAATATGAGGAAAAAGTAAACAACTATGGTAGTGTTATTAATTGGAATAAATTTAAAATAATAAAGTTCTAGGGCAATAGCTGCATTACATTTGCTAGGTTCTGTGTTTATATGTTATGATAAATAAACAAACAAATGAAAAACCCTAAAATTATAGTTACAGGAAAAGTCACCAACTGATTAGCTTTAAAATTATACTTCAGGGCAGTGATGTCACCAGATGGTGACATAGATTAGTCCCAACTTTGCTCTTCTTCACAAGAAAAACTAACAAATATTCATGGAAAAACACCACTGAGAAAGTCCTAGAACATGGATGTGAGCAGAAGCACCTCCCAGGACCACAGGGACCATGACAGACCACATTGGAAGGCTGTGAGGAGGGCCTACAGTTGCATTGTCCCTTCCTCAGGCCAGTACTACATTACACTGAGAAGTCTCCTTCAAGACTTCAGTTCATCCAGTAGGAAAAGAGAGCCCACAATGGACATGTAGCTCCACCAGGATTGTGGGTCATTTTTTAGGGGTCATTTGTGGGTCATTTTTCATGAGCCCCTATTCCAGTCTTGTGTCATGCAGATCATGGAGGAATTTGTGGGGTTTGACCACTGACTGTGATGGAGAGGAAGGTCTTCTAACAAACAGTGCTCAGATCAGCTTAGAGCTGATTCCCTGATCTGTCCAGGAAGGTAGCCAGCTCATAGGATCACTGACTGCTGAGTTATCACTAGCCCCACCTGACCAGAAAGTCTGACCTGAGCACCAAAAAAATGGCGTGGTCCAGCAGCACTTGAGTAGAGAGTGTGGCCCTGATTTCTGCCCTTCTAAGCAACAAGCTGGAATCCTTTCCTGGCTAGAAAGTTTGGAACATAAGTCTGGCTGTTTATATGCCCCAATAAAAGTCTCATCAGCTTTGGGGACTGCTCTACACAATTACCTTCCCAGAAGGGAAGCTATTCTGTAGCTCTGCCCACTTAAGAATACAACCTCCAGCACTGAAAACCAGGAAATATAACCAGAGATTCCAGGAATCTTGGTAACCCATCATGCAGCCCTAATTAAAGTGACATATGAGCAGAGAAGCCAACAGCATCTCTATGTCTGCAGAGTCAAGATGGTGGCCCCATTTTTCCAGGAAGCTTATCGTACAGATCTGTCTGATTCCCTAAGAGCTTTACTGATCTCAGTGTTTGTTGCACAGCCACAGATAGACAGGGAAGGTAATTTATAGCCCTGCCTAAAGTTTAATACAGCCTCCAGCATGACCAGAAAACCTAACTAGAGTTCAAGGGAATCTGTTCATCTTGTGCTATTTACCATAGCACTTGATTATAGAGCCTGACCATCAGCCCTACCAATTGATAGAGCTACAATGGTAACCCATCAGGCCAGGAGTCGTGATGTATATTTCTCCCTAATTTTATTCCTATAAAGAGTCTTATGAGCCTATGAGGCCGTACAGGTCCCCGTTCAAATAAGGGATACTAATTTGTAGCCCTACCCACTACTAAATAAAGCTTTCATCCCACCCAACTAGGGACCCTAAACAAGGCACATAGGGAGCTGTGTAACCTATCCTACAGTCTTGCTTACTTGAACAGAGAGCATGGCACAGAATTTTTACCCAACTACAGAACAGTGGTAACCCCGTTTGATCAAGATATTAGGGTGCAATCTAGCCTGATTAAAATCTCCACAAAATGCAGGCCTTGCCAGGGCAGGAAAGCTAACTCATAGAACTGCCTATTGCTGAATATAATACCCAGTATAGACTTTCTAGGAAGTCTGACCAGAAAACCTAGGCAACCATGAAACCCATCCTATGACCTCACTTGAACAGGAAACCAAGCCAATAGTCCTATCCAACTACTCTCATCCTATAGCAACTCCTTTCCCCCTGACTCAGAATGTGGTCAGTGGCCTCACCCCAAAACAGACCCTGATAGAAAGCTCTATCTGCCCAAGTATGTTACCAGTTGACACATTCATAGCACCAAACCGAGTGGACTGGCTGTCTTGGCCAAGTAAACTTGTAAAGTCTGGAAGAGGAGATTGCTTTCTTAAATGTACAGATACCAATGTAAGAAATTAGAATCAGAAATGTAAATATGACATCCCCAAAGGAATCTAATAGAACTCTAATAACTGACCCTAAAAAAATGGAGATCTATAAACTGTTACATAATTCAGAATAATCCTCATAAGAAGTTCAGTGAACTATAAGAACACTGACAGAAAACTATTTGAAATTTATTTATTTATTTATTAAAGATTTTATTTATTTATTTGATAGAGAGAGAGATCATAAGTAGACAGAGAGAGAGGGGAAGCAGGCTCCCTGCCGAGCAGAGAGCCTGATGCGGGGCTCAATCCTAGGACTCTGAGATCATGACCTTAACTGAAGGCAGAGGCTTTAACCCACTGAGCTACCCAGCAAACCCAACTATTTGAAATTTAAAAAACAATGCATGAATAGCATAAAAAGTTCAATAAAGAAATAGAAACCATAAAATAGCAAATATTCTAGAGCTAGAAAAATATTATGGTTGAATTGAAGAATTCAGTACAGAGCTTCTATAGCAGACTCAACCTGAATAAGAAAGAATTAGTGACCTAGAAGACAGGATACTTAAAATTACACAGTTTGAGGAACAAAAAGAAAATGAAAAGGAGTGCAGAAAGCCTACAGGACTGAAGGCACACACACACACACACCATGCACACACACACACACACACATTATTCTCAATATGGGAATTCTGGAAGAAGAGAAAGAGGAAGTCAAAGAAAGTTCATTTAAGGCAATGATGGCATAAAACTTCCCAAAACTGGAAATAAAAGTGGACATTTAGATTCATGAGCCCCAAAGAATCCCAAACAGGTTGAACCCCAGTAGGATTACACCCAAATACATTATAATTAAATTGTCAAAAGTAGAAGTAAAGAAATAATTTTGAAAGCAAGTGAGAAGAGAGAATTCACACACAAGAGGATCCTCATATAATTATTGGCAGATATCCAAATAGAAACTTTCAGGCCAGGAGAGAATGGAAAAATACATTCAAAATATTGAACAAAAATGTTATCAACCAGAAACTCTGTACTGGTTAAGCTGTCATTCAGAAATTTAAAAATAAGGACTTTCTTGAACAAAGAAAAGCAGGGGGTGTCCATCAGGTTTAGTAACCTGAATTATAAGAAATGCTAAAGAGAGCTCCTTGAGTAGAAGTAAAAGGACACTAATTAATAGCATAAAAACTTAGAGAGTAGCACAAAACTCCCTGGTAATGGTAAATATGTAATCAAAGTTATATTTTGTAATATGGCAATAGTGGTATAAAATTCACCTAAAACTAAAGTTTAAACAGTAAAAAAAAAAGGTACTAAAAATAACCATAACTAAAATACTTTGTTATTAGATAAACAATTATGAAAAGTAAAGAAGTGAACTAACATGAATAACCTAGATTATAAGAGGAAAGAGAAGTTAAAGTGTATAGTTTAGAAATGCCTTTGAAATTAAGTTATCAATTTAATACAGACAGTTACAATGTTAAGATTTTTTATTGTAAGTCCTTCATGGTAATCACAAGGAAAAACCTGTAGTCATTATAAAAAAGACCATGATAAAGAAGTCGAAGCATATTGATAACAAAATACATCTAAATACACACAAAAAATACAACAGGATGACTTATAAGGAACAACAACAAAAAAAGCCACAAGATATTAACAATGTAAGAGTAGTAAGTCCTTGACTATTAATAATTACTTTAAACAAAGAAGGATTAAATTCTTCAAATCAAAAGTGATAGAATGACTGAATGGGGGTGGGGGAAGATCAAATGATATGTTATCTAGAAGAGGTTGATTAGCCCTAAAGACACACATAGACTGAGGGTGAAGGGATGGAAAAGATACTTAAAGCAAATCATAACCAAAACAAAACAAACAAAAAAAGGAGAAGTAGCTATATTTTTATCAGGCAAAATAGACCTTAAAAATAGCAAAAAAATAACAAGATAATTACATAATAATAAAACTGTCAATTCATCAAGAAGATATAACTGTAAATATTTATGCGTCTAACACTGGAGCACCTAAATTAATAAAGCATACAGTAACAGAGCTTAAAGGAGACATAAAGAACAATAGCTGGGGATTTTAATAACCCACTATTTAACTATGGCTAGATCATCCAGAAGAAAATCAACAGGGAACAGGATTTGAACAATACTATACAATAAATGGATCTAACAGACACACAACACTGTATCTGACAACAGCAGAATACACATTCTTCTCAAGCACACAGGAAAAATATTCTAGGATAGACCATATGTTAAGTCACAAAAAAAGTCTTAGCAAATTCAAGAAGATTGAAATCACTTCAAATATCTTTTATGGCAATGATAGTATGAAATTAGAATTCAGTAACAGGAGGAAAACTAAAAAACCTCACAATTACATGGAAATTAGACAAGACTCTCCTGAACAACCAATAGATCATGAGAAATATCTTGAAATAGATGAAAAGGAAACACAACATACAAAAACTTATGGGATGCATCAAAAGCAGTTCTGAAAGGTAAGTTCTTAGTAATAAACACCTATATTAAGAAACAGAAAGATCTCAAATAAATAACCTAGTTCTATGTCTCAAAGAACTGGAAAGATAAAAACTAAGCCCAAAGTTAGCAGAAAGCAGAAAATAATAAAAAATAGAGTACAAATAAATGAAATAGAAAACAGTATAAAAAACTAATGAAACTAAGAGTTGATTCTTTGAAAAGATAAACCAAGTTGATAAACCTTTAGATAGGTTAGCCAAGATAATAATAGAGAAGACTCAAATCAACAAAATTATACATGCAAAAGGAGATATTACAACTGATACAACAAAAATTAAAAAGATCAAAAGAGGTTACTGTGAAAAACTATTATCAACAAACTGGACAATCTAGAAGATGGAAAAATTCTTAGAAACAGTCAATCTACCAAGAACTTTATATATATGTATGTATTACATGCACATGCATGTGTATATTATTAGTAATATATGTAATATATATGTAATATATTACTAGAAGGTTATCAAATCAGTAATCAGAAGCCTCCCAGTTGGGGTGCCTGGGTTGTTCAGTCTGCTGGGATCATGGTCCAGGAGTCCCGGGAACCCTATATGGGGGTCCCTGTTCAGTGGGAAGTCTACTTTTACCTCTGTCCCTCACCCCACTCATACTCTCTTTCTTTCTCTCTCTCAAAAAAATAAATAAATAAAATCTTAAAAGTAGAAGAAAGAGGAGGAGGTGGAGAAGAAGAGGAGGAAGCTTCTCAGTGGAAAATAAAGTTCAGGGCCAGATGGCTTCATTGTTGAATTTTACCAAACCTTAAAGCAAAAAATTAACAGTAATACTTCTCAAATTCTTCCAAAAAATCGAATAGGTACACTCTCACTCATTTTATGCGGCCTGCATTACTTTAATACTCACAAGAAAAGTCACTACAAGAAAGCTACGTGCCAATATCTCTGATGAATATAGATTCAAAAATTCTCGGGCATCTGGGTGGCTCAGTTGGTTGAGCAACTGCCTTCGACTCAGGTCATGATCCTTGACTTCCAGGATCGAATCCCACATCTGGCTCCCAGCTCCATGGGGAGTCTGCTTCTTCCTCTAACCTTCTCTCCTCTCATGCTCTCACTATCTCTGTCTCTCAAATAAATAAATAAAAATCTTTAAAAAACAATTCTCAACAAAATACAAGCAGACCAAATTCAGCATCACATTAATAAAATCATTCACTATGACAAAGTGGGATTTACTGCTGAGGTACAAAACTGGTGGAATATATGTAAATCACTAAATGTGATACATCACTTCAACAGAATAAAATAAATGATAATATTATTTCCATAGATGCAGAAAAAGCATTTGATAAAATTAAGCATCTGTTCATGATATATGTAGAAGGAAGGTACTACATCATAATAAAAAAACACATTCGACAAGTCCAGAGCTAACATCATACTCAGTGGTAAAAGGATGAGGAAGAAGACAAATGTACCAACTCTCACCACTTCTATTCAACATAATTCTGGAAATCCTAGCCAGAGCAATCAGACAAGAAACACAGGCCATAAAAATTACCTAAAAATGAATTAAAAATTTAAATATAAGACGGGAAACCATAAATCTCTTAGAAGAAAACAGAAAAAAAGCTACTTGATGTAGGTCTTGCCAATGATACTTGGATATGACATGTAAAGTCCAAGAAACAAAATAAAAAATAAATACATGGGACTCTGTCAACTGATAAGCTTCTGAACAGCGGTGAAAACCATCCACAAAATAAAAAGGCAACCAACCTATTGAGTGGGAGAAAATATTTGCAAATGCACAAATAAATTTAAGTATTTATCTAAAATATAAAGTGCTGATGTAACTCAAAAGAAAAGAAAACAAAGCGAAAAAAAAGAAAAAACAAACAAACAAACAACAACAATTTTTTAAAAATGGGCAAAGAACCTGAATAGACATTTTCCCAGAGAAGATATATGAATAGTCAACAGGTGCATGAAAAGATATTCAATATCTCTAATCACTGGGGAAATGCAAAATCAAAACTACAATAAGATAGCAGCACAAGCCCATTAGAGGTTCATCATTTCATTAAAATCAGGATCTTACAGTACCTTGTACTATAATTTCTAAAATGCTGAAGACAGTCACTGCAGAGCACTCCAATAATGATGAAGAACTCCTTAATATGACTTATTAACAATATCTTGGTGAAGAAAATGTTCTTTATAGAAATTGCCCACCCCTATTCTTCATTATATTATACTCCAAGTTATAAGAAGAAAATAATGGCATGTCATTTTTACTTAATGTAGGATTTTATTACATTTCTAATAAGGACCTATGTCCTGTATTGAGACATATTCTTACATCTGTGCTTATAAAATCCAAAATGAAGCCCCAACAAAACACACTAGAGAAAAAAAAAAATGTGAGGTTTGCCAAATTAGAAGCCCTTGGGAAATGGTTTGGGTTTTTTTACAGACCATTTCTAAAAATAAAGTTTGAAAGAAAGCCCACATACATTCGTAATAATTAGCCAGAGGCTATTCTTGTAGCAAATTTGTTACTGAAAGAGACTCACAGATCTCAGAAAAACAATGATGTTCATGGATATGTCTATTACAGTCAGTCAAAAGATACAGATGAAAATCAGCAAGGGGAGAAATGTATATAGGCAAGGGTTCAGGAAACACAAAAGCATGGAGATTCCAGTTGTCTTTCTCCAGAGCAGTCGTGTAGCCAGTGTCTGTTTTTCCTAGAAATGATGTGTGACAATATGCACAGAGTAGTGCCAATTGGGGCACTCACCTGAGCATTGGTAGTCAGCATTTTTATTGGGAATAGATCATGCAACATGACTAATTTTACTCTCCAGCCTTTCTGAAGGTCAAGTTGATAGACTTTTATCAGGCAAAACATTCCAAAGACTCAAGTTATCTCCTAGGAGCTGAAGGAAAAGGCAAAATCTCTCCATGAGCAAAGTTAATTCTTTAGTGTACACTGGTACAAATAAGAAAAAAAAAAACAAAACACTAATCAAGGGCAGTAACACAATCCAGGACCTATCTACAACTTCCAATATTCAATCAAATTTGTGAATGATATAAACAAGATGATGTTGTATTGAACAGTAAAGCCTCTAAAGCAACTATTATATGTATGCTTAAAGAATTAAAAAATATAATAAAATAATTAAAGCCAAACATAATTTTAGTTAGCATACAGATAGGGAATTTCAGGAAAAAAAACATAATTGAGATTCAAAAGGGAATTCTAGAGTTCTAGAAACCCTAATGTACATAATGGTGACTATACTTTAATAACATATACTTGAAATTTGCTGAGAGTAGATGTTAACCATTCTAATGACTAAATAAATAAATAAATGACATAACCATGGAAAGCAAATATGTTAATTGTTTTGATTGTAGTAATCATTTTGCAGTGTATACATATATCAAAACATCATACTTTAAAAAATGCAAGTTTTATGTACAAAATAAATAAAAATATTTTTTAAAAATTGTAACTTCTCTATCTCACATTCACTTTTTTGCTCTTCTCTGCTTTTTCTAGAATATAAAAAATTCTGTGATGATAGCAATTTTTTATTTTTTGTTAATTATCTTATTCCTAGAAACTATATCACTGATAATATAGTAGACACTCAATAAATATTTATCAAATGAAAACAAGGGACTTGTGATTGAAAATTAGAGTAATAATTAAAAATCCACTGGAATACAGCTTAAAAATGATCCAATCTGAGGAAAGGAAAAGAAAAACTAGGGAAAATAAATAGATCCCCAGAAATCTGTGGGATAATAAACAAAATATAAGTATTTTGAAATAGGAATAGAAATTTCTGAAATAGAAATAGATTTCTGAAATAGAAATCTCAGAAAGAGAATACCATGATATTGACATACAAGAGAATGAGAAAGAAAAGCTAAAAATCTTCAATATTTGATGCAAAAATCAAAATTACAGGTTCAAGAAGCTCCCCGAGCCCTCATCTGAATACTGAATAAACATAAGGAAACCAAATGTAGTCACGACATCATGGTACAACTTCTGAACACCAAGGTTAAGAAGACAATTGCAGAAGCATTCAGAGAAAAAGATACATTTTGGTAGGTGAGAAGGATAAGAATTATACTGACTAAGCAGAAACAATGGAAAAGAAAGAAAGAAAGAAAGAAAGAAAGAAAGAAAGAAAGAAAGAAAGAAAGAAAAGAAAGGAAAGAAGGAAGGAAAAAAGGAAGGTGTAAGGAAAAAAGGAAGGAAGGAAGATGTTTGAAGTCACTCCTGTATGAGTTCTAGCAGTTTTGGGGTGGAGTCTTTTGGGTTTTCCACATAATGTGTTTTCTAAACATCACCCTTTGTATTTGAATACTATTGTTAGGAGTACTCCATGATTTATTTAAGTTTCCACATGTTCATGAATGAAATTTCTTGTCCATCATGCAGAAAACGTGTTTTTCGTTCTCTTAACATTTGATAGTGAAAGGATGCCTTGCCTTCACTGTCTGATTGGATTAATGTTTAGACTCAATTCCAACTCTTAATTATTATTTAATATCCCCTATTGAAATAGTTATAATTTTACCATTATTAATCTGCTTTTTCTCTCTCTCCTTCTTCTCTTTGCTTTTGTTCTTTACTGTTCTCCTCTCAGTAAAAATTGAGAACAACTGATTTTATAATCATAGCTGCTTTTGTATAACTTTTGGGCACCAGCCTGGCTCAGCTGGTAGATCACACAACCATTGATCTTGGAGTTGCAAGTTTGAGCCCCACACTGAGCATAGAGAGTACTTTAAAAAAATAAAGAAATAAAGGTATTACCTATTTTTTTTTTTAAAAAAAGAATGAATATTTGCTAAGGACCTCTGGAATTTCCTCAGGTAATTAACAATCATAGTTAGTATCCATTGATAGTTTTATATGTTTCAAAGGTGAAGTGATTTTTTTAAAAAAATATTTTATTTATTTATTTGACAGAGAGAGAGATCACAAGAAGACAGAGAGACAGGCAGAGAGGGAGGGGGAAGCAGGCTCCCTGCTGAGCGGAGAGCATGATGCGGGGCTACATCCCGGGACCCTGAGATCATGACCTGAGCCTAAGGCAGAGGCTATAACCCACTGGGCCACCCAGGTGCTCCCCCTGTTTTTTTAAAGCAAATGTGAAGTGATTTTAAAGGTAATTTCTTAGTTAACACTTAGAAAATATTATGAAGTATTACTCTAGGCGTTTAAAGGTAGGAAACAATCCCTGAATATGTTGCAGAGACAATACTATTTTTTCTTCAAAATCAAAAATTTTGATTTTTGTTTCTGAGCACAAGGGAAGTCTATTTTACCTAATATGTTTTATAGTTTGTAGACATATGAATGGAATCTGCCAATGAGATGTGAGTAGGGATGACAAATGCTATTTTTAAATCATAAATTCCTGAGGGTTTTTTGTTTGTTTGTTTGTTTGTTTTTAATGTTATCTGCTTTCCTACCACAATGACTTCAAAGTCCACACTGTCATGGCAATGCCATTAAATAGAAAATGCCTGGATTCCTAAACCCTCATCTGGAAAAGTGCTGCCTGATCAACATGAAAGAGAAATAGGAGTTAATTATCTTAAGCGCTTAAAGTTTTAAGTGTATAAATTACTGAAGTCTATTCTGACTACCAGTGAGTGAAACAAAAATCCTGTATGAAATCATTCATGATCGACCATAAGCAATGGAAAAGATTTTGCCTGCCAAGCCTCAGGGGAAAGCTGCCTTCCCACACCAGATGTGGGTCAGAGCTTTACATTACAGTATTCTGGAGGGAGTTGCAGTTAAAGACGGTTCCTCTGGACCAGACATACTCTTATACATCCTAGCTCAGTTACCTCCCCTTGGAGATTGCTTAACAGTGGCTTCAGCTCAGGCACTGTCAGGTCTATGGAAACCTCTTTATCAAGGGGTCTTGATTAAAACACTTTTTTCTACTCTGACGCAGTACTTTTTCACTCCTAACCCTTCTACTTCTCACCCCCCTTAAATCAATAAGGGATCCTTTTGTGTAGAGCGGCTGAGGAGTGAGACAACTCCCTCTATCTACAGTAATCCATTTGACCCTGGCCTGGTACCGTTCCTTGGGTTTTCCCAAGGAAGGAATGGAACACTAGAATGCCAGCATCATTTTTTGCCTCTTGCTTAATTGTCACAATTAATGAATAAGGCTGTTTGTTATTTTTGTTTTGGCTCATTGTCCTTTTTGACCCCCTGAACACCTAGCAAACTGACAGGAAAGGGTTAAATAATTTGACCAAAATTTATAGTTCTTAAGTGCCAAAGCTCTGACATCAAAGCCCTGTTCCTGATTCCAAAATTATTTTCTTAACAACTTACTACTCTTTACTCTCTATAAGATGAAGGGTTAAATTATTGTAATTCTAACTCTTACCCAGACTAACCATTCTGTTATCATTGTCAAAGTAGAAGATTTATATAGATACAGGTTTTTCAGAAGTCCTAACAAGGTGAATGACTATAACCATATAAGATGTTCTTGCCACTTTTCTGACAAACAACTTGTTCTTTAATATTCATAGAATACATAGATTTAGATAGCAATATCTTTTATGAGGTGCCTGCATGAATCAGTTAGTTGAGAGTCCAATTTTTGACTCTTGGTTTCAGCTCAGGTCATGATCATGGGTTGTGAGACTAAGCCTGTCTTGGGCTCTGTGTTCATCAGGGAGTCTGCTCAAGATTATTTCTCCCTCTGCCCCTTTCCCCCATAATAAATAAAAAAAAATAAAAAAAAGACTACTGTTTAATGATTTTTTTTCTCAAAATGGACACATTTGTTTGTAATTAGAAGATATAAGTATATGAGTCACTGGGCATATACTGTTAAACTTCAAGAGAGAAAAGCCTGAACGTTCATAAAAACGCTTTTATTCTTTCAAAATAAAAATTCATCAGATGTTATTATTCTGTGATTTAATTATCATTCTCTGTTGCTTTCTGTAGGTAGTGTCATCTATTGTTACATCTGTTTTGTGGTAGATAAACAAAGTTTATTAATGTCACTTTACGTTTCTTCTAAGACAAAAAATGTTAATAGTGTAAAATGAACAAAAATAATTTTGTTTCAACCCACACAGGTTATTGTGTTATAAAGACTGCAAAATAAGTGGATTAGGGAAACATTCTGCTTAAAATGACAAAACTAGTTAGAGTAGGGCCCGAGTGTCAAACAAAGAAGCTTTTAGTCTTGTGAACCACATCTAATTCTGAAATAACATGACCTCAGTTTGAACAAAATCCTCCCACTTATGACCTTCCTTGTGTACGTGAGTAGCATAATTACAACTAAAACTATAATACAAGTGAGCCAGAGAGAAAAACAAAATAGTGAACCAAACTCAAGTCATTACAATAAGTAGTCTACTATGGCTTATTAAATTTCTTTTTTTTTTCCATAAAACATCCTGAAATGCCACATTAATGATTGGAATCCACATTTTCAGAGATTTACAAAAGTGATATTACTCATCAACTATTATAATTCATTTAATAGTTGTTGAGTATTAACTATATGCAAGGTACTGTTCTGGCAGGCAGCACTGGCCCCTGTCCTCATGGACATTATACTTTAGGCAGTTGAGGTGGGGGACAGAGAATAGGCAATATATAGGGAAAATTTATTGATTAGGTTAAACTCTCTTGTAATCAAGGAGTTAGCACAATGGCCACAACTCTAGAGGGCAATGCTAACACATTTTTGCAAACTGGGTTCTCTTGGAAGCACGTCCTCAGATAATATTTAAGATACAAAATGTTTAGTAAGCCATGCTCTTGATCAAACCTTGTGGAATGAAGGAGAAGTAATATTATATTTGTCAGAAGAAGAAGCCAAACGGCAATATATGTTTATTTCAGAGCCTCAGTTGATATCCTTTGGAAATTGTGAGTAAAATAGACCATGAAAGTTATCACAATGTAAGCAAAAATGACTGGGCCTTCATATCACAAAGTCATTAAATGTGGACTACCCTAGAAAAGGTATACCTTCATGCCAGATGGTTTTTTGCATATGAGTTAATTCCTAAAGTAGATAATAGCTAATAGATATTTGCTGACAGTGTTCCCAGACTCTGTGGTCCACTCCTTCCTAAAGGGATATCTGGAGAGCATATCACATATGCACATTATGTATATAACAGCCAGTGTTTTGCTCTGCTTAGAGTTTTTCATATATTTTCAAGAAGCAGCTCCTCCAGAGTTCAGGTAGTCATCACTTCCTGGGAAAATCTTTTTTTTTTT
>CM052815.1:64007438-64043072 GCA_028533885.1 Nasua narica
ATACAAGTTGTAGTAGTTTCCTGTGGCTGCTGTAATAAACTACCAAAAACGTAGTGACTTAAAAAAACACACATGTATTCTTTTAGAGTTCTAGAAGCCAGAAGTCTGAATTAGTTTTACTGAGTTGACATCAAGGTGTAACCAGGGCTGTGCTCCCTCTCGAGGCTTTATGGAAGAATCCATTCTTTGCCACTTCAGATTCTTGTGGGAGTAGGCAATCCTTAGCTTGTGGCTTTATCAATCTAACCTCCAACGCCAGCATTTTCACATCTCTCTGCTCTTTCTTTTCATTGTTTTCTCTTCTGTATTAGTGTATAGTCACCCTCAACATCTTTCTTATAAGGATTGTGCATGATCGCAACAACCCAAGATGTCCTCTTATTACAAAATATTTTATTTAATCATATCTACAAAGATTCTTTTTTACAAATAAAATTTTCAGGCCTGGGTATTAGGTCATGATATCTTTGAGGATATCATTCAGCCCACAACAGGAGTCTTTAATTCAATATATTTACTACTTCCTACAGATGGCATCACATTTACATAATGTAGCACCTCCAAACTGCTGCTTCAAATATTCTGTATAGTGGAAAATGTGTTATGACACATATTTGCATAATGTATCACTACCAAACTGCTGTTTCAACTTTCTGAATTGTGGAGTATGTGTTTGACCAATGAATCCTACGGTTTATAGGACTGCTCTAATACTTCCTTTGTTGTAAAGTGGGATCCCCATACTGATATGATGCTATGTAAGATCCTATACCAGTGGAACAAACATATAAGCCATCAAATAGTGATACTGACTCCAGTCCTTTGGGAATGAAAAGAAAAGCTCATATATGACCATATATCTACTTCTGTAGGAATGAATCACTGGTCCTTCTAGTACTCTTTAAAAATACTGAGGTCATGAAAGACAAGGAAAGACTGAAAAAACTCCAAGATTAAAGAGGACTAATTAGACATGCCAATAGAATGTAATGTGGTATCACGTGTCAGTTGAAACTGGAAAATGACACTAATTTAAAAACAGGAGATATGATTAAAGTCTAGAGTTAATTATATTGTACCAATGTTTATTTCTTAATTTCAAAACTTGTACCACAATTATATTTACATTAGGGGAAACTGGGCAAATAATATATATGAAATCCTATACTATCTTTGCAACTCTTCTGCAAATATAAAATTATAAAACAAAATAGTATATTTGGGGGCTGCTTCTGTCACCAACTATTATAGATTGGGCTCTCCAGTTAGCAGAATCTAAGGTAGAATTTAGTGTGTAGGATGTTTATTAAGGAGTACTTAGGATCAACACCTGTAGAATGAAGGGAGTATGCAGAACCGGACAGAGAAAGAAATCAAAATGTGATAAATTTGTTCAACCTTATGTAGAATTCTGGAGATAATATGAATCAATGAAGACAGCCCCACTTTTTTTTGTTTTTATTTAAATTCCAGTTAGTTAACATATAGTGTAATATTAGTTTCAGGTGTGCGATATTATGATTCAACACTTCCATACAACACCTGGTGCTTATCACAGCAGGTGCATACCTTAATGCCATCATCTATTTTACCCATCACTCCTCCTACTTCCCCTCAGGTAACCGTCAGTTTGTTCTCTATAGTTAAGACTCTGTTTCTTGGTTTGCCTCTCTCTCACTCTCTATCTCTCTTTTTCACCCTTTACTCATTTGTTTTTTCTTAAATTCCATCATTTCTATGGAATATGTATATATATATATACCATTTCTTTATCCATTCATCAGGCATTGGACACTTGGGCTGTTTCCATAATCTGGCTATTATAGATAATGCTACTATAAACATCAAGTACATGTATCACTTTGAATTAGTATTTTTGTATTCTTTGGGTAAATACCTAGTAGTGCCATTGCTGGATTATAGGGTAGTTCTATTTTTTTAACTTTCTGAAAAAACTCCATACTGTTGTCCAGAGTGGCTCTACCAGTTTGCATTCCCATCAGCTGTGCAAGATGGTTCCCCTTTCTCCACATCCTTACCAACACTTGTTTTTTGTATATTTGATTTTAGTCATTCTTACAGGTGTGAGGTGATATCTCATTGTAGTTTTGATTTGCATTTCCCTGATCATCTGTAATGTTGAGCATCTTTTCATGTGTCTATTGGCCATCTGTATGTCTTTGTAAAAATGTCTATTCATGTCTTCTGCAGCCCAAGCTTGAGAAGTAACAGGGCCTTATTCTTCAGCCTCAGTCAGTAACTCAAGGTGTACTGTCCTAGGGAGTTCATGACCTTAAGTATAAGCTTTCTGAAACCGAGGCTGTCCAAAAAAGGATTGACAGTTGAAAGTTGCCTAATGACAGCACTCCCCACCCTGGGGAAAAAAAAAAATCCTTCCTGGAGGGATGATGATGATGCATCTCAATGTCCAGGCTAGACACTTTATAGCCAAGGAGGTGTGACAGTAGGTAAACAATGATAAAATCCACTGCCTCTATCATATACCACATCACCCAGAAGCTTTTGGTTTCATCCAATTAGGAGATATCCTTTTAAGTCTTCGGCTAGAGAACTAGCTCTATACTGGAGTTCCAATCAGTCTTTAGGACTTATTATACACCCTAAAATCAATAACTATTATGTAATTTTGTTTCTTTAATAGATAACACACATGGGGTCAGGAACAAAACTGTGGAAATGAGTGTCCCACATATCATCCTTTCGGTGATCCACTCGGGAAAATTATACTTCTTGTCCCTATATCTGTAGGCTCTGCAATTGTAGATATCCTGATTTTCATAAGGTAATCTTTCCACCAGTGACACAGAATGAGTCCCAGTAAATGATTAGTAATGGCTGCCAAGAGACCAGCAGGTAAGTGAAGAGTCACCATTCTAGCAGGGATAATTAATCTTGATCATATGGAGGGAGTAGGTGGTAAAATCAATCAATCAATAAATCAATCATATATATTCTATATAACACACA
This sequence comes from Nasua narica, assembly GCA_028533885.1. Lineage (NCBI taxonomy): Eukaryota > Metazoa > Chordata > Mammalia > Carnivora > Procyonidae > Nasua > Nasua narica. The sequence continues at coordinate 64,010,427 of CM052815.1, forward strand.
CATATATGTTTTATGTGCAAGCTAATTGACTGGGACATTTCTGTTTTTTTCTGTGCCTAATTTTGATAGTAAATTGATAGGTGTAACAACCATAAATTGAAAAAGGAATTATGATCAGCAGCTCAGACCCCTTAGATAGGAAGCCCTGTATCACTTCATGAAAGTATCCTCTTAGACAACTACAGATATTTGCTGAGTTGAAGGGAATACAGAATAGGTCATAGTAAAAGAGTGGAATGACATATATCAATTGTAGCCCTAAGATCAACTACAGTGATGGAAGCTGAACTATATTTCACTAACCTTTCTCTTGTATGTTTGCCCAGCAAAAGAGATAAATCAGATGCTTGAGGAGCTTTTATCACATAAGGTAAACTTATTATGCCAAGTATAATTATTAGCTTATTAGTACTTATTATGCATACCTTATATTAGCTCAGATGGACACTCTAGGGCCTGCTATGTTATGTTTCTCAGATGTTCCCTATTCAATGTGAAAATACTCATTTCTCCAGCTGAAAGAAATATTGCCAGCCTATGCTTCACAGCTGGCTGGATTTGCCCAGGCTCACTCAAGATAATGCCTTACCACCAAGTCAGGCCACCTCAAATGACATATAAAATTCCAGCTGCTTTCTTTCAAATTGGGGCAACTCTGAAGGGTCATCTAGTATTAAAATTCCCTGTAGCATTAACCAAGGCCTCTATTGCAATGATACTGAATAAGAAGAAAAGAAATGAGACCAGGGAATGAGCTGAGTGTGAGATCATTTAGGATCTTGCAGATCATAATATAGATTATTCTGAGAGAGATGAGAAGTCATTGAATATTTGGATCACTCTTGCTACTTCATAGAAAATAATACCAGGGTTGGAGAAAGCACAGTAAGAGCTCAGGGAACAAGAAGCTCAGTAAGAAGCTATTAAGATAATCTAGCAGGAGAGAATAGTGACCTGTACTAAAGCTGTTTAACAGGATTGATGAGAAATGAGCTGACCAATTTAAACACAATTTCAAATCTTCCAACAAAATTTTTTTGTGAGTTGGCTATAAATTTTGAGGCCAAAAAAGAGTAAAGGATAATTTTAAGATGCTGTGAATGTGTGTGAATTAGTTCTTAAAGTCAAAACTCCTACCTGTCTAGGTTTATATGTTTTCTGCTCTTCCACCAGAGTGAGCAGTGTGATTCCATCATAACTATCTACAGGTTGTCTAATATATAGAAGGAGAGGTAATGAAACATGAATACTAAGACAATGTTTTAGTGATATAACAGACCCTTCATCTATGTATTTCTCATCCAGAAAGATTATAAAAAGGATTCAATCAAGTAGGAACCTTCAAGGCAGTTTTCTGAATTGAATTTTTGGGAGCTATATATTCCAGGAAGTATACTTAGTTTCCCTTTGTATTAGCCACTGTGGCGACATCAATACAAAATATACAGGAAATATTATCTATGTTACAAGACTTCTATGACTCATTCATTTACTTTGAAGTGGTTGAGTCTCTTGACAGTTTTGTCTAGCAAATTCAAGACTAGCCTGTGGCAACAGCAGCATCTGCAAAGGAAGTAGAAAAATTGGGTCATTCAGAAGATCAGGTTCACAGAACTCAAGATGCCTGAGAGCTGCACCAAGGAAGCAACAGAAACAAAAAAGGGAGACAAAGGAGAAAAAACAAAAACAATTGCTAATTATTAGCAGCATTTATATGTCAGTTTTGCTTGACAAAACTTATTGATATGGGTAGTGAGCATGCCCAAAATTCGTGTCTGTAAATATACCTGCAGACTCATTGTGAAAAATCTGGCTCCTGGTGAAAAACAAAACAAAACAAAACAAAACAAAACAAAAAACAAAACAAAACAAAAACCATCAGGAAGTGGGAGAATGAGGGTTGTTTAGCTGAAGTTTAGAAGTGGGAATCACAGAGGTGGCTATGGATGTCTCTTTTGTGTCAGAACTCCCCCATAGTGTTTTCAGATATTCTGCTAAAAAAAGGGGACTAGGGAATGGAGGAACTGAAATTTTAATATGATTTAAGGTTAAGAAGGAATTTCTATATTTCTTGAATTGGTAAGTATCTATGGTCTTCTCAATTGTGTGTGTGTTTAGTGAGGGGTCTGGAAACAACTGTTACATGAGGATAATGCAATCAGAAAAACTGTATCCAACATTATGAACCTAGAGTTTTCCATCCAAGAGTATTTGGGGGAAAAAAACATGCTTAATTAAAAAGAAGCAGAAATTAGGGTGCTTGGGTGGCTCAGTCAGTTAAGTGACTGTTGGTTTTGGCTCAGGTCATGATCTCAGGGTCATGGAATTGAGCCCTATATGGTACTCCATGCTCAGGGCAGAGTCTGCTTGGATTCTTTCTCTCTCTCTGTCCCTCCAGTCCATTTGCACTGCAAGCTCTCTCTCTAAAATAAAAATGTTTAAAATGTCATCATTTCAATAAAGTAAAAAGGAACAATAGATTAGAAATTGGCAAATGTGGTATGTCATGGGGCTTTGATTTTCTTGTGTGATTTGAAGTGAGTTATTTCATCTATCTAAGTCTGATTCCACTTGAAGAATTAAGTAAATTTAAAATTTTTTTCAGCAAAAACTTTTAGCAACTTATTTCACTATTTCTGATAAAATTTATGCAAATGAACAATGAATGCTGTTGTTTTTCTTGCCACATCCTCCTTACACATTTACAAAACAGTTTATAAACTGAAAAAATGCAAACTACATTGGTGTTAGTGAGGGGGAGGTATATGATGAAGGAATGGGAAGGTACTAGAAAGAAGTACTCTATAAAAGAAAAGAGGAATCAGAATCCACACAGAAGCCTTTAAGTAGATCACATCACATTCTTTAATGACAAACCTGAAAGAATGGTAATCTTTGCTGATTAACTCAAAATACCAATAACACTATTCTTTTATAAAAATAAAGTTTTGCATATACAGGAATCCACTGTAGCTAAATTTTGAAAGAGCTCCACTTTCCAGTGCAAACTTATTTTGTATAAAGTATCACTTGATAAATAAAATGCTATAAAACACCACAAAATTTTGGACAACTAATATCCAGGTTTTTTTCTCATTTCCTAGATGTATTCTACTCATTATGTGCCTATGGAAATTAATTAAAAATAAATAAATTTAAAACTCCAGCTCCATAGTCACATTAACTATATTTTAATTGAGTTAGTGACTATCTTATTGACAGTTCAGCTATAGAATATTTCTATAATAGCCAAAAATTCTACTGATAGCACTGCCCTAGATGTGACTTTTCTATCTCAACTCTTCTTCCACAGAGACCCATCTATACCTTCTTCAATCTATGTTAACCAGAATTGTAAATTTTATAAATAGAGCAGATGTTGACTGAATTACAGTACAGAGTGCTCTTTCTTAGCAGAGACATCGTATGACAAAGAAAACGTAGTCTTAAAAAGTAAAAATGGCATATAATGTTAATTTTAATAGGATATCTGAAATGTTCACAGGGTTTAAAGTTTTTAGTGTCTGAAGATGTTGGCTTTTATAATCAAAGGTCTACTGAAATTCATAGGAAAATAGTTAATACAGTCTTAGCTAGAAGATCGTTAAGGATTCAAGAGGCTAAAGTACCCCATAAGTTCTCAAGTGGTTAATTACATGAGGAAGGTACATAAACAGAGAGCTTAGAAAAATGTAGCATAAACTTGAGCCAGTGCCACTGATGCTAGGAAAACTGGATAGTCACATGTAAAAGAATAAAGCTGGATCTCATCCTTCGCAACTTAAAAGTATTAAAACAAAATGAATTAAAAACTTAAATGTAGACCTGAAATCAAAAAATACCCAGAAGAAAACATAGGGGAAAAGTATCTTAATATTGGTTCTAGCAATAATTTTATGGATATGACATTCAAAAAACAAACAACAAGAGAAAATATACAAGAGGAACTGTATTAACTTAAACTTCTGCATAGTAAGAGAGACAAAATGAAAAAGCAACCTGTGGAATGGAGAAAAAAATATTTGCAAACCATATATCTGATAGGGGATTAATATCTAAAACATAATGAACTCATACAACTCAATAGAAAAAATACAAACAAAATGGGCAAAGGGCCTGAATAGACATTTTCCCAAAGATATTTAAAAGGCCAACAGGTATATGAAAAAGTGTTGCTATATCTAATCATCAGGGAAATGAAAATTAAAACTACAATGAGATATAATATCACATGTGTTAGAATGGCTATTATCAAAAAGATAAAAATAACAAGTCCTAGCAAGGATTGGAGAAATGAAGCCATTGTACACTGTTAGTGGGAATGTAAATTGATACAGCCAATAAATTCACTCATGAAGAAAAATCAGATAAACTCATATTAAGAGCCAACTGGATGAGTTCATCAAAACAGTCAATGTGAAGATACAAAAGGAAAGCTAACGAATTGCTACAGACATAAAAGCAGAGTATAATGTCATGCAACTAAATATGTTACATGATATTGAATTGGATTCTATAGTAGGAAAAATTAGAGATAATATTAATCAACTGAAAACCTCAAGTATGGATTGTGGATTAAGTGATAATAAAGTGAAATTTTTTGAAGTCGAAAGCTCTACTGTGGTTATGTATGGAATCTCCTATTTCTTAAGAATTATACTCAAAAATATTTGTGTAAAAGAAACTAGGATATTTCCAACTTGAAATGATTCAGAAATACAACAATGGACATTTATACATATAGATAAATCAATGAACTGATGGAAGGGTTATTATTTTTTTTTTTGAAATGCTATAAAACCTTATCCACATGTAGTGAATCTATATAAAAGATATTAGGTTTCATGGTAATATTTTACAACCTTTCTATAAGTTTCTATAACTTAAATTCTATCAAAATAAGAAGTTCCCAAAAATTAAAAAAAGACACTTTAGATGCAAAATGACTAAATGTGATATGAAGAAGACCTTTTTGGAGACTCATTTACGCAAACCAGAAAATGGGTAAAAATATATTTTTTTAAACATTTTATTTATTTATTTGACAGAGAGAGATCACAAGTAGGGGGAGAGGCAGGCAGAGAGAGAGGGGAAAGCAGGCTTCCTGCTGAGCAGAGAGCCCGATGTGGGGCTCAATCCCAGGGCCCTGAGATCATGACCCGAGCGGAAGGCAGAGGCTTTAACCCACTGAGCCACCTAGGCGCCCCTGGGTAAAAATATTTTTATGAAAAAACAAATTTATTTAGACTAAGTACAGGATGATATTAAGGAATTAAAATTAATTTTGTTAGACATAATTATAGAATTGCAATTAAAAAATTCATATTTTTAGTGATACATACTGAAATATGTAAGCATAAAATACCATGATGTCTGGAATTTGCCTTAAAATATTTCAGACAAAATAAAAGGAAAAAAATGATAAAAAAACCCAGGTGAGGTAAAATCTTGGAAATTTTTGAATCTGGGAGATGGGTATATTTTTACATTATTTTTTTATTTAAATTATTTTTCATAATGAGCTTTTTAAGAATAAGTGCCAAAAGGGGTGCCTGAGTGGCTCAGTGGGTTCAAGTCTCTGCCTTTGGCTCAGGTCATGATCTCAGGACCCTGGGATTGAGCCCCACGTTGGGCTCCCTGCTCGGTGGGGAGCCTACTTTCTCCTCTGCCTGCCTCTCTGCCTACTTGTGATCTCTGTCAAATAAATAAATAAAATCTTTAAAAAAAAAAAAGAATAAGTGCCAAAAAAGAAGAAAAAAATCTATTTGGAGTAGTTCCTCTGTTCCTAGAGGTTCTTTAAGACAGAGCCATGTTCTATAAATGCAATGTAAACATTTTCCAGGAGTCAAATCTTCTCATTACAGTATGGCATTACAGTATGGTTACTTATCCAACAAAAGTAGGATAAAAGTCATATCACTATGAGAGATTTACTTTACTCATGAGGGTAATGCATTTTCTTCAGACATGCTTTTGTAGGAGTAAGATTTTCTTGCTTTCTTGAGTTCAGAGGAAAACAGTCCTACCTCTAAAAAATGCAATGACTAAACCTGTATCCAAAAGGTTCCTTCTCAAATGATCAAATCCCACATATCAGTTAGTTTAAAAAAAAAAAAAAGTCTGTAAGCCTGTATTTAAATGGCCCCAAACTGGAACCACTGAAATTTGGATGACAAAGAGACAATCCTAAACTAGTATCCTAAACTAGTATTTTCATGAGGGAAGGAATGGAAAAATGATGTTCCCTTAGGCAGGCAAAATTGGGTATAATGGATTGAAGAGAATATGTTGGAAAGAGAATGGTATGGAAGAAACAGAGATAGGTTAGGAGGGAAGGAACATCCACAAGAAAGAACACTTCAAAGCCTACAATTTTGAGATTATTTTCCACTCATCTTGGTAAAAGGCAGCAGAAACTAATTAGATAAAACTCTCATTCTTGGTCCTTTTTATCAGTTCTGCTCAAATCTCATCAAGTAGATACCCAATCAAGTATAAAACAGAAACAAATGTATTAATTCATTATTTTTAATTGACAGATTTTATATTTTGGAGTAGTATTAGGTTTATAGCAAACAAGAATGGAAAATATGAAGAATTTCTACACACTCCCTTTCTCAACAGCCTCTCCCACCATTAACATCCTTCAGTGTGGTGTATTTATACAATTGATGAGCCCACACTGACATGCTATTATCACTCAAAGTTCATAGTTTACACAAGGATCATACTCTGTGAATTTTGGCAAATGTAAAATAACATATATTTGTCATTATAGCATCATAAAGAAAAATTTCATTGTCCTAAATTTTCCGGTGTTTCATTTCCCTAAACCCTTTTCTCTCCAAACCACAGCCAACCTCTGATTTCTCTTTACTGCTCTAGAGTTTGCCTTTTTCAGAATATTAAATAGTTGAAATCATATAGTATCTAACCTTTTTAGATTTACTTCTTTCACTTAGCAATTTGCACTTGAGTTTCCTTCATGTCTTTCTGTTGGCTTGATAGCTCATTTCTCTTTATTATTGAATAATATTTCATTTTATAATGTAACACTATCCATTTACCTGGTGAAGGACATCTTGGTGCTTCCAAGTTTAGGCAATTATGAATAAATCTTCTTATAAACATCTATGTGTAGGTTTTTATGTGGACATATGTTTTTAAATCTTTGGGGACAATACCAAGGAGCATGACTGCTGAATAGTATGGTAACAGTCAGTGTACTTGTGTGAGAAACTGCCAAATTGCCTTTCAAAGCATCTGTACCATTTTGCATCCCTACCATCAATGACTGAATATTTGTTGCTCCAAATCCTTTTGATGCTGTCTGTGTTTTGTATTTTAGCCATCCTAATAGATGTCTAGTGGTATCTTATTGTTGTTTTAATGTATAATTTCCTAATGACTGGTAATCTTGAGCACCTTTTTATAAACTTATTTGTCAATCTATATAGTCATTACTGGTCAGATCTTTTGTCCATTTTTGAATCAGTCACTCATTTTCCTATTTTTGAATTTTAAGAGTTCTTTGTATATTTTTGATAACATTCATTTATCTGATTTCTTTCACAAATATTTTCTCCCAGCAATTTTTATTTTAATAAAGTTCAGCTTATTCTTTTTTATGGATTGTATGTGATTGTATGTTTGGTGTTGTATCAAAAAAGTTGTTCACCTCAAATGGATAAAGAAGATATATATATATATATATATATACATATATATATATATATTTACAGTGATCAGTGATCAAAAAGAATGAAATCTTGCCATTTGCAACAATGTGGATGGAACATAGTGTTCCAGTGAAATATTAAGTGAAATAAGTGTTAAGTGAAATTAAGTGAAATGTTAAGTCAATTATGTTAAGTGACTTAGAGAAAGACAAATATATGATTTCACTCACACATGGAATTTAAGAAACAAAACAGATGAGCATAGAGGAAGGAAAGGAAAAATAAAATAATATACAAACAGAGAGAGAGGCAAACCATAAGAGATACTTAAACACAGAGAACAAACTGAGGATTGCTGGAAGGAAAGTAGGTGGAGAGATGGGCTAAATGGGTGTTGTGTGTTAAGGAGGGCACTTGTTGAGATGAGCACTAGGTGTTGTATATAAGTGATAAATCACTAAAGTCTATTTCTGAAACCAATACTACACTATATGTTAACTGATTTGAATTAAATTAAAAAAATGTATAACTCATGAACAATGTTCATTATATTATAAACTATATCCTTTTTACTATAAACCTTTCCTGTCCAATATAATGATTTTTCACATTTGTTTGTTGGTTTGCACACTTGTTATGTCACTCAGCACTGCTTTATTTTCATTTCTTCAGATCATTTTGCTTTAGATACTTCTCCTGGGTTCTGCTTTTTGGCACAGTCTACCAATATTTAATAAAATGAAATGTTTAGGAAAAAAGTCATTACCAAATCTAAGGTCAGTAAGATTTTTTATACAATCTTCTAGAAGTTTTACAATTTTGAATTTTACATTTTGGTGTATATACATTTTAATTGAATTTTGTGAAGGTTTCAAGGTCTGTGTCAAGGCTTTTTTTTTTCATGTAGATTTGTTTCAGAACCATTTGTGGAAAAGAATATCCTTTCTCTATTGAATTGCCTTTACTTATTTGTCAAAAATCAGTTGACTATATTTGTGTGAAAATATATATTTGTTAATCACTTGATGATAGAGAGCAACAACTATCTCTTGGGCATTATTAATCACAGGGTACTAAAGTTTGGCAGATGACTCCACAACCATCCAACCCTATAGGGTTTCTTAAATTGTTTTGATACAACTCTACCTCTATCTTTGCCTCCAGATTTGGTAGAAACAGCATCTATGGGCAAAAGGTATAATCTAGTGCTCTAAATATCCTTTCCTTGAGCCTTAATTTTCAGGTAGTATGAAAGACCAATGGAAAATAAATATTAAATGTATATATTTAGATAAGTCAACTACCCTATTTAGTTAAATAGCCAACAAACTTAGGGTTAGGGTTAGTTGACATAAAGATGTGCAACAATTTTCCCAAGTTACTCCTAAATGACTTCTAACAAGAATTATGCCGAAAGTAAGATAGCCTTTTCCTCTAAAATTCCCCCCAAAATAATTATGTTATTTTAAAAATGTTATGTTCTTTTTCCTTTTCTTTTCTTCCCTCTCATTTCATAGAGAATTATATTCCTGTTGAAAGAATGTGATCACCAAGAGAATTTGAGATAAAGACACATACCATTTAGTTTAGACATACCTGCATCTTTACACAAAGACATAGTCAGTCCAGAACAGAGGAAATAAGGAAGAGAAATATTCAGTGAAATCTGATTAACACTGTACTTAAGGATTATACTTTGCACAAATTTATAAACAATGACTGATAGTAATAAGGTCACTGACACAAATTGTAAACAATACATACCAGATTAGACCATGTTAGACAAAAGATTAATTTTGAATAGAGAGTACTCAGATTGGCATAAAATATAACCATAGTCATATTCATTAAAGGTTGGTTTACTAGAGAAAGGGGAAAAAACCTGCATTTATAACAGAACATACCCTATAATCTCCACACTCTGTTGTATGCAAATCACTTAAACTATGTTTAGTTCTAATTTGGAAAGTGTGGCTCAATTGTTCTGTCCAAAGGTTGGTTGTTTTCATCAATTTAAAAGAAATTACAATTACTGTCACATATTGATGTCTTATCTAGATAAATTTTCCTGTTGAATCAGCATTCTGCTGCCAGGTTGAACAAAACCATGTAAACAAATTCTTATATACTTGAACTGAAGAGAGATGCTACACATGGATTTAGAATTAGAGCTGTAGTCAGACTGGGTTAGAATCTTGCTCTTCTCATTTATTACATTTCTTTTCTGAGGTAAGTTTCCTGAATTTTCTTTCTTTTTTTTAAATTAACATATAATGTATTATTTGCCTCAGGGTACATGTCTGTGAATCATCATGCTTACACATTTCACAGGATATACCATAGCACATACCCACCCCAATGTCCATAACCCAGGTTTTCTGAATTTTCTAAACATCAATTTCTCCTCTAAACATAATATGTAATATATTAGATGATATCACAAATATGTAATATATTAGATGATATACATAAAGTGATGACACCATATTTACCTGTAGTCTTGCTATACATTCACTGTTAGCTATTTACTGCCATTAGTAGCAGCTTTGTTGCTAGTATGTAGGTGAGCCCATGTTAAGATTTTCTGTATATATATTCTTACCTCTATGTAAATCAAGATTTACTATCAGCTCAGATAGCTTAAAGTATTAAAGTCCGGTGAAGGGGCTGGGTGGCTCAGTGGGTTAAAGCCTCTGCCTTCGGCTCAGGTCATGATTGATCTCAGGGTCCTGGGATCAAGACCCACATCGAGCTCTCTGCTCAGCGGGGAGTCTGCTTCTCCCCCCCTCTGTCTGTCTCTCTGCCTACTTGTGATCTCTCTCACTGTCAAATAAATAAAATCTTAAAAATAAAATAAAATAAAGTCCAGTGAAAAACATTGTGAAGTCTCCTCTTCAAATAGAAATAGTCATACTGCACTAACTTATGTTTCTAGATGTACCAGTTTATAAGAACAAATGCAATTTGGTGGGGGAAAATGTCTTTCCTCTTTAGTCTTCTGTCCACAACGCTATTCTACAGATTCTCCCTGCTAATAGGTCTTGAGCTCCAGAGATGGCAATGAATGTACTAGGGAAGGATGGAAGTGGATGGATGCTATTAAGAAACTTTTCTCCTTTTTGATATTCTCATAACTGACACAAATATGACAAGCATAAAAGACAAAAGTTCTATTTTGTTGCAGATACAAATTCTTGACTTTTTACCTATTTCTATACAGTTAAATACCTAAAGATCTGAAAATTACTTTCACTTTTTTTTTCCTCAAAAAATGCAAGTAGGAGGAATTTGGGAGCACTATTTTATTATTTTATTTTATTTTTTATCTTATTTTATTTTTTAAAGATTTTATTTATTTATTTGACAGAGAGAGACATAGTGAGAGAGGGAACACAAGCAGGGGGAGTGGGAGAGTGAGAAGCAGGCTTCCTGCCAAGCAGGGAGCCTGATGCAAGGCTCTATCCCGGGACGCTGGGATCATGACCCGAGCCAAAGGCAGGCACTTAATGACTGGGCCACCCAGGTGCCCCCGGGAGCACAATTCTAGAGCAAAAGTTTATACACACACATATACACATATATGCAGACACACATGCACATGTATACTGACATACATAACATATGTGCATATATATTTATGGATATGCATAAAGACACATATTTGTGATGGTTAATTTTCAGTGTCAATTTGACAGGGGTACACAGGATGCCCAGATATTTTGGCTAAGAATTACTCTGGTTATGCCTATAAGAATTTTCCTGGAAGAGATTAACATATGATTTGGTAGACTAAGTAAAGACCATGGCCCTCCCCAGTGTCACTAAACCTCATCCAATGTGTGGAAGTCCTGGATAGAACAAAAAGCCTGAGTAAGAGAAAATTTGCTCTAACATCTAGCTGGGAGATCATTATTCTCTTGCCTTTAGACTTGGACCTGAACTGGAACTTATACCTTTGGCTCTCCTTGTTCTCAGTCCTTCAGACTTGGACTAAAACTTACACATTTTCAGATCTCCTGAGTTTCAAGCCTTCAGACTAGGACTAGGACTGTATCATGGGCCTTTTTGGGTCCTCAGCTTGTGTGTGTGTGTGGGTGTGGGTGTGGGTGTGTGTGTGTGTGGGTGTGTGCACATGTGTGTGTATATACACACACATAGGGAAACAGAACTGTGCAGGATGCAGGATATAAAGATAAATAGATTGAAGCTTAGCTCAAGGAGATCACAGTTGAAGAGAGAAGGCAACCACTAATAAGTAATTTCAATTTAGTAAAAAAATAATACTCTTGGTGCTTCTAAAAGACTATAATGGCACAGATTATGGTGTTTTTGCTTCATATTAGAGTTAATGCTTGAGCTGGTTCTAGAAGGATAGATGTATGTAAAGCCAAATATTCAGCATGTTTCCAGGTAATAAAGCATACAACAGTGTTGCACAATGAAGAAATTCAAGTTGTTGTGCACTGGATGATCATTCAGAAAAGCACTGAGAGTAGGAACTGCAGAGCATGTGAACTGCAGATCTCAGGAGTCCTTTCATACCATACTACAGTGCTCAGACACCCTTCTACTAGGTGATGGGTAGCCACTGGTTGGCTTTTAATCAGTAGAGTGACAAAGCTGATTTGTTCCCTAGAAAATTGCTTTGTCAGAAGCATGAAAAATGAAGCAGAGAGACAAGAGAGAGGAGTTCACACATTTTTTTCTTACCTCAAATCTATTTTCTTGATTTTTCAGACTTTTGAAAAAAATTGGGTCTTTAAACGTTATAAATATATTTTTATACTAAAAACAAATGTGCTGACACTGTTCATTGTAATAACTTTTTATATTATGGCAACATTCTTAAAAATTTTTCTGACTACAAATGTCTCAGCCTGAGAAGCATTATATCCTTGGCTTCTCCAAGTATGAAAAAACAGTTCCCCAAATCAGAATTTCTTTTTTTTAAGGTTTTATTTATATATTTTGGAGAGAAAGAGAGAGAGAGAGAGAGCATGAGTGAAGGGAGGGGATGGGAGTGGAAGGGCAGAGTGGGAGGGAGAGGGAAGAAGAGATAATCCCAGGTAAACTCCATGCTAAGTACAGAGCTCGATCTCTAGAGCTTGATCTCTAGACCCATGAGATCATGACCTGAGCTGAAACCAAGAGTTGGGTGCTTAACTGACTGAGCCAACCAGGTGCCTCTTTCCAAATCAGAATTTAATTCAATGAGTTGACCTGGGCCATTTGGGAAATCCTGGACTAATAGTGTAATTAAAAACAAACAAACAACAACAACAACAAAAAAAAACTCTAGTTTGCACAGTGTGTGTGTATTCTCCATTGAGTTACAGTTTCTACTGAACAAGAAGCAGGGTCCTCAACTTTAGAAAACTATTTAATAAATATGAAATACTGGTGAGAAAGTCAATATCAAGGGATTACTTTTAACCAATTTGTGTTTCAAGCTCAAGTCCCACAAGGTGTCACCTTATTCTCTCTGAAAAGGTGGGAAGGCATTCATGTGAGTAAACATTCATGTGGGTAAACAACAAAAAAATTAATACGGATGAATAAAAGCTTAAAATATTTTTCAACAGAATTTAAAGCTTCATGCTATATTGCCTTCAGAAGAGCCACTGAGAAGTGAGCTACTGTCCATCTGGACCAGTGTCCAAGTCTGTTAGTAGAACCAAGAGAAGTATATAATTTTACAGATGACTCCTCTTAAAACACATGTCAAGGAAGCACATGTCAAGTGTTTATGTCAAACCCATCTTTTTCTTTCTGGCTTCTTTACCAGTCCTTTGGATGGTGACAGAGCTTTGAGGTGGTACATGAAATACAAAGAAAAAATATGTTACATTTTCATTATGTGTCCTCTGAGTAATACGCATTTCACCCCAACCTCTTCATGAACTCTAAAGTCAGGCTTGAATCCCCTTGAAGATAAGAGAAATTGCTCAGCTCCTGGATGTTGAACTTTGAGTACACAGTTTATTTCTCTAAAGAAACTATCCATGGGCAAAACGCATTTCTTTGTAGTCATGTCTGGGTCATCTAAGAAAACATCTACTCTGAGAAACATTATTTCACAATCATAGGTATTGCCATAGGGAAAATATATGATGGCATGTTGTAATTCATCTGAATAATGCTGAGTCCAATCTAGCTAAACATTTTTTAGCCACATTTGACACAGAAACTTAAACATGAATAGGTGTGTGTGTGTGTGTGTGTGTGTGTGTGTGTGTGTGTGTGTGGTAATTTTCTCAGTAAACCATAAAGGGAAAAACACAGTGATGAACATAAAACAGGTAAATATTTGGATGTAAGCTGCAGAAAATCTACTTGTTTCTAGTTCCTCATTCTTGCCCTGCTTGTCAAATGCTCTATGTATATTCTTTAAGTTTACATGGATGAGATATACTCAGAATATTTTCAGTAATAGAAATTCATAGTAAAGAAACAGAAGAAGATGAGGCACTGCAAAAAGTCTTTTCTCAAAGGGCCACTTGATCTGTATTTCAATTTTTTCAAGGTTGAGGTATTCATCAGGTATCTTGACAATGTGGTGTAGTATCATCATCATTTTGAAATATAGCCTGATCTGTGATCTGCTATCTCTTAGTTTACTTAGCATAGTGGGCCTCAACCATTTTTATGCCTATACCCCATTTACATATGCAACAATATTCCATCAGTTAATATTTTGCACTTTGTATTGCCCTGAAGGTTATAGATCTAGTAATAGCAGAATGCATACTAGAATGAAGATAACCTAATTTTCTAGTTAGGAATTATCTCATGATCACATACTAACTCCTAACATGAGCAGCCTCTGCAAGGAGGTGGATTTGGTAAAGAACTTTTTGGATCCTGGCTGGTTGCCCTATTTTTAAACAATACAAAACTTTTATTCTCTAAAGCAAAAGTTCCACCTCTCAGTCTCTCAGTTACATAAATGGAAGTTATTATCAAAGCAATTAATAAATAATAGTAATGTGAAGACCCATGGTTGTCCACCAATGATCACTTGAGAAAGTCATTTGAACAAATCAGAATATGGAGACATAGAACATTTAGAAGTGTTTAGCAAGGCCATGGGATGCCTGGGTGTCTCAGTTGATTACGCATCTACCTTTAGCTCAGGTCATGATCCCAGGGTCCTGGGATTCAGTCTCACATCCGGCTCCTTGTTCAGCCAGGAGCCTGCTTCTCTGTTTGCCTGCTGCTCCCGCTGCTTGTTTGTTCGTTCTCTCTCTCTCTGACAAATAAATAAAATCTTTGAAAAAAAACTACTATAAAAAAAAAGAAGCATTTAGCAAGTTCATATTGGGAGAAAATTTTGCTTCAACTTTGCAACAGAAATGTAAATATAATGATATTTTTTCTGAGAACAACAAATAGGCCTATACTTATTAACAATAACTTTAAGTTATTGGAAATGTCTACTCCATAGAGACATTCTAGGTGGGCACCTATGATTTTCAGGTTTGGTTTTATAAGTGCAAACTAGCAAGTATCTAATTACATCTTGATGTTGGTGAAATGATTTCTAAGAGAATGAAAATGTGTTATGAATTTCTCAGCACACTAATTTTAGTTAATTCTTTTTTAAAGGTTTTATTTATTTATTTGACAGAGAGAGAGACTGTGAGAGAGGGAACACAAGCAGGAGAAGTGGGAGGGGGAGAAGCCGGCTCCCCACCAAACAGGGAGCATGATGTGGGGCTCGATCCTAGAAGCCTGGAATCAAGACCTGAGCTGAAGGCAGATGCTTAACTGACTGAGCCACCCAGGCGCCCCTAATTTTAGTTCATTTTAATTAAAAATTAAGAGCACTTTCAGGAACATTACAAAATGAAAAGAATAGATTTGAAATACCTTCAAATATCACTTATCTAAATACTGACATGTTAACAAAAATTTTTAAATGTCTCTAATTCTTTACCTAACTATAAATTACTTCCACAATCATTCCATTTATTTGTATTTCATTCATTTTTTTCATGCTCTTTCCCAATATATTTGGCTACCTTTAGTGCAGAGTGTGTATGGAAAGTAATATGTACAGTAATATGTGTAAAGAGCTGTGCACTTCATATCCTGTGGCAGAGAGGGTTACACATCAAAGATTCCTGTTAGCATTCCATAACAACTTTTCAACCAGGTATTATATTCCTCAGCCCTCTTGCCTCCAAGTGGAGTCATGTGACTACTTTGGAGCAATGGAATCTAAGCAAAATCTACATATAGCATTTCTGAGTTTATGTGTTTATATGCCTGGTGTTTCCTCTTTTCTTTTATGGAAGTTTTGGTTGTGATGTGATGAAAATGACTACATCACAGAGGAAAAAAGAATGGACTGCTGAATTACCACTTGAGAATGAACCCTCTAATCAGAAACATCTATGCTGGACTTTATGTGAATGAGTAATGCATTTGTATATTGTTAAGCTACTGAGATTTGTTGTTGTTGTTATAGTAATTACCCTAACCTGAGTAATATATATGTGTAATCATTAAAACACTCTGAATCAGGTACAATTATTATGCCCATTCTATAGATAAATTTAGCTAAATTTAGCTCAGAAAAAATAAGTATTTCCACAAGTTAGTAAATGGCAGGGGATATACTGAACTGAGGATTACATAATTCTAACGGCCATGTATTTAACCAAAAATGACACTTTAATAATATAGTTCCATTTCATAATGGAATTCATTGATTCAAAGATACTCTAGGCATTAAGATAAAGGAAACACAGGCATAAAAGAAAATGACATAGTTGAGGGTTAATTAGATTGTATTCTTTTTCAAAAATCTCTCTTCCTTCTCTTATCTTTGCCATGCTGCAATGATTACTTAACCCACTGATTTGGGAGTTGGCCATGTAACCTGCTTTGATCAAGGCATAGATAGGGGAGTGATCATCAGTCTGTTAGGGGCAGCAGCCTTAAAGGAAGCATATGTTTCTGCATACATTCTTGAGTTTCATCCCTGTAAATGAGAATATTATAAATTATATGTACCCAGGTTACAGAGTGAAAAGACAAGTGGAGCAGAGTTGAAGCTAGTCCAGCCAAGCCCAGATAAACCCATCTAAAACCAGCTGAATTCATCGAAGTCATAGATAAGCCACACTACTATGAATGAGAAATAATTATTTCATGTTGGAAAACACTATGGTTCCGGGTTATAATCTGATGATATATTTGATATGGAAGGAACAAAACAAATGTTTAGGAATACAGATTGCTGATAAAGCAAGAAGATGTGATTGAAATGGTAAGTTGAGGCTAGATTGTGATTGACTTTATATGCCATGCCAAGAAGTTTGAAGAATATATTATGAGAACTACAGAGTTATTAGAGTGACATAAACAGGTGCTCTATTTTGGTTTACTGATATAAGCTGTTTCTCTTCTGATTATAGAAAAAGAAAAGAAAAGAAAAGAAAGAAAAATAAAAAAAGAAAAGAAAAGAAAAGAAAAGAAAGAAAGAAAGAAAGAAAGAAAGAAAGAAAGAAAGAAAGAAAGAAAGAAAGGATAAAGAAATTTTGCTGAAGGAAGGAAAAGTTTCGAAGGGTAGTAAACATGCCATGGTGCCACTAAGTCTTGTATCAGGTGTATTATATTTGGTCTATGCATCATTTACTTTGATTTCTGATCATGGTGGCTGTAGCCTTGGCTTGTACTATTCCTGCCTTCATAGAACCAAGTAGCTACTTTTAAAGCCATGGCTGTTACAGTTCAAGGAGCTCCATGCGTAATGTTAATGGCAAGGAGAGACTGCTTTGCCTGTTCACTGGCCAAAGGGTATTCTCAGTTGCGCTGGCCTTTTCTTTTCCACCTGGGATTGTCCAGTGAAGAAAACTAGAAGTTCAGGAAAGTAAATGGTGCATAAGGCGGACAGTGACCAAAGAGAGTGCCCCACCCCATTCTGAGATGCAGTAGTACTTAATGCCTCTCTGAAGACCTCCTGTGAGATAGTATAATTGTATATCGTGGTCAGCCAAGAAACACATCATCTTGCATTTGTCCTTCCTTCTTCTTAATTATTTCTAATTAAAAAATGTTTTTTGGTATCAATTTTTGTTCTTTTTCTTTCTTTTTTTTTTCCATCCCACCTCAGGGAACTTAGACAAATATAGCAAGCTAAACAAAACAATGTTTTTTGTTTTGTTTTGTTTTTTGTTGTTGTTGTTTTGTTTTTTTCTGGCCTTCAGGTCTAAGAACAGTGCTCACTCCAAGAATATTGGCTTGACATTAGAAGGGAGTTTGAGTCTAAACTCATTCAGTTATGATTTCAGTGATCTTAGAAAGCTCCCTTAAACTGCTTAAGCCTTACTTTCCTTATCTAGCAAAGGAATTGATCCTTGCTCACAGAGTTCTAAGATAACATGAGTTATTCTGTACAGAATTATTAAATAGCACAGCCTATGTCCCCAAAGTGTCAAAATAATCCTCAGAGGGAGAGATGGGGCAAAATGTGGTACAACAGAGAAAGGCTTGGTAATAACTAAAAAGATCTATGATATGGATGTGCTATTGGGATATTTGTTTTGAGGAATGCAGGTTAGTGCTTACTGTTTATAGTATGCCAGGCCTTGCTCAAAGCCCTTGATGCATGTTAACTTATATAAAACTTACAGTAATTCAGGGTGCCTGGGTGGCTTAGTCAGTTAAGCAACTGCCTTTGACTGAGGTCATGATCCCAGGGTCCTGGGATCAGCCCTGCAGTAGTAGGGCTCCCTCCTCATTATAAAGTCTGCCTCTCCCACTCCCTCTGCTCCTCCCTTCTGTTCATGATCTCTCTCTCTCTTGCTCACACTTTCTCAAATAAATAAATATCTTTTAAAAAAACTTATCATAATTCTGTGATGGAGTCATGGAAACTGGGCAATAGAGATGTTGAGTATATATCCACAACCTAGAAATTTTTGGATCTAGGACTCAAATCCAATATGTGTTCATAATCACAATGATAAAATGACAGACATATTTTGAGAAAAATTTGATCACTTTTACCAGAGGCCAAACTTAGGTGGCTATAGCAAAAAGGCAGTCTTTGTACTCTGTTTTGGAGTTCTTACTGATCATAATAAAACCCTACTTCATCATATACACTGGTGCTAGCTATAGCATTATGTATGTAGCCTTGACAACCTGCTTAGGGAAGGACAAGGATCTCCTTGCAACAGATTCTTGCAAAGTAGTTCTTGTAAAAAAGAGAAGGGAAAGTAGAATATATTTGCTATTACTTGACATTTTAGTGCAGGATTTATATATTCAAGACCATGGACATTTTGGATCAGGGCTTTGTTTTGTGTAATTTATACCTATATGCTTATAATTTTAAGAGTGTCATTGAGAATACTAATAATAAATATATAGGACATGGTTCCTCATTTTTGAACTTATCAGCTATCATCCTTGCTTTTTAAAAATCATTAAGGTGTAATTTCATACAATATAAGTCATAAGAAATTTGATGAGTTTTACAAATACATATAGTTTGTATATCCCAGGATATAAAATACTTCCATTACCCCAGAATTTTCAATTATTTTCCCCTTTGCTGCTCAGTAAAAGGATGCGAAAGCCATACAGTAGAAAAAAGGGGCAATGGATTTGTAACTAGAATATATAAAGGACACTTACATTTCTTTTTTTTTTTTTTAAGATTTTATTCATTTACTTGAGAGACAGAGATATAAAGTGAGAGAGAGACCACAGTTAGGGTAAGGGGCAGAGGGAGAAGCAGAGTCCCTGCTCAGCAGGGAGCCAGATGCCGGGCTTGATCTCAGGACTCCAGGATCATGACCTGGGCCCAAGGCAGATGTTTAACTGCCTGGGCCACCCAGGCACCCCAGGACTCTTACATTTCAATAACAAGAACAAATAATCCAACAAAAATTAAGGAAGAGAAGGAGTTTAATATATACTCCCTTCAAATATGTATTACCCGTATTCTAAAAGAAGAGAAATCAAGGGCTGAGAGGGGATTAATAACCAGTCCAAGTTTACCAAAGATAGTGCCCCCCCCCCACCCATTTTGAGATGCAGTAGTACTTAATGCCTCTCTGAAGATCTCCTGTGAGATAGTATAATTGTATGTTGTGGTCAGCCAAGAAATACATCATCTTGCATTTGTCCTCCCTCCTTCTTAATTATAAGTGGTAGATTTGGGATTCAAATTGGGGGTCAATTTGAAGTGAAATCTGTTCTTTAAGTGAGTAGGAGAAAGAGATAAAAGAGTAGAAAGAGAGGTAAGGAGAGAAGGAAAACATAGTGATGATGGTTTTTATTTGAATGAGTTACCTGTAGCCTTGTAGTTTTATCTCACATCATGTCCCAAAGGATGAGTGAGTCAGTAATGACAGCACTGAACTGCATTGTTATGTAACTACTACTTTCTACAGAAATGAGAGAAAAAGCATCCACTTCAATTTTTACCTAGGCAAGGGTTTGTTTGTTTTTAAATCTTTCTCTTTATAGGGAGGTGTGGTGGTGATTTGGGTTGAGAGATCTAAGAATACTGAACAAGTAAACAAGAGAACCCTGGTAACTTTCACTTAGCCTTCCTTCTTTCCTAAGATTACCTTCTTTCCTAAGATTTCCAAAGCATACCAAGTAATCAGCAGGATATTTAAAAACAAAAATAAACTTTGCAATGTGCTCTACCAGATGTATGCTAATGAAAATTAAAGTGTAATGAATCTATGAATGTGTTTGCAAAGAGAGAAGTGTGGTTTAGCTTTTTTTTTTTTTCGGATAGTTATAATTGTTTAAAGTGTAAGTAAATCACTAAAACAGCTACAAAGCATTTTATGACTCATAGCAACTAGTCATCTCTGTATGTAAACAGAAATAACCTGTACTTGCAAGACAAAAAGAAGGTACATCTGCAGTTTTATCTGGCCTCTTAATTAGTTGTTTTAATTTGTGAACTCTGAGCTGGGAATCTCTTAAACTGAATGAGTAAAATTCCCTATAGAGAAGAGGTCCCGAGATAAAACCATCCTGTGGAGACAAAGTGCCAAGAGCTTCATGTCATCAGAGCTGTTCACAGCACCTGATTACTACTAAGATGAAGGAATGCTCATGTTTTCTTCACTTTCTAACCATAATATTAGTCATAATAACAATAATCATAATTTTTAAGAATCTCAACTTATAAAGATTTGGACCATACACACCACATTCTCATACTGTTTCAAACAAGTCTGTGCAATTTAAAAAGTAGTATTTTTATTCCCATTTCACAGATTTAGACACTTCCTCCTCAGGGGATTTGAACTTGCTGTTTCCTTCTTCAGGAACGTCCTCCTTTAGATGTATTAATGACTAGATTTTAAAATTTTATTGTATTTTTTTTCAACTTTCATCTTCTCATTGAGAACCAATTTAGGCCACCCTATTTAAAATTTGAATATCCAAACTTTCAACATTACTTATCCTTCCCTACTATATTCCTCCTTCTCATAGCATGTATTACTATCTAACATAAATTACATTTTTAAATTATCTCATCCTTTCCTTATCTAACTCCTCTAGAGTGTAAGTTATGTGAGTCTGTCCACGAGGAAAGGGGTTTCGTGAACACCATATTCTCTTTTGACATTATTTGGTTGAATTAATGATAGAAGTACAGCAATCTGGAGATTGAGCCAGAATTCGAACTTAGGATTTCTGAACACATGTTCAATTTTGTTTTTAAAAGACCATTCATAGCTTGTTTACAAGAGTTGGAATATTTCAAATATGGTTAACACTGATTAAATTAAACTTTTTATCTTCACTGTGAAGAGTTGATCATATGTATCAGTATAAGTATTCTAACATATTTTGGCTCTCAAAAAGGAGTTTCTTAAAATAATATTAACATTTTGGTATGCCTAGTTGGCTCCGTTGGTTAAGCATTACCAAAAAGTTGTCTATCTTCACTGGACTTCAAATTCTTCATCCAAAGTATGAGGGGGCTGGATGGGATTATTTAAAGCTCCTTTCCTGGCCTGTATCAATGACTCTTACCTATTTATAATTGCATGATTATATACTTATAAACAGCAGCATATAGATAACATTTTCAATTTTTAATATTTTTCTAGAAGTCCCAAAAATACATATATTATCTAAATATATTTTAGTTGGTAGTCATCTCTTTATAATGTTTATAACCAAAAAGCAAATCAAATAAACTCTGTGAAGCTTATAATCTCATTATGCTGCTAGTTCCCTGCCATTTTGACAGCTGTTTAGATTATTTTTGCATAAAATAAAATAAATAAAAATGGAATTCCATTTCCCAGTCTTTGTAATTTGACTGAAGGTCGCACCTATACTAGTTTCTATATTAGAAATCTCAGATGACAAAGGAAATAGTCAGGTTATTGTTAAATCAAAATTGATAGCATTGGATAATGGAATTTTACGGACTAGTAATAGGACAAAGAAAAAAAAATCCTCTGATAGCATAAAATGCTTGTGATAAACATTCCTTGAGAACAGCAGTGCACCAGACTCAGCACTTTGTTTTGTTAAGTAAAGGCCTAAAGGAACTCTAAACCCCAAATATGACTTACACTTCTTCATCTACAGTTTTGCCTTGCTCAGTGAATTTGTAGTTTCTTGAGAAACGTATGCTTGTGATTTAGTACTACAGAACTTTTCTCAGTCAAATTGAATAAGAGAGCTTAAAGAGTATTTAATATAATGCAGGCAAAATTTTTTAAAAGCCCTTATTATTGAAGAGAAACCTTTTTAATGCTCTTTGGTCAGACTGACTGTCTACAATGATTGGCTTTGATGGAAAAAAATGTCCCTGGCTAATATCTACAGTAGGGGAAAAAAAAGCATAGCAATTACATTATCCTTTGTTTAGACCTCAAACAAGCTAATAGCTTCTTATTTAGCTAACTGGTTGTGCTTTGATTATAAGCCATTAGTAGGCATCATAGAATGAAAAAGTTTGCTTAGGCTTCTCCCATGAATATTTCAACTTCATACTAATGAGTCGAGCTCAGTCAATATTTTCATATGTTAGAACTTAATAAAGCAATATGGCTTAAGCTAAATAGCAAATGATTATCCATACTATATGATGAAGTTCATATTTCCTCAGTAAGGATCTTTGCTTTCAAGGTACAGCAACAGTTCAAACCAGGAATTTGAATTCCAACAACAGTTATGGAGAGGAGAACCATTTGAATTACCCTGGAGATTTAGTTTGTCAATATATATTCCTTGATGACAGACTTACAAGTTTTTAGTTCTATCCCAGGCAAATCAGGATGGTTGACCACTCTAATATTTCACTACAATTAGAAATAACTGTTTGTATCTAGCCTGGAATTAGTAATTTTTATTTTTAGTTATAGATGTTTTCTGTATGCCCTGGCATTTTCAGAACAATCAAATTATAGACTTTTTTTTTTTAATAGGATGTGCCAAATTCCTGAGCCATAGGTTGTATTGATATGCAAACGTGGCTTTCATTTAGTTAGCCATTTATTTACAGAGAAACCTCATGAAAGATCAAGAAAAACACAGATACTCGAATATTTTTAAAAACATATACTAATATACATACGAAAATTGCTTTGGGTCATAGTCTTGCTTCTGTCATGAACTAATTGTGTGACCTTGAGTCAATCACTTGAATTTTATGCACATGTATATCTAGGAAGCTACAATGGGTGTACTTTAAGGTTAAAATATATATATATATATATATATATATATATATATATATACATACATATGCACACACACAGAGACGCATCATTTATACTTCTGATGTCTTAGTTACTGTTTAATTATGCCTTCTTGGCTTGCAAAGGAAACCCACAAATCCCCTAAAATTATCCTCTCCTATGGACATCCATGTATCTCCAGTTAGGTGTTTTTAGAATGATTTACTGTTTATGCTGTAAGTTGCCACCTGCCGCCCACTGGGCTCCAACCTTTCTTCAAACAACTACCATATTTCCCCAGGCCATGCACTTGTTCTAAATCCCTTATTTTCTCTCTACTTCTCAGATGAGTAGGTCTGGAATATTTTCCTGATGAATTCTGCAGATTGGCTCAGTTCCATAGATACTATATATTTCTGGTCTTCAGTTTCCTCAAGGAGGATACAACCTGCTGCACAGGGCTCCGCTCTACTCTGAAACAGTTAACTAAAAGCCACCATCCTATCAAACCTCTAACTCTGAGCAATGCCACTGCTCACCTTAAGGGATTTTAATTTGAGACCAATATTTAGAGAAGTTCACTGTACATAGGAGATGTCTATCTGTAGTATTCGATTTTGAGAGGCATTTCAGATGTCATAAAAGTTTATGAACTATTGGCCTGTATAACCCTGCTCAAATGATCTGCTGAAATGGGCCTGAGTCAAGCCTGCATATGAAAATTTGAACTAGTAACCACTAACCTTTGAGGTAAAGACTACTGTTGGGTAAGTTCATTTAGCTTTATTTCTAACATCTTCCACCATTTTCCTTTTCTCCAGAGCTAGCCTATGACTGAGTTCCTGGTACATCTTGTGTCAGAGAACACAGAGGTTTATTTCAGAATCCCCCTATAAAATGACAGGTCCATTGCTTTCGTATTGTACTGCACCTCATCACTCCCGATTTCCAACCAGGTTCAGTGAGTTTTGTCTCTCTTGTTACCATTTATTCTATAATAAAATGAGATATATATATTCATTTATTTATTTTCAGTGTGCTTATACCTACTAAATGGGAGAGTGATATAAATGCAAGTTTTAATTTATTTTACTTTTCTTTTCCTACACTTTTTTTCTCTCAACCACCATATGAATATTTTCAGCTTCCTCATTCTGCTCCAGATTACCCATGTCAACAACCTGAACAACAAAGCTTTAACTGGTTTGATTCATGTATGTTTTCCCTCATGCTAACAAAATAAAACATTAGTCTTTAATGGCTAGATTAACATGTATGGAATTATGTACATAGAGTATATGTGTATATACACATATATTAAAATTATTTTATGAAAAACTCCTCTTTACAGAAGGATACCAACAAATAAACTAATATTTATGGAAGGAAATAAGGAGTCACCATTTTACAATTCAGTAATTGACTCAGGCAGGTTCTATCATTATTTGCACAAGCAATTAGATAAAAAGGGTTTGAGTAACATATATTCACACTGCATAGATTACTTGGTAATAGCAAAAGGAACAAGAACTTTACAATGGTGAAATATGGAAGTTATCATCTTAACCAAATAATCAAACTGCAGTTGTCATCAAATAATGGGGAAACCTGACATTATGTACCTCCAGATACAATTCTATATTAAATAAACAACATTACACATAAAGTTGTCTTGCCAAAAAAGCTTAATCAGAATCTAAATTAAGCCTCCAGGCCAAACTAACTTCCAATTTACATAAAATTTAGAGAAAAAAGTTAAATGACATGAGGAAACAGACAAATCTAGAATAGGGGATTACTTCAAGGATGATTTGGTCATTTGTCAAAATCAATCTAAGACACACTGCCCCCAAATTGGGAGTACATATTACCTTAAAAGAGACTAAAAAAGCATAAAAAAACAAAGAAAACAAACAATATGTAAGTGTTGATTGGATCTTGTTCAAAAATTTCAATGGACTATACCTTTTTGGGACAATGGAAAAAACTAAATATGAAATTTATGATATTTTGTTATGCATATGTAAACATTAAATATATATATGCATACACGTATATAATGTTACAGTTTTGTGAGAAACTGTCCTTAAACTTCAGAGCAGCCTGCTGAATATTGATGAAAAAATATGCAGCTCATTTACAAAGGGTTCATATATAAACATCTTTTTTCTGTATGTGTGTCTAATACAGGCAGACTGGGTCCAAGGATCCAGAGGGGTTTCCACAGGACCAGCCAAGAGGACTCTTGGCTTCACACAGAATAGAAACAAAATATGAGCTAAGAGGAAGTGAAAGAAGAGTTTATTGAAGACATAGAAAGTGTACAGATATAGACAGAGTGTCTGGGAGACTCGGAAAGGAAAGGAGAGTGAGTGCCATCTTTGCTTGGGGTCTGGGGTTATTATTGAGGATTTTGGTATGGTGTGTGTATGTCTTCTCAGACATCCAGGAACTGGTTAAAACAAGGACAAGTGTTTAGGTGTCCTCCATAAGTCACTTATGTCCTGGAGCCAGGGATCTTGGTGAGTCAGTAGTCTGGCAAACATACATGACAACCTTGCCAATCTCTCCTTAGGTGTTATCTACTGTGCTGGAAGACTCCAAAGAAATTGTTAACTTTTTGACCTTTACAAGGAGGGCATACATTACCTGTACTATAAAGTGTGTGTAAGGTGGGAGTGCAGGTCCTACCAAGGACAGAAGCAGGAAAAGGAGCAAAAAAGCAGTTCTTCATGGGGTCTTTTCAGTTATCCTATCTCATGTATATGGAGAGAGATTATCAAAAGCATATATTTAACTGTTCTAACCTGCTAATTAGTGTTTATTGACATTTAGGTCTCAAATTTATATTTTAAATGTCTATTTTGGTTCTTTTCAGATCTGCTTGTTAATTTTTTTTTTACCATTTTTCCCTTTAGTCATATTTTTATTTATTTTACAACCAAACATATTAAAATATTCATTTAATAGTATACATCACAGAAAATGCCCTTAGGCTGTTGTTTCCATAGTTAGGTTGTTTCCATGGATTCTTTTATTTGAATATAGTTGACACAAAATGTTACATTAGTTTCAGGTGTACAACATAATGATTCAGCCTCTCTATAGGTTATGCTATGCTCACAAGTGTAGCTACCATCTGTCACCATACAACACTATTGGATTCTTTTTTTTTAATTAATTAATTAATTAATTGATTTGTCAGAGAGAGCGAGCACAAGCAGGGAGAGTGGCAGGTAGAGGGAGAAGCTGACAGAGAGAGAAGCAGACTCCCTGCTGAGCAAGGGTCCCAATGAGGGACTTGATCCCAGGACTCTGGAATCATTGCCTGAACCAAAGGCAGATACTTAACTGACTGAGCCACCCAGGAACCCCTACAGTATTGGATTCTTAAGGTTCCTCTTTACTCTTTCTACTTATGGCTTGGTTATAGGGGATTTCTCTTAATTTCTTCTGTATATGTGTGTGTATATTCCTGCTTTGGGGAGGTTAATTTCAGAACATGTATTTGTTCATATTGACAGAAATGAGTACAAGCTTCATTTTTAAAAGCATAATCTCTTTCTTCATAATCTCTCAACTACTGCCATCATAATGAAAAATGCATACTCACTGTTTCATTCACTAATGATGATAAAACAAACAAACAAGTATCTAATGAAGGCCAGGCTCTCTTGGTAGCTGTGTATACGAACTGTGTTACAAAACTCTGTGGGATGACAAACATAGGCTTATATGAGTGGAATAGGCAGTACATAATCTACAAAATCTTAAAAAGGGCTACTATGTATAAGAAGTACAGACATTAAAATAATTCATCAAAGTGAATACTTGAGATAGGAACAATATGTTATGTGGAACATAGACACAGGAACAACTGTGTCCATCCACAGCTGCTCTGGTACTTTCCAAAGAAATTAATGTGATAGTGTCTTTGATAAGTTGTCTACTTGTAAAGTATTGGTAGAAAATACTTTATGGTTACTATAGTAATTTGGTTAATATTAATCATACACTTCAAATTTAACCTACTTAGAATTATACTTCTGAAAATAATATCTTGAATAACATTCTTTGTTTAAATCTAAAGTAATTTCCTATGCAGTAGGACTCTATGATTATTAAAAAGTTTTACACTAATTATATTATGTGGGTTTGATGTGATATCACACATAAAATGTAGCTAGAACAGATGTCTCTGTAATAATTACATATTTTCATTTTGATTAAATATGAAATCTCAAGTAGACATAAAGAACAGAAAAACCTAACACTCAAAACAATTCAAAACAACACTATATGTATCTATTATTTGTATCTAACTTACTAATATGTAAGTAAAGATTGCATTTCATTGTCATGTCTTCTGAAATGAAAAATGATATTCCAGTTCTTCGTCCTATTAGATAACTGTAGCAGTTATTATTCTTAAAAATCTGCCTTTTCAAATCAAATATATATGTTTGTGTTACCAGTAAATGCCAATTACTCTAGAAACGTGATCTGAGCAGAAAATCTTTCTCTAATGTTAATTGAGCATATATTTCGACCTTGTTATAAATTTTTAGAAATGACAAAATTCTGTATAAAAGGAGTGTGTGTGTGTGTGTGTGTGTGTGTGTGTGTTTTCCAGTGCCAACCACAGTTTATGTTGTATGGTATGTATTTGCCTTATGTAAACATGAAATACATTTGAATGGTTGACTACTTTTACTTTCAAACACTTGTCCTATGGTTTCCCTGATATTACACTCCTATTTTCCTCTTCCCTCAGAGGGTCTCTCAATCCTATTTGCTTGAAATACGCAGTTTTAGTACGTTAAGCACAATGATATTCATGTGAATTAATTTGAGTGTAACTTACATAAATTAAGCCAATGATGTAAATTACAAGTTTCTAAATCGTGCTCTATTTAACAGAAATATTTCTCTCAGATTTATTGGGAATTTCCAAAGAGGCTAAAACAGAAAACTCTGGGTCTCTTCTACAACCCTAACATCTCTAATTTGGATTACTTTGTATGTGACTGTGATGTTCTATGTTAGAGTATAGCATATGAATAATCCAAACCCACTTCCCCCAACTGTCCCAGGTAAAACACTCACATATGAGATATCCAGGTCAGCAGATGCCCCCTAGGTCTCTCAGATATGCATATGTGCGGAGCAAAATTATGCTATCACAGAGACTAGTTCACTGACCTGCATTGAATAATTCTCCTCAACCTTTAGCTCCATTCAGTTGGGAAATCAGACCTCCTTTTCTTTCCTTTCCCCATTCTTTATTGTCCCTTCCTTATCTTCCCCTTCCTTTTCCCCATTTTGCCCTCCTCCTTCTTCTCTACATTACTGGAATGACTTTTTTTTTTAATCTGAAGGACCTCATTATCCTTCCCTATTATATCTGTCAGTGATAAGCAAATTCATCTCAGAGAGTTTCAGTAATCTATTTACCAAAAAGTAGTTGTAGTCATGATACCTCTCCACTTGTTATTTATGCAAATTTACCTACCCCTTCTGCCACAAAATCTCAGGTTCTAAATATCAAAGTTTTCCAAAGCAAAAAAGGAAAGAAGAAAGGGAGGGAGAGTGGGAAAAGACAAAGAGAAGGAGGGTTTTAGGTCTACAACATTAAATATTTATGTATTTAGTTATTATATTACTTACTGATTTAATGGGGTACAATAAGAGATTTATTTGAATAAAATATTCTATTAGAGAAAGGAAAGCTAATGTTGTAAAGTTACCGTCTTCAAATTTGGTGGGTTTATTTTAATGTAACCCTAATACTCACCTTAGAGTTTCACATATTTAAACTATGCCCTAATTGGCTGTTTTTTCATTTTCTCTTCTTTTCATCTTAAAAAAATACCTGTCCTATAAAACTGACAACTATAGAGGCATGTAAAAAGAGAAAGAAGAATGTGCCTATGCTATCAAGATAAATAACAATTTTATGATAGTTATTTTATCATAAAACCAGGTTTCAACTTTTTATTTAACATTTCTCCATTTCTTTTTATAAAAAAATATTCTTAAAAATAATATTTGAAAATGTTGCACATTATTCCATTCTATAGCTAGCCGTAATTTAGTCAGGTGTTCAAACTTGTGATAAAAATTCATAATCTCAAATGTTTGTTGAAGCATGATTACCTGAAGACCAAATCCTTGAAGAGAAAGTGATAGATAAAATGGCATACATATTTTTAAGCTTCTTGGTACTGTAAAGATTTTCTGTGACTGTTACATAACAGAGTTATAAACCATGGGCTTAAATGCCAGTTTCTTGGGAAGTCCACAACCACAAAATATACTTTTCCTGGATTTATGTAAAGCAACCATTTTCTTAGTAACTGAAAATAGAAAATGCAATTTTTTTCACTTGCTTATCCAAAACTTATCTGAACTGAATTTTTGCGTTGTCACTAACCCATGTTACTATTTTCCATTTCCACTTTTCTGTGATCATCCAGGATGTATATGAATGAAATATAGGGCATAATTAGATCAGTTTGGAAAACCCAAAGCAAGGAGAATACAGGTTTAAAATAGATTGATACAACTGAAGTTAAACTTTTACAGTTGTTGTTTGTTAACTTAAGGAGACTAGATCCCACCATTTTGGTAATTTCTTTTATGGAATTTCAACTATTATAATTTATGTTAAATTTACTGTACTTTTTACATTGATTCTTCCCTTCTAGTATTCCCACCTATGCACTTCTTGCTGTCCAAAATTAAAAAACAAAAACAAAAAACAATAAACAAAAATCTTTTCTGGGGAAAATGCCAAGGACATAAGGCACATACAATTTTTGCTTCATACTTGAAAATATGGATAATGCAAACTTTATTGCTTATAGCAGAATAGAAAGTAAAATTTGGAGTGAGATATCTGTACTTGGCCTGCTTACTGAATAAGAAAGGACATAGATTTTGAGAGCTGTCAGTGCAAATCCTTTCCCAATCATGACACTCATTGTTTCAAATGAACAACTGTGCCAAAATAACTCCATTGAGTGATAGGCCTACATTTCTGTTCTGTAACTCATTGGATAAGAATCAAACAGGATTTGAGTAATTGCTTTCTATGTCAGTAGTCTTCTTTGATATTAAACACTCCTTTATTTCATGAGTCATAGTGAATAGGTTCAAACAATGTTTGCCAGACAGAAGATCTAAGCCCTCAATTAAGAACAATACATATAATGAATAAAATATATAATAATTCAGACTGTAAATTCAAGGAGTTTCAATTTATAAATGAGTTTTGTAAATTTGTCACAGTGATTTTGAACTCAGCACCAAAGTGTCAGGTGTTTTGAGGGAAAGCTACTATAATGTTTTGAATATTTTTAGCTTATCTTTCTGAATATAGAACAGAATTCTCCTCTCTGCAAAATTATTTTCATCCAATAGCAGATATGCTGTAATTTCCAGCATCTTAACACAAATCTCCTCTCTTTATATCATATCCCTCTTCAATGATTGTTCATTTTCTGCTCCCTTTCATGACAAATTTCCTTAAAAGGTTGTCTATGTATTCTCCTCATCCATCCTTGTGAAGCATTGTAATCAGGTTTTAATCTATAATGCTCCACTGAAATTGGTCTTCTGAAAGTCCCCAAAGATCCCCACATCATAAAACCCTATACTCAATTTGTAATTACCATTTTACTTTCCTGTTAGTCAAACTTAATCTACTTGATTCACATTCTTCCTTGGACATTTTACTCTCTTGGATTTGTTCCCTACCTATCTGGGCACTCTTTCTCTCTTCCTTTGCTCATTACTTCTCATCTTCTGACCTCTAAGTGTTGGATGACCCAGGGTCTACCTTTAGATTCCTCTCTTGATGACCTCATTCAACCTTATGGTTATCTACATGATTATAGGTCCCAACACTATGCCAGTCTGGGATGTTCCCCTGAACATCAATTTCATGTAATCAACTTTTTATTTAACATCTTAACTTTGATGTCTGGAAACATTTCAAAATTAATATCTCCAAATAGAACTTATGAACTTCCTCACCACTGCTCAAAATATAGTCTTCTCACTGTCTTTCCTATATCAGAACCTGACAAATTGTTCCAGTTGCTCAGATAAAGCAAAATGAAATTCTGAAAAACATACAACAAACAAAACAAATAACTTTGGTATCAACTCTTTCACACTCTACCTCCAATCCATCAGCAAATGTCAACTGATCCAAACCACTGTCATCTTTTATGTGGAGAAATAGCTTCCTACCTGGTCTTTTGTTTTCACTTTTGTCCCTAGAGAGTAGCCAGAGTGGTGTTTAAAAAGGGTTATCATGTCTCTTCTATCAACATTTTTTTTTCTCCAATGGCTCCCATCTCACTCAAAGGTAACAAAAAATTCCCTTAAGTTTACTGCAAGTTCTTCTAAGAGCTGTCCCCTCATTTTCACTTTGTGTGCACTCTGACTTCATCTCTACTAATCACCTCCTGAATAACTGCACTAGAGGCAAGTAGATCTTTCTACTCTTCTGGGAAATGTCAGAAATTTTTGTCTTTTTTTATTTGTTTGTTTGTTTGTTTGTTTACTACTATATCCCTGCTCTGAGAATCCTGTCTGAGATAACATAAATGCTAGTAAATATTTGCTAAGTTAAAAAATAAATGAATGAATCCATTATTAAGTAACTAAATCCAATTTCACAATGGATTTCTTGTTTAGTGATGCCAAGTCATGTTTTCAGACACAGATGGCAAATATAAATTTCATGGAAAATAGTGATTCTCTAATCCAAATAGATAAATATTGAGGTCAAATTCCAACATTTTCATAGACATTTAAAAGTGTAGGTTTAGTCTATAAATAAAACCTAAATAACTGTGGCTATCTACATAAGTCAAATGAATTTATTATATTTGTCCCAATTGTCTGAATATTTTAAACATAAGTTGAAACAATCTAACATATGGACACTTGCTTGAATTATCCACTTTATATACAAAGATACTGTCAAAGACTCTTAGCTATCAAATCCTAGTTCTGCACATGCTCTTAATCCAGATGGTACTCTCATTGGTCTTAAAGTATTTTAGATGGAGACAACTCATTCCGATCAATACAAATGCAATGTTACATTGAGGCTAATGTGTGTTTTACAAAACGCTAAAATTAAAAATTTCAATGAATATTTATTACTTTATTTCTTATTTACTTTTAATTTAAATGACTTTTGTTTATATCTCCATACCTACTGATATATTTTCATGTTTTTTAAATGGAAAATTCAAGTATTTCTCATG